>CM033476.1:324156069-324303569 GCA_019447015.1 Hymenochirus boettgeri | reverse complement strand
CCTGTCAGTAAATGGCAGTCAGTCTTTGCAGAACACAAGATCAATTGGGCCAAAATAATGGCGTTGGACAATATTTTGGGCCAATTGACCTTGGCATTGAATTGGTGGATTATGGTAAAATATCTTTTTCTCACAAAATCGGATGAAAAATAGATTGGACATGGAGGAAATTTTGCCCTGATCACGTGGTTTTAAATTTCGGTGTCTTGTGTGGACATTGGAAGGTGTGTGCCCAGCCGTATTCCTGAATGACACACTACAGCAGTTTAGGAATACCAGGTGATTGTCCGCCCATGTGTACGCATGAGATCGTTCATTATGGCGTCCTACAAGAAGTTCACAGATTTTCACATTTAAAATGTCCCAGACAACCAAAACCCAGACTTTACTATAGACACACAAACTAAGATTAATCTACTACATTCCACATTATCCTGGGAATTCCATGTTACATATTAACTATCATAATAACAATATAGAGCATCATCCAAAGCCAACCGAACAGGAAAGGCAGGTTGCTAAACAAAGAAATAAAGTTCACTGAACAAGGTGATAAATACCTGATATACAGGTGATAAAAGCAACTGCCCGATAGGACCAAGATACAGCAATTAATTCCAAGCATCTATAGCCATTAGATGTTTCCCACTCCTGGGGAAGGATTTTAATGCAACACCCCCACGTCCTGTGTTATCATGTAAAGTATGGTAAACTGATCAGGTACAATAGATTACAAGACAATGTTATAAAACCACTACAACACTCTCACACACCATAATAACTCCATGATACTAGGTCGCCCTTTCCATATTATTTACCAGTTTTTTTGTGGTTGCAGTAAGGCTGGGTGCACACGGAGGGACTATTTGTCCCGACAAATGTCCGTCGGTCGCGGAAAACTTGGCCCCATAGGGAACTGCATGATCGATCAAGATTTTCCAACACGTGCGATCATCCATTCGTCCAACGAATGGACGATCGAGTTTGGTCGCGGCCGGCTGACCCACACCAGGAGATCATTTTGGCCTAAGGCTGAGGCCACAATTCCGTGCGTGTTCCCGGTGCGTGAATGTGCGTTGCAGCGCGTACATGATCTCCTGGTGTTTCACAATCAGAGTACATGCGATAGCGCCAAAAAATGCGGATTGAATGTGCTCCAATTAACGGACAGTTGCACACTAGTGTGCGCTTTTAAAAGTGTGATCGGATCGCCCTAAGGGCTAGGCCCCACTGCCGCGTTTTAACACGCGATATGACCGCAAATTAAAAAGCACACACTAGTTGAAAAATAAGAACCCACACTAACTGATGTAATATTGTGTTAGCGAGGGGTTTCTACTCATTTAGTATTGTCTGCACCATTTCCAAAGACTTTCGTAAATAGCACAGTGCAACGGATGCAATCAATTTATCGATGATTATTGCGCTTGTTCTTTGCACTAAAGGCTTTAAAGCCATGCAAAAGATGCAATAACAGTCGCAAAGTTACCACATCGCGGGAACAAGTGCAGGCCAGTTGCAATAGGGACATTTATTTCATCTCCCCCTGGGGGCGCTGTCGTGCACTGCCATCCACTAATAATAATTAAAAAAAAAACAAACGCACTTCCGGTGCACTAGGAAGCGCTGCAGTGTGGCCTCGACCTAAGTCTACCGCCCCCTGCTGGGCAAGTCTGTGAATCCACTACTCCCAAGAAGAAGGAGAATTGTGTTTCCCACTCCTTGGATACAATGGATTGCTTTTTCCTGAGAATAATAATAATAATAGTAATAAAAATAAAGTTACACATTAAAACTTTGAAGTTTCCCCCCTCCTGTGTAAATGCCTAATAATGACACCAGCGCTTTTCAATTTGCAGGCTGATTCTAATTACACTTAATTGCACCTCATTTGCATTGCGCTGTGGACATGTTCTGTGCTAAATACCCATTGGTTCCCTAAACAATGGGAGTCAATTACTGTGGAGTTTAACCATTAACTCTTCCCAGTTTTCTCCCAGCTCCTCTACCTGTTGTGCTGTTCAGTATACATATTGCTACCTACATTGTGGTTTAACTACAGTCAAGGCAAGTGCAGGCATGAAATATAAATGTAGATGCAAGTGACTTTATGGAGCCTGGACCATCAATTGTAAGTTCTTTGGATGAGAGGTATTTGGCAGGGAGGAGAGAGTTGGCTCTTATAGTAAAATATGGTCTAGGGTTGGGTCTGGAACTGGGTTGTCTAGGGTTGGGACTGGGTTGTCTTGGGTTGTGTAGGGTCTGGGTCTGGGTTGTGCTGGGCTGCTCTATGGATTGGGTGCTGGACACACAACATTACCAAGATGTCATTATCTCAGCAGCAGAGACTGAGTCTGAAAACTGATGTTGCAAGATGCTGACTAGGCAGCCCAGCTGTTTAGAGAGAGGAGGGAGTATGACCAAGGAAGGGAAGGGGGGGCCGTGGGAGTTGAGTTTCTTGCAGCCAGAAATGTGGTTTTTGGACTGGGCACTTGTGATAGGGGAAATCTGGAGGGTGGAGGGAGCATAGAAACTCAGCAAAAAATGGGATAGGAAACATCTATCTGTCCCTCTACCCCCTCCATCCTCTACTTCCTTCTCGCTGTCTGATTTTTCCATTTTGCTTCTTTATTTGATAGATTTTTTCCAATGGTTCCCCATGGGATCCTCAAAGGGAGCTATGGATACGATGTATCACCCTATACCTTCTAGGGGATCTATGGATACAATGTATCACCCTATTACCTTCTAGGGGATCTATGGATACAATGTGTCACCATATTACCTTCTAGGGGATCTATGGATTCAATGTATCACCATATTACCTTCTAGGGGAGCTATGGATACAATGTATCACCCTATTACCTTCTAGGGGAGCTATGGATACAATGTATCACCATATTACCTTTTAGGGGAGCTATGGATACAATGTATCACCCTATTACCTTCTAGGGGATCTATGGATACAATGTATCACCCTATTACCTTCTAGGGGATCTATGGATACAATGTATCACCCTATTACCTTCTAGGGGAGCTATGGATACAATGTATCACCATATTACCTTCTAGGGGAGCTATGGATACAATGTATCACCCCATTACCTTCTAGGGGAGCTATGGATACAATGTATCACCCCATTACCTTCTAGGGGAGCTATGGATACAATATATCACCCTATTACCTTCTAGGGGATCTATGGATACAATGTATCACCCCATTACCTTCTAGGGGAGCTATGGATACAATATATCACCCTATTACCTTCTAGGGGATCTATGGATACAATGTATCACCCCATTACCTTCTAGGGGAGCTATGGATACAATGTATCACCCCATTACCTTCTAGGGGATCTATGGATACAATGTATCACCATATTACCTTCTAGGGGATCTATGGATACAATGTATCACCCCATTACCTTCTAGGGGATCTATGGATACAATGTATCACCCCATTACCTTCTAGGGGAGCTATGGATACAATGTATCACCCTATTACCTTCTAGGGGAGCTATGGATACAATGTATCACCCCATTACCTTCTAGGGGAGCTATGGATACAATGTATCACCCTATTACCTTCCAGGGGAGCTATTGATACAATGTATCACCCCATTACCTTCAAGGGCTCTATGGATACAATGTATCACCCCATTACCTTCCAGGGGAGCTATGGATACAATGTATCACCCCATTACCTTCTAGGGGAGCTATGGATACAATGTATCACCCTATTACCTTCCAGGGGAGCTATGGATACAATGTATCACCCCATTACCTTCCAGGGGAGCTATTGATACAATGTATCACCCCATTGCCTTCCAGGGGATCTATGGACACAATGTATCACCCTATTACCTTCCAGGGGATCTATAGGGGATCTATGGACACAATGTATCACCCTATTACCTTCTGGGGTGCTATGTAAACAATATGATATAAACTAGTTTTTCTCCTAGTGCAGTGAATGTGAGTAAATAATAACAAATCCCTTTGAGACCTAAACACCAGATGTAATTAAAAGCGAGAAGGTTTTCCTTCGCCATATCGATAGAATATTCTACTATATACTACTAATATAATTATTCTTGTCATTGATAGAAATAAACCTTCTGCAGTAACAGAGAGTGAAAGGCCAAAAACTGTTTTGCTCCCTGCACAGCTACAATGTAATATCAACTGGTTGTCTGGTATCTGCACCACTGTGATTCATTTCCTCTGTGTGATAGAGAGAGAAGCAGCCTTGGAATATGGTGCAATTTTATGGAACACAAGAGAGACTTTATTAGCCTGGGGACATCAGACACACATCTCAGGAATCTCTACTATGTATCCCTCTGTGTCATGTTATCTGCAGCAATGTAGCTGGGTGCAGTGGATGTAATACCAGTATTGTAAATAGTTATCATCCCATTATTATTATTATTATTTGTGGATTTATACATCCCATTAAATGACAAGGAGACTGGCAGGCTAGGGGTTAATATCCCAGTGCAGTTAACCAGCTAGTGCCCTCCATTGTCGAGATTCACTCTACCATTGTTTATAGTGTCACACTTGTTCAGTGAGACCTTCCAAACACAGAGGCGTGTAAAGTCAACACAGAAAACAATAGTTGCCCCCCCCCCATCAAAGTCAAGTGTGGACCAGCTATAAAAGTTCTATACCCAGTGCTACAGCCAAGAAAGTCAATCAAGTCACCCACTGAACAGCAAGACATCTGCCTGTCCATCATGGCTAGAGGCAGAGAGGACAAAAATCCAACTTACAACCCTTTATCAAACTACAGCTCATACCACAAGGCACGCTGGGAATAATAGTCCAACAACAGTAGAGGGGATCCAGGTTTGGAATGCCTGGTTTATTAACTGGATATACCATATCTAATGCATTTACTGCAAAGCAATACTTGAACATCTGGAGGGGCTAGGGACCATTCTGTAATACACTTTATCAGCTATTTGCTATACTGTAACAATCTACCTATTTCATCTTTCAATCAAGAGCTCTTCCTAGTATTTTCAGCCTTCTACATCCTTCTGACTGTTACTGCCAAACTCCAACATCTGTATGTCTTTCCCTCCTGGAAATTCCATCAGTTTAACCCTTGGTTAGCCAGTTTCATTAAAAGTCTTCTACCTCTCTTTATAGACAGACCCTGTATATTACAGTCTGGACTGTGAGAAACATTGAATTCTGTCTGTCTCCAAAACACTAACACATTCCCCTGAGATCAGCCAATACTATACACTATAGACCAGATAATACTATACACTATAAATAAGACAATATTATACACTATAGACCAGATAATACTATACACTATAAATCAAATAATACTATACCCTACATATTAGGCAATACTATACACTATAGACCACACAATACTATACCCTATAAACCGACAATAAACCATACACTATAGCTAAAGACAAACAATACTATACACTATAGACCAGGCAATACTATACAATATTTTCCAGGCAATACTATACAATATTGTCCAGGCAATTCTATACCCTATATAATAGGCAATACTACACACTATAGACCAGACAATACTATACACTATAGACCAGGCAATACTATACACTATAGACCAGGCAATACTATACAATATAGACCAGGACACTATAGACCAAACAATACTATACAATATAGACCAGGCAATACTATACACTATAGACCACACAATACTATACACTATAGACCACACAATACTATAACCCTATAAACCAAGCAATACTATACACTATAAGACAGACAATACTATACACTATAGATAAGACAATACTATACACTATAGACCAGGCAATTCTATACCCCATATATTAGGCAATACTACACACTATAGACCAAACAATACTATACACTATAGACCAGGCAATACTATAATACCCTATAACAGGCAATACTATACAATATAGACCAGGACACTATAGACCAAACAATACTATACACTATAGACCAGGCAATACTATACACTATAGACCACACAATACTATACACTATAGACCACACAATACTATACCCTATAAACCAAGCAATAATATACACTATAGAGCAGGCAATTCCATACACTATAGACCAGGCAATACTATACACTATAGACCAGGCAATACTACACACTATAGACCAGGCAATACTATACACTATAGACCAGGCAATACTATACAATACAGACCAGGCAATACTATAACCGATAAACCAAGCAATAATATCCACTTAAGCGGCAATTCCATACACATATAGCCCAGCAAACTATACCTCTAGACCAGGCAATACTATACACTACAGACCAGGCAATACTATACACTATAGACCAGGCAATACTATACAATACAGACCAGGCAATATTAAACCCTATACACTAGGCATTACTATACACTATAGACCAGACAGTACTAGACACTATAGACCAGGCAATACTATACACTATAGACCAGACAATACAATACCCTATATATTAGCCAATACTATACACTATAGATCAGACAATACTAGACACTTTAGACCAGACAATACAATACACTATAGACCAGGCAATCCTATACACTATAAACCAGAAAATACTATACACTATAGACCAGCCAATACTAGATATGCTATAGACCAGACAATACAATACCCTATATATTAGGCTATACTATACACTATAGATCAGACAATACTAGACACTATAGACCAGACAATTCTATACACTATAGACCAGCCAATACTATACACTATAGACCAGGCAACTATAGATCAGGCAATACTGTACACTATAGATCAGGCAATACTATACACTATAGAACAGTCAATACTATACACTATAGATCAAACATTACTATACACTATAGACCAGTCAATACTATACATTATAGACCAGTCAATACTATACACTATAGATCAAACATTATTATACAATGAGATTCACAATCTAGCATCTACATGGGCCCCCGAAGAAGCCTACTCATTTAGATGATAGCGGTCCCAGCAACAGTTCATGTGGAGTATCTGCCCACGACACAGCCCTCTGTAGAATTTCTTCACCCCGTCAACACCACGAGAGGGATCACACACCAAGAGCGATACAGACAAGCGCCCACAAGGGGAACATCTTCAGCCAGCTTAGTATTACAACAGCTGCCGCGCCTGCTTCGCGAGCTTCGTGTAGAACGGTGACCATTGCTGGCCGTGGAGACGAGGGTGGGTACATGGCAACAGGGTGGTGACATTGGGAAAGGAGGAGTAGAAACATAACAAATTTGAACATCAAAATAGGGGGAAGGGGGTTTCGCAGCGACAAAGGTGTGAGTGCGTTGCGTCAGGGACAGTTGTATTTATTTCCACAATAGACTCCCTGTGTTAACCTTTACTAAACTACCCGCGGCCTCTGTATATTATAATAAATAACGGTAATGTGTTATATACTGTAAATAATATGGGCAGTATTAACTGTAAATTGAAAGCAATTTATGCTACAGTTGTGACATCACCATTGATAGGGTTGTAAGGATCCTAGAAACCATTGACCACATTCTGCCAAACATAAGTCATTAAAATAAGAATGGCATTATAACGTTATTATCTTACAGTTGTTACATCACTTATTAATGTAGGACAATAAACATCACCTTGTATTAAGAGGTAAAAACTCCCCAGGAATCTATTATATTATACCGTAGAAAGACAAAAGCCCGAGGACAGGGAACTTGAAAACTGAATTTTATTACTAATAAATGTTTTTCTGGTTCGTCTAGACTCCCCACTCATGTATTATAAAAGAGAATCCACCAGCCCGGTAAATAATGTAAGCAGATTCTGCTCTGCAATGTCTAGAAATGGTCTGAAATCGCCATTTTTTATTCATAAAGCTCCTTGCTAACCTGTGTTTACAAAGATATTGGACCTGATCCTATACATTATAAGGAATTAGAAGCCAGTTGGGATCTTTTTGACATTATGATGTCAGATAACCACAAAACAACTCCTGTTCGTCTATAAAATACATCAGCATTAGGTTTGCACAAAGTAATAGAAGATTGCAGATATTAGTCTGTGTTTGAAGTAGACTAATGGTTTGACCTTCAACCTTATGTTCTAAGACAAGGTCATGGAATTTCAAACTCTCACCTATGAGTGAAATCATTTACACTGTGACATCCCTATTACAATGATTCATATATATGGGCCATGTATTTAGCATTGGAATGTGATCACAGTTCTACCCGAAATAAAAGTTGACCAGTAAGTTTTACGTATTTATAAAGAAGTCATTTGAACGAACAATCCCATAAGAATGAAAATAACCATATAATTTATAAGTGCAATAACAGGGTTCTTTGTTTACAGAATGCCCAAGAACCATCCTTTACCCCCTGGCGATATTTAAATCCTACATGGACCAGATTTTCACCATGAATGCTCTCCATTTGACCTTACAGGAACAGGAAATTTGACCCTTTAGAAATGGGACATCAATTCTATTGATGTAGAATTCATTCCTACACTGACTTTCTAAATAGGGCCCTGTACTCCCGCAGGGTACATATTTTTCTGTACAATAATAACAGTTCTAAATTGGAGAGAAACTAGTTTGTTTTCATGGTAAAGGCTTTCTGCTTTCCAGTAACCTTCCTATATCTTTTCATCGCTCAATCCAGCATTTCGGTTTTCCAGCAATGTAGGGCACCCGACTGAAAATGAATTAATTGCCTGGATAAGAAAACGAGGAACAAAAAGATTTATATGTTTTGCGAAGGCTAAAATATAATGTGTTTAATACCAGTTCCCCCTTGAGATGAACTCTCCTCTGTAATATGATAATATAGTCCTCGCCTTGTCGAAAAGATCGGACTTATCAAAGTGTTTACAATCTATGGACACCAGTAAATTCGCGAAAGATTAAAGTGCCCATACACATGCAATTTGCTTGCATTTGTAGTGGTGATCCCATTGATATCTGTACACATGCCATAATAATACATGGGTTGGGGATTGTTCTGCTGTGGCCCACACACGAGGTCTATCGTATCATAATCCCTCCCTCTACTATAGTTGAAGGACCTTGACCAACCAACCAACATTTTCAACTGTATAATAATTATCAACAATCCTGCAGGGCAGACTGCCTGTTCTTTCTAAATGGGGCCAGTGACTGGTGGTAGGGGCCGTCCTGTCTTCCCTATTAACTCCAACCTCCTCTCCCTCTACGGTATCAAACCTGCAGGATAAACATTCCAATACTGGGTCACCCACCTGCCACACAGAAGGATTCAACAATAACTCATTCTTCAGCAAAAAAATACATTTCCTCATATTTTCCCTTGTGGGGATGAGAGACGGAGTCACAGCCTGTTTGTTTATGGAAAGTTGCAAAAAACATATGAAAGTAAAGAATAATAAAAGAAATATACATTTATTTTGTTTTTTTTTTCTGTGATTTCTTATGTGTTTCAGTGCCATTTGGCTTAAGGAGAACGAGTGATTCCTTCACTAGAAGAAATGTTCGAAACTGTTGGAGTTTTGTTCCGTTTTCAAAAGTTTCGAGTTTTGATTTCAAAAGTCATCTACTTTCAATTTCCCAAAATCATCTACTTTGAATTTCCAAATCGTCTATTTTAAATTTCCAAATCATCTCACTTCAATTCAATCTCATTTTCAATTTCCAAATCATCTACTTTCAATTTTCCAATCGTCTATTTCAATTTCCAAAATCGTCTACTTTCCAATCTTTTCGAAAATCATCTACTTTCAATTTTTGAAAATCATCTACTTCATTTTCGATGATTGTCTACTTTTGATTTTCCAAATCATCTACTTTCATTTTCGAAATCGTCTACTTTTCAGTTTTTGAAAATCGTCTACTTTCAATTTTCGATGATTGTCTACTTTCGATTTTTGAAAATTGTCTACTTCGATTTTCGATAAAAATCGAAATTAAAAAAAAATCCGGTTCCGTGAAATTCGGGAGTTCCGAAAGTTTGTCGGGACTTCGAAACCCTGAGATTCGATTTGAAACTGGGTTCTATTCACCTCTATTCTCTATTCCTATATTACACAAGTGTGAAGTCAGGAAAGTTCTCAGGGGTGTAGCCAGGAAGTAGGATGTGCCAGAAAATGAACTAAATATTAATATGTAGAAGGTGAAAAACTATTCTCCAGCCAATCTGGACATCTATATTCCTGCTGTTCAATGCCACAAGAAAGCCACTACCACGTGTAATTTGCTGACAGTGCCCTTGACTTGAGATTTGTTTAAAGCAATTGGTCTTCTTGGCCTTGATCACAACAATTAAGGTGACGAGAACCAGGATATTTATTTCCCTAAGAGGGCTAATTAATGTATCTATGTGCACAGAACTACTGGTTATAGGGACTATGCAGGTCTATCGGTAAGAACCAGTATTATTATATCCTGCCTATAATGTGTCAACCATCCAACATAATCAAACCAAATTAGCACAAGGGCTCTCGTAAGCACTTCCACAATTTAATTACTAGACCGGTGCGATGTGCACTTACAGTAATTGTCATTAACTGAGTTCTCTAAGGAGTCTGCAAGGTAATGTTGGGACACATGGTCTCTGAGTGGTTAACAGAAGCCATGGGGCCCTATGTTCTGTAGGCCAATTATGTAACTGTACAGGTTAATAATGGAATTTTGGTCCTTGATAAGGGGAAGGAGTCTGTAATAATCAACCGTCACAATAAAAAGATTCGGTCAAGAGTTGGCAACATTTTCGTTCTTCCAAATTGGAGGAAATTTGATCAGACAGGTGGTCGATTTTGACCAGTTGTGTAGTTTTTAGTGGACCACACGACCGTCATGGCGAAATTAGTCCATGTTGATTGAGTCAACTTTCGGATAGTTTGTACCCTGCCTTATGGACCAAACCCTAAACACACACTGAACTTGCTGGATATATGTAGAATGGATAGACACATATCTCTGATAGACACATATAATGGATAGGCACATATATCTGATGACACATATATCGGATAGACACATATTCGATAGGCACATATATATCAGATATACACATATCTCGAGAGACACATAATCATAGACACATATATCTGATAGACATATATCGGATTACATATATTCAGATGACCATATATCGGATAGACACATATATCGGATTGACATATATTTCAGATAGCCACTATCTCAGATATACATATATCTCGGATAGACATATCGGTATACCATATCTCGGGTAGACACATATTTCGGATAGATACATATATGGATAGACACATATATCGGATAGACACATATTTCGGATAGACCATATATCGGATAGACACATATATCGGATGACACTTTCGGATAGACACATATTTCGGATAGACCATATATTGATAGACACTATTCGGATAGACACTATATCGTATAGACACATATTTCGGATAGACACATATTGGATAGATACATATTTCGGATAGAATATATTGGATAGACACATATCTCGGATAGACACATATATCGATAGACCATATTGATAGACACATATTTCGATAGACACATATATCGGATAGACACTATTCGGATAGACACATATTTCGGATAGGCCACATATATTCAGATACACATATCTCGGAAGACACATATATCGGATAGACACATATATCTGATAGACACATATATCGGATTGACCATATATTTCAGATAGACACTATATCGAATAGACAACATATATCGGATTGACATATATTTCAATAACACATATATCAGATATACATATATCTCGGATAGACACATTCTCGAATATACACATATCTCGGTAGACCATATTGTCGGATAGACACATATATGGATACATTATGATCGAATATTCGATGACACATAGATTCGGATAGACACTATATCGATAGACACATTTTCGGATACCATTTTTGGATAACACATCTATTGGATAGACACAATCTCGGATAACACATATATCGTATAGACACATATTTCGGATAGACACATTATCGGATAGACCCATATATTGGATAGTACAATATTTCGGATAGAAAATATATCGATAGACACATAATTCGGATAGCACATATATATCGATAGACATATATCGATAAGACACATATTTCGGATGAGACCATATATCGGATAGACACATATTTCGGATAGACACATATTTCGGATAGATACATATATTGGATAGACACATATTTTGAATAGACACATATATCGGATAGACGCATATTTCGGATAGATACATATTTCGGATAGACACATATATTGGATAGATACAACATATTTCGGATAGATACATATATTGGATAGACACATATTTTGGATAGACACATATATCGGATAGACACATATATCGGATAGACAGACACATATATCAGATAGATACATATATCCAAAAGATACATATATTGGATAGATACATATGGGATAGATACATATAACTGATAGATACATATATCGGATAGATACATATATCGGATAGACATATTTCCAATAGACACATATATCGGATAGACACATAATTCGGATAGCACATATATCGATAGATACACATATCGAAGACACTTATATTGGATAGATACATATATCGGATAGGCACTAGGAATAGATACATATATCTGATAGATACATGTATCGGATAGACACATATTTCGGATAGACACATATATTGGATAGACAGACACATATATCAGATAGACACATATATCAGATAGATACATATATCCAAAAGATACATATATCCGATAGATACATATAGCCGATAGATACATATGGGATAGATAAATATATCGGATAGATACATTGGGATAGATACATATATCTGATAGACACATACAGATAGACACATATGGGATACATAAATATATCTGATAGATACATATATTGGATAGATACATGTATCCAATAGATATATATATATCGGATAGATACATATCTCAGATAGACACATATATCGGATAGACACATGTATCTGATAGACACATATATCGGATAGATACATTTATCAGATAGACACATATGGGATACATAAATATATCTGATAGATACATATATTGGATAGATACATATATTGGATAGATATATATATCCAATAGACACATATATCAGATAGACACATATGGATACATAAATATATCTTATAGATACATATTGGATAGTACATGTATCCTAATATATATATAAAATTATATATAATTATATATATATATATATATATTATATATATCGGATAGATACATATCTCAGATAGACACATATATCGGATGACACATGTATCTGATAGACACATATATCGGATATATCATATGGATAGATACATATATCTGATAGACACATATATCAGATAGACACATATGGGATACATAATATATCTGATAGATACATATATTGGATAGATACATTTATCCAATAGACACATATATCGGATAAAACATATCTCAGATAAACACATATATCGGATAACACATATTTCGGATACCCATATGTCAGTTGAACAGATATCAGATAGATACATATAGCCGATAGATACATATGGGATAGATAATATATCGGATAGATACATATATGAGATAGACACATATGGGATAGATACATATATCTGATATATATTATATCGGAGAATACATATGGATAGATCATATGGGATAGATACATATAGCTGATAGATACAAATGGGATAATATATATATATATAATATATATATATATATATATATATGATAGATACATATATTGGATAGATATATATCAGATAGACACATATGGGATACATACATATATCTGATAGATACACATATTGGATAGATACATATATCAGATAGATACATATGGGATACATACATATATCTGATAGATACATATTCAGATAGACACATATAGAAGAGAACAAGAGACATCCTGAGGAGTCTTCTTAAAGAGTGCGCTTCTACAGAGTGCACTGGTGAAGCAAATACGGACGTGTGTGTGTGTATATATATTATATATTTCCAGACACAGTAACTTGTAAATGCTATTCACAATTTATCAGTAACTCAGGGTTTTCCAAGTGTGGGGGGGCACAATAAGTTAGTTTTATGGTCTCTGGGCTGCTCAGACAACCCCAAATAAACACACGTAATCAACGAAATCATTTAAAGGTCTACTAACCGACCCAGTCTGTGAAACAAAGTCATATTTTTTTGTATCGATGTATATAGCCAGGAAGGTGTTCAGAATTAACAGCCTGGACAGACTTTATGGCCTGAAAGCGTGTCTTACGCATTTCGCACCTACAGGCGCTACTAAATCAAAGCATTGCCGCGAGCCACATACTCTTCGCGCATGACATCATCATTGATATAATCCTCCCCCGCGGACACACAGACTGTTACCAGTATATATGTTGTTGTTTGTGCCTTATTATGCTTTTATTGCCATCTTGCTTCTGTTTTACATAGTTACATTGTTACTTTGGGTAGAGAAATGTAAACCGATAGAGAGAGAGAGAGAAGAGAGAGAGAGAGGGAGAGGAGGAGAGAGAAGAGAAGGGAGAGAGGAAGGAAAGAGAAGGAAGAGGGAGAGAGAGAGAGAGCGAGGGAGAGAAGAGAGAGAGAGAGAAAGAGATAGAGAGAGAGAGAGAGAGGAGAAAGAGGGAAGAGAGAGAGAGAGAGAGAGAGAGAGAACGAGAGAGGAGGAGAGAGATTTCCTCTGTGCTTGCATACAGTAATTCAGGAGATCAATAAAAGTTCTTATGTTAAAAATGTTGATAATTTTGCCCCAACCAATCAGATCTAACTTAAGGCTGGGTACAGATGAGGGACTATTCGTCCCGACCGGGCTTTGCTACGAGCGATCGCTCGGCCGGGACAAATGTCTGTCGGTCACGGCAATAGTGGGCGCGGCTGACAGTTCTGCGACCGATCGTGCAGTTCTCTATGGGACTTACGATCTGTCGCACACTGTCAAGATTTTTGATTTTTCACACCCCAATACACGGAAGTATCGGTCAATTGGGCTGAAAAAATCTGCCCATGTGTACCCAGCCTAACATTTGGAAGCTAAACATCTGATTGGTTGGGGCAAAATAGCAGCATTTAACAATAAGAACTTTTATTGCTTCCCTGAGTCTTATAGGAACAAGTGTATTTAATTGTTGTTATTTATAAAGAAACCTATCAGGGTTATTCAAAAAGTTCTTATCATTTAAAATGGTGCTAATTTTTCCCCAACCAATCAGTGTTAGCTTTCAAATTTTAAATAAGTTCGGATTGTTTGGGGCTAAATTAGCACCATTTTAAACAATAAGACCTTTTATTGAATCTCCCTTCATGTTTATTACACGTAAGGCATCGATCTACATGTTTCAGCTTTAAGAGGTCATCATCAGGATGAAACGTGTAGATTTGATGCCTTACGTGTGATAAACATTAATATAAATGTTCCACAGGAATGCATCTACCTTTGCTATATGTTTCTTTGTTATAGCGATGCACCAATGGTCGACTAACTATGGAGCGTGAGTGTGCCACTTTAAGGGCCATATTATAAAACAATAAAACATTGTTATCGTTATCGGTGTTCTACGATATGGACCGTTTTTTTACGATATCGATCGTAATCCTACGATATCGCTATCCTAAATCTATGGTACCAATATCGTAAGTTACTGGTATCGGTATTCTCCGATAAAGATCAGTATTTTACGACAACGATCGATGATTTATGATAACGGTACAGTAGATTTACGGGAGCGATATCGTAGGATTCGGTCGATATCGAAAAATAACGGTCCATATCGTCGAACACCGATCGTATTTTTACAATAACGATGTTTTATAAATATGACCCTAAAACTTTGATTTATTACCGGTATATTGTTATCATTTATTTCATAAAGCATTAGTAACGTTACAATGTATAACACACACACACACACACCTCCTTCCCCTTTAAGCTGAAAAAAGCTGAAATGGCAGATTTTTGATCACCAAGTCAACAATACTCTGGGATTTAAATCAGGCCTATGATATCTGGGAGGCTCAGGGGCTGAAATGGAATAACTTTATTCATTTGTTTGATTGAATCCATCAAGTGCATCCATTTAGGAGCAGATTTGCATATTTACTTGAGCGTTTAGATCACTTAAACTCAAATTCCACCGGATTAAAGGGGAGTTGAGACAGGGATTGTGTTAGCAATTGGTGTTATATATAGAGAGATATATATGAAATGTACACATGGGTGGAGCTACAGGGTATTTAAATGTACATTAAATTTGGGTCAGTCCCCTATCTACGGTACAATATTCATTAATGCAATTGTTTAAATCAGTCACATGGCCAAAAGGTCTTTATACACCTGATATATCAGAAGATAGACACCCTCTACCCAGAATCCCATATTCAACATCAGGGGCACGGTAAGGCTGGGTACACAAGGGTAGATATTTTAGCCCAAACAACTGGCGCAAATCCTTATACTGGATTTACTGGCGATCATCCCTGTCAGTAATGGCAGTCAATGGTGATCAGCCCTGTCAGTAAATGGCAGTCAGTCTTTGCAGAACACAAGATCAATTGGGCCAAAATAATGGCGTTGGACAATATTTTGGGCCAATTGACCTTGGCATTGAATTGGTGGATTATGGTAATATCTTTTTCTCACAAAATCGGATGAAAAATAGATTGGACATGGAGGAAATTTTGCCCTGATCACGTGGTTTTAAATTTCGGTGTCTTGTGTGGACATTGGAAGGTGGTGCCCAGCCGTATCCTGAATGACACACTACAGCAGTTTAGGATACCAGGTGATTGTCCGCCCATGTGTACGCATGAGATCGTTCATTATGGCGTCCTACAAGAAGTTCACAGATTTTCACATTTAAAATGTCCCAGACAACCAAAACCCAGACTTTACTATAGACAACACAAACTAAGATTAATCTACTAACTTCCACATTATCCTGGGAATTCCATGTTACATATTAACTATCATAATAACAATATAGAGCATCATCCAAGCCAACCGAACAGGAAAGGCAGGTTGCTAAACAAAGAAATAAAGTTCACTGAACAAGGTGATAATACCTGATATACAGGTGATAAAAGCAACTGCCCGATAGGACCAAGATACAGCAATTAATTCCAAGCATCTATGCCATTAGATGTTTCCCACTCCTGGGAAGGATTTTAATGCACACCCCCCACGTCCTGTGTTATCATGTAAAGTATGGTAAACTGATCAGGTACAATAGATTACAAGACAATGTTATAAAACCACTACAACACTCTCACACACCATAATAACTCCATGATACTAGGTCGCCCTTTCCATATTATTTACCAGTTTTTTTTGGTTGCATAAGGCTGGGTGCACCGGAGGGACTATTTGTCACAAATGTCCGTCGGTCGCGGGAAAACTTGGCCCCATGGGAACTGCATGATCGATCAAGATTTCCAACACAGTGCGATCATCCATTCGTCCAACGAATGGACGATCGAGTTTGGTCGCGGCCGGCTGACCCACACCAGGAGATCATTTGGCCTAAGGCTGAGGCCACAATTCCGTGCGTGTTCCCGGTGCGTGAATGTGCGTTGCAGCGCGTACATGATCTCCTGTTGTTTCACAATCAAGTACATGCGATAGCGCCAAAAATGCGGATTGAATGTGCTCCAATTAACGGACTTTGCACACTAGTGTGCGCTTTTAAAAGTGTGATCGGATCGCCCTAAGGGCTAGGCCCCACTGCCCGTTTTAACACGCGATATGACCGCAAATTAAAAAGCACACACTAGTTGAAAAATAAGAACCCACACTAACTGATGTAATATTGTGTTAGCGAGGGTTTTCTACTCATTTAGTATTGTCTGCACCATTTCCAAAGACTTTCGTAAATAGCAACAGTGCAACGGATGCAATCAATTTATCGATGATTATTGCGCTTGTTCTTTGCACTAAAGGCTTTAAAGCCATGCAAAAGATGCAATAACAGTCGCAAAGTTACCACATCGCGGGAACAAGTGCAGGCCAGTTGCAATAGGGACATTTATTTCATCCCCCCCTGGGGGCGCTGTCGTGCACTGCCATCCACTAATAATAATTAAAAAAAAAACAAACGCACTTCCGGTGCACTAGGAAGCGCTGCAGTGGGGCCCGACCTAAGTCTACCGCCCCCTGCTGGGCAAGTCTGTGAATCCACTACTCCCAAGAAGAAGGAGAATTGTGTTTCCCACTCCTTGGATACAATGGATTGCTTTTCCTGAGAATAATAATAATAATAGTAATAAAAATAAAGTTACACATTAAAACTTTGAAGTTTCCCCCCTCCTGTGTAAATGCCTAATAATGACACCAGCGCTTTTCAATTTGCAGGCTGATTCTAATTACACTTAATTGCACCCATTTGCATTGCGCTGTGGACATGTTCTGTGCTAAATACCCATTGGTTCCCTAAACAATGGGAGTCAATTACTGTGAGTTTAACCATTAACTCTTCCCAGTTTTCTCCCAGCTCCTCTACCTGTTGTGCTGTTCAGTATACATATTGCTACCTACATTGTGGTTTAAACTACAGTCAAGGCAAGTGCAGGCATGAAATATAAATGTAGATGCAATGACTTTATGGAGCCTGGACCATCATTGTAAGTTCTTTGGATGAGAGGTATTTGGCAGGGAGGAGAGAGTTGGCTCTTATAGTAAAATATGGTCTAGGGTTGGGTCTGGAACGGGGTTGTCTAGGGTTGGGACTGGGTTGTCTTGGGTTGTGTAGGGTCTGGTCTGGGTTGTGCTGGGCTGCTCTATGGATTGGGTGCTGGACACACAACATTACCAAGATGTCATTATCTCAGCAGCAGAGACTGAGTCTGAAAACTGATGTTGCAAGATGCTGACTAGGCAGCCCAGCTGTTTAGAGAGAGGAGGGAGTATGACCAAGGAAGGGAAGGGGGGGCCGTGGGAGTTAGTTTCTTGCAGCCAGAAATGTGGTTTTTGGACTGGGCACTTGTGATAGGGGAAATCTGGAGGGTGGAGGAGCATAGAAACTCAGCAAAATGGGATAGGAAACATCTATCTGTCCCTCTACCCCCTCCATCCTCTACTTCCTTCTCGCTGTCTGATTTTTCCATTTTGCTTCTTTATTGATAGATTTTTTCCAATGGTTCCCCATGGGATCCTCAAAGGAGCTATGGATACGATGTTCACCCTATACCTTCTAGGGACTATGGATACAATGTATCACCCTATTACCTTCTAGGGATCTATGGATACAATGTGTCACCATATTACCTTCTAGGGGATCTATGGATTCAATGTATCACCATATTACCTTCTAGGGAGCTATGGATACAATGTATCACCCTATTACCTTCTAGGGGAGCTATGGATACAATGTATCACCATATTACCTTTTAGGGGAGCTATGGATACAATGTATCACCCTATTACCTTCTAGGGGATCTATGGATACAATGTATCACCCTATTACCTTCTAGGGGATCTATGGATACAATGTATCACCCTATTACCTTCTAGGGGAGCTATGGATACAATGTATCACCAATTAACCTTCTAGGGGATCTTGGATACAATGTATCACCATATTACCTTCTAGGGGAGCTATGGATACAATGTATCACCATATTACCTCTAGGGGAGCTATGGATACAATGTATCACCCCATTACCTTCTAGGGGGCTATGGTACAATGTATCACCCCATTACCTTCTAGGGGAGCTATGGATAACAATTATCACCCTATTACCTTCTAGGGGATCATGGATACAATGTATCACCCCATTACCTTCTAGGGGACTATGGATACAATGTATCACCCCATTACCTTCTAGGGGATCTATGGATACAATGTATCACCATATTACCTTCTAGGGATCTATGGATACATGTATCACCCCATTACCTTCTAGGGGATCTATGGATACAATGTATCACCCCATTACCTTCTAGGGGAGCTATGGAACAATGTATCACCCTATTACCTTCTAGGGAGCTATGATACAATGTATCACCCCATTACCTTCTAGGGGAGCTATGGATACAATGTATCACCCTATTACCTTCCAGGGGAGCTATTGATACAATGTATCACCCCATACCTTCAAGGGCTCTATGGATACAATGTATCACCCCATTACCTTCCAGGGGAGCTATGGACATGTATCACCCCATACTTCTAGGGGAGCTATGGATACAATGTATCACCCTATTACCTTCCAGGGGAGCTATGGATACAATGTATCACCCACATTACCTTCCAGGAGCTATTGAACAATGTATCACCCCATTGCCTTCCAGGGGATCTATGACACAATGTATCACCCTATTACCTTCCAGGGGATCTATAGGGGATCTATGGACACAATGTATCACCCTATTACCTTCTGGGGTGCTATGTAAACAATATGATATAAACAGTTTTTCTCCTAGTGCAGTGAATGTGAGTAAATAATAACAAATCCCTTTGAGACCTAAACACCAGATGTAATTAAAAGCGAGAAGTTTTCCTTCGCCATACGATAGAATATTCTACTATATACTACTAATATAATTATTCTTGTCATTGATAGAAATAAACCTTCTGCAGTAACGAGAGTGAAAGGCCAAAAACTGTTTTGCTCCCTGCACAGCTACAATGTATATCAACTGGTTGTCTGGTATCTGCACACTGTGATTCATTTCCTCTGTGTGATAAGGAGAGAAGCAGCTTGGAATATGGTGCAATTTTATGGAACACAAGAGAGACTTTATTAGCCTGGGGACATCAGACACACATCTCAGGAATCTCTCTATGTATCCCTCGTGTCATGTTATCTGCAGCAATGTAGCTGGGTGCAGTGGATGTAATACCAGTATTGTAAATAGTTTCATCCCATTATTATTATTATTATTTGTGATTTATACATCCCATTAAATGACAAGGAGACTGGCAGGCTAGGGGTTAATATCCCAGTGCAGTTAACCAGCTAGTGCCCTCCATTGTCGAGATTCACTCTACCATTGTTTATAGTGTCACACTTGTTCAGTGAGACCTTCCAAACACAGAGGCGTGTAAAGTCAACACAGAAAACAATAGTTGCCCCCCCCCCACAATCAAGTGGGGACCAGCTATAAAAGTTCTATACCCAGTGCTACAGCCAAGAATCACAAGTCACCCACTGAACAGCAAGACATCTGCCTGTCCATCATGGCTAGAGGCAGAGAGGACAAAAATCCAACTTACAACCCTTAATCAAACTACAGCTCTACAACAAGGCACGCTGGGAATAATAGTCCAACAACATAGAGGGATCCGGTTTGGAATGCCTGGTTTATTAACTGGATATACCATATCTAATGCATTTACTGCAAACAATACTTGAACATCTGGAGGGGCTAGGGACCATTCTGTAATACACTTTATCAGCTATTTGCTATACTGTAACAATCTACCTATTTCATCTTTCAATCAAGCACTCTCCTAGTATTTTCAGCCTTCTACATCCTTCGACTGTTACTGCCAACTCAACTCATCTGTATGTCTTTCCCTCCTGGAAATCCATCAGTTTAACCCTTGGTTAGCCAGTTTCATTAAAAGTCTTCTACCTCTCTTATAGACAGACCCTGTATATTACAGTCTGGACTGTGAGAAACATTGAATTCTGTCTGTCTCCAAAACACTAACACATTCCCCTGAGATCAGCCAATACTATACACTATAGACCAGATATACTATACACTATAAATAAGACATTATACACTATAGACCAGAAATACTATACTATAAATCAATAATACTATACCCTACATATTAGCAATACTATACACTATACCACACAATACTATACCCTATAAACCAAGCAATACTATACACTATAAGACCGACAATACCATACACTATAGATAAGACAATACTATACACTATAGACCAGGCAATACTATACAATATTTTCCAGGCAATACTATACAATATTGTCCAGGCAATTCTATACCCTATATAATAGGCAATACTACACACTATAGACCAGACATACTATACACTATAGACACGCAATACTATACACTATAGACCAGGCAATCTATACAATTATACCAGGACACTATAGACCAACAATACTATACACATAGACCAGGCAATCTATAACACTATAGACCACACATACTATACACTATAGACCACACAATACTATACACCCTATAACCAAGCAATACTATACACATAAGACAGACAATACTATACACATAGATAGACAATACTATCACTATAGACCAGGCAATTCTATACCCCATATTTAGGCAATACTACACACTATAGACCAAACAATACTATACACTTAGACCAGGCAATACTATACACTATAGACCACACAATACTATACCATAAACCAAGCAATAATATCACTATAGAGCAGGCAATTCCATACACTATAGCACACTATACTAGACCAGCAATACTAACACTACAGACCAGGCAATACTATACACTATAGACCAGGCAATACTATACAATACAGACCAGGCAATATTAAACCCTATACACTAGGCATTACTATACACTATAGACCAGACAGTACTAGACACTATAGACCAGGCAATACTATACACTATAGACCAGACATACAATACCCTATATATTAGCCAATACTTAACCTATAGATCAGACAATACTAGACACTTTAGACCAGACAATACAATACACTATAGACCAGGCAATCCTATACACTATAAACCGAAAATACTATACAACTATAGACCAGCCAATACTAGATATGCTATAGACCAGACAATACAATACCCTATATATTAGGCTATACTATACACTATAGATCAGACAATACAGACACTATAGACCAGACATTCTATACACTATAGACGCCAATACATACACTTAACCATAAAAAGACCAGGCAACTATAGATCAGGCAATACTGTACCACTATAGATCAGGAAATACTATACACTATAGACCAGGCAATACTATATACATAGATCAAACATACTATACACTATAAGACCAGTCAATACTATACCTATATATAACACTATAATTATACACATAGACCAGTCATACTATACCCATGAGATTCACAATCTAGCATCTACATGGGCCCCCGAAGAAGCCTACTCATTTAGATGATAGCGGTCCCAGCAACAGTTCATGTGGAGTATCTGCCCACGACACAGCCCTCTGTAGAATTTCTTCACCCCGTCAACACCACGAGAGGGATCACACACCAAGAGCGATACAGACAAGCGCCCACAAGGGGAACATCTTCAGCCAGCTTAGTATTACAACAGCTGCCGCGCCTGCTTCGCGAGCTTCGTGTAGAACGGTGACCATTGCTGGCCGTGGAGACGAGGGTGGGTACATGGCAACAGGGTGGTGACATTGGGAAAGGAGGAGTAGAAACATAACAAATTTGAACATCAAAATAGGGGGAAGGGGGTTTCGCAGCGACAAAGGTGTGAGTGCGTTGCGTCAGGGACAGTTGTATTTATTTCACAATAGACTTTCGCCTGGGTTACTTTACTAAACTACACGCAGGCCCTTATATTATAATAAATAACGGTAATGTGTTAATACTGTAAATAATATGGGCAGTTATAACTTAAAGTGAAAGCAATTTATGCTACATTGGACATCACCATTGATAGGGTTGTAAGGATCCTAGAAACATTGACCAGCTTCTGCCAAACCATAAGTCATTAAAATAAGAATGGCATTCTAACTTATTAGCTTACCAGTTGTACATCACTTATTAATGTAGGACAATAAAACATCAACCTTGTATTAAGAGGTAAAAACCCCAATGGAATCTATTTATAAATATACGTAGAAAACAAAGAAGCCCGAGGACAGGGAAACTTGAAAAAACTGAATTTTATTACTAATAATGTTTTTCTGGTTCGTCTAGACTCCCCACGCATGTATTATTAATATAAAAGAGAATCCACCAGCCCGGTAAAATAATGTATGAGCAGATTCTGCTTGGCAATGTCTAGAATGGTCTGAAATCGCCATTTTTATTTTTCATAAAGTCCCTTGGCTAACCTGTGTTTACAAAAGATATTGACCTGATCCTATACATTATAAAAAGGAATTAGAAGCCATTGGGATCTTTTGAATGTGATGTCAGATAACCACAAACACTCTGTCGCTCGTATATAAATACATCAGCATTAAGGTTTGTCACAAAGAGTAATAAAGATTGCAGATATTAGTCTGTTGTTGAAGTCTAGACTAATGGTTTGACTTCAACTATGTTCTAAGACAGGTCTGGAATTTCGCAACTCTCATCCTATGAGTGAATCATTTACACACTGGACATCCATATTACAATGATTCATATATATGGGCCATGTATTTGAATGTGGAATGTGATCACAGTTCTACCGAAATAAAAGTTGACCCAGTAAAGTTTTACGTTTTATAAAGAAGTCATTTGATTACGTAACAATCCCATAAGAATGAAATAACATATAATTTATAAGTGACAAGTTACAGGGTATCTTTGTTTACAGAATGCCCAAGAACATCCTCTTACACCCCTGGGAATATTTAAATCCTACATGTGACCAGATTTTCACCATGCATGCTCTCATTTGACCCTTACAGGAACAGATTTGCCCTTTAGAAATGGGACCATCAATTCTATGATGTAGATGCATTCCTACATTACTTTCTAAATAGGGCCCTGTACTCGCCGCAGGTGGTACATATTTTTGTTGTACAATAATAACAGTTTAAATTGGAGAGAAACTAGTTTGTTTTCATGGTAGAAGGCTCTGGCTTCTCAGTAACCTCCTATATCTTTTTCATCGCTCAAATCCAGCGATTTCGGTTTTCCCAGCATGTGGGCACCCGACTGTGAAAATGAATTAATGCCTGGATAAGAAAAACGAGGAACAAAAAGATTTATGTTTTGCGAAGGCTAACAAATAATGTTGGTTTAAATTACAGTTTCCCTGAGCATGAACTCTCCTCTGTAATATGATAATATAAGTCCCGCCGCCTTGTCGAAAAGGATCGGACTTATCAAAGTGTTTACAATCTATGGGCACACCAGTAAATTCGCGAAAGATTAAAGTGGCCCATACACATGTCAATTATGCTTGCATTTGTAGTGGTGTATCCCATTGATATCTGTACACATGCCATAATATACATGGGTTGGGGATGTTTTGCTGCTGGGCCACACATCCGGGTCGATCGTATCATAATCCCTCCCTGCTTACTATAGTTGAAGGACCTTGACCAACCAACCAACATTTTCAACTGTATAATGAATTATTTTTTTTTTTTTCTTTTGAACAATCCTGTCAGGGCAGACTGCTGTTCTTATTAAAATGGGGCCAGTGATGGCTGGTAGGGCCGTCACTGTCCATTCCCTTTAACTCCAACCTCCTCTCCCTCCTACGGTATCAAACCTGCAGGATAACATTCCAAACTGGGTCACCGCACCCTGCCACCAGAAGGATTCAACAATAACTCATTCTTCAGCAAAAAAAATACATTGTCCTCAGTATTTCCCTTGTGGGGTCGGAGACGGAGTCACAGCCTGTTTGTTTCATGGAAAGTTGCAAAAAACAATGCAAAGTAAAGGAATAATAAAAGAAATATACATTTATTTTGTTTTTTTTTCTGTGATCTTATGTGTTTCAGTTGCCATTGGCTTAAAGGAGACACGAACGTGATTCCTTCACTATCGAAATGTTTCGAAATGTTGAGTTTTGTTCCGTTTTGCAAAAGTTTCAGTTTGGATTTCATCATTATTCAATCCAAAATCATCACTTGTTCATCTTACTTTCTCAATTTTCCAAATTCATCTCACTTCAAGTTGCAAATTCTATTTTACAATTTCCAAACAATCATTCTAATCTTTCAATTTTCCAAATCGTCTATTTCAATTGTTCCAAAATCACTTCTCATGTCTATCATTTCCCAAAATCAGCATTTTCGAAAATCATCTACTTTCAATTTTTGAAAATCATCTAATCTTCCATTTTCGATGATTGTACTACTTTTGATTTCCAAAATATCTACTTTTCATTTCGAAAATTCGTCTACTTTCAGTCTTTGAAAATCGTACTACTTTCAATTTTCGATGATTGTCTACTTTCGATTTTTGAAAATTGTCTACTTCGTTTTCGATTTAAAAATCGAATTAACAAAAAAAGTCCGGTTCCGATGAAATTTTTTTCGGGAGAGTTCCAAAAGTTTGTCGGGAACTTACGAAACCCTGAGATTCGATTTGAAACTGGGTTCTTTCAACTCTATCCTATTCCTATAACACAGTGTGAAGTCAGAAAGTTTCTCGGCGGTGTAGCCAGCTGGACGTAGGATGTGTCCAGCAAAATGAAATAAATATTAATATGCTAGAAGGTGATAGAAAAACATTCTCCAGCCCAATCTGGACTCTTATTCCTTCTGTTCAATGCCACAAGAAAGCCACTACCACGTTAATTTGCTGACCAGTGCCCTTGCTTTAGATTTGTTTAAAGCCAATGTCTTCTTGGCCTTGATCACACAATTAAGGTTGACGAGAACAGGATATCTTATTTCTCCTAAGAGGGGCTAATTAATGTATCTATGTGCACAGACTAACGGTTATAGGGAACTATGCAGTTCTATCGGTAAGAACCAGTATTATTTAATTCTGCCTATAATGTGTCAACCATCCAAAACACTATCAAACAAATTAGCCAAGGGATCTACGTAAGGCACTTCCACCCAATTTAATTACTAGACGGTGCATGTGCACTTTACAGTAATTGTCATTAACTGAGTTCTCTAAGGAGTCGGCAGGTAATGTTGGGACACATGGTCTATGAAGTGGTTAACAGAAGCCATGGGGCCCTAGTTTGTATGGCCAATTATGTTAACTGTAACAGGTAATAATTGGAAATTTTGGTCCTGATAAGAGCGAAGGAGTCTTAAGTAATCAACCTTGTACAATAAAACAGATGTCAGAGTCAAAGAGTTGGCAGTACGATTTTCGTTCTTCCAAACATTGGAGGAATTGTTGATCAGACAGTGTGGTCGATTTTGACCAGTTGTGTGAGTTTTTAGTGGACCACACGACCGTCATGGGAAATTAGTTCCAGTTGATTTGAGTCAACATTTCGGATAGTTGTGACCCTGCCTTATGGACAAACCCTAAACACACCTGAACTTGCTGGATTGTATATAGCACATATCTCGAAGCACTATAATGGATAGCACATATTCTGATGACTCGGAACACAATTGACACAATCAGATATCACTTTGGAGACCAATATTTAGAATCATACTGATAACCATAACGATTGACATATGTCAGATGGAATATTCGGATGACACATAATCGATTACAAATCGAAGCACCTATTCGACATAATCTTGATACCTATCGGGTATACCGGGATAGACACATATAATTTCGATTAGACATATTAGGAAGGACACATATATCGGATAGACACATATTCGATCTGGATAGACACATATATCGGAAGACACTTTTATGAGAACTATTTCGGATAATATATGATAACACTATATCGGATAGGACACTATATCGGTTATAGACATATATTTCAGATAGACACCTAATATATAGATATACATATATCGTAACCATGGATAGAAACATCTCTCGGATAACACATTATTCGGAGGACAATTTAGACACATATTCGGTATGATGACACATATAATCGGATAGACAAACTATTCGGATAGACACATATTTCGGATAGCACCATATATTCGAACTACGGAACAACTATATCGGATAAGACACATTATTTGAATAGACACATATTCGGATGACCATATATTGTAGCAAGATAAGCACATATATCGGAATAGACAATTGACACATTATATGCGATGCACATTTGATAGAAAATAGGATACTATTCGAGAAACATAATCAGACACTATATTTACACATATCGATAGACTACATATATTCGGAATAGACATATCGATGCAATATTCGTACGAATATCACAGCATATCACATCGAGAGACACATATTCGGATAGACTACAGTATTATATGCCATCATTATCGGATTGACATAACATTTTCGGATAGACACATAATTCGGATAGACACATATCGTTGACATATCGATAGACACATTTGAATCAGATATCCTCGGATAGCCATTTCGATATCCCTCGGAAATATTTCGAAATACATACTATTGGATAGACATATACGGAAAATTAGATAGCTATATCGGATAGACACATATATCGATAGACACATATTTTCGGATAGACACATTCTGATCGAATAGACCACATATATGGATATACAAATATCTCGGATGGAAACATTAATCGATGACACATTATGGATAGAATTATCGGATAGCCAATCTATAGATACTATCGGATAGAAAATATATCGATAGACCTAATAAGACAATATATTCGGAAGACACATATATCGGATAAGTCACTATTTCGGATAGACACTATTATAGACGGATAGAACTATCGTATCTAATAGATTGGATAGAACACATATTTTGAATTAGACACATTACGATAGACGTCATTTTCGATAGATACATATTTCGGATAGACACATATATTGGATAGATACAATATTTCGGATAGATACATATATTGGATAGACACATATTTTGGGATAGACACATATTCGGATAGGACACATTATATCGTATAGACAGACACCTAGTATCAGATAGTACATATATCCAAAAGATACATATATTGGATAGCATACATATGGGATAGATACATATACTGAAGAACATATATCGGATAGAGACATATATCGGATAGAATATTTTCCAATAGAACATATATCGGATAGACACATATAGTCGGAGACACATATTCGGATAGATACACATATCGGATGAACGCTTATTTGGATAGAGACTTATATCGGTAGGCACTTGGATATAGATACCTATATCTGATAGATACAGTATCGGATAGAACATATTTCGGATAGGCACATATATTGGTAAGACAGACAATATATCAGATAACACATATATCAGATGATACATATAATCCAAAAGATACATAATACGATAGATACATATAGCGATGAGATACATATGGGATAGAAAATATATCGGATAAGTACCTATTGGGATAGATACAATTATCTGATAGGACAATGATGCAGATAGGACACATATAGGGATACTAAAGATATCTGTATAGTACATATATTGGATTACGATACATGTATCCAATAGATATACTATATATCGATAAGATACTATTCGAGATAGACACATATAGCGGATAGGACACATGTATCTGATAGACACATATATCGGATAGAACATTATCAATAGACACATATGGAGCTAAATATATCGATGATACATAATTGGATAGATACATATAGTTGGATAGATATATATATCCAATAGGGACACATAATCAGATAGGACACATCGGGATATACATAAATATATCTGAAGATACATATTGGTAGTACATGTATCCATATATATATATTTATTTTATTTAAAAAAAATTAAATAACTATATATCTATATATATATATTATATATATCGGATAATAACATATCTCAGAAGACACATATATCGGAACGACACATGTATCTGATAGACACATAATCGGATATACTCTATGGATAGATCATTTCTGATAGACACAATATCAGATAGCACATATGGGGATAATAATAAGTTCTGATAGAGACATAGTATTGGATCGATACATTTATCCAATAGACACATATATCGGATATAAACAGATCAATCCAGATAAACAATATATCGGATATCACATTATTTCGGATTACCATAAGTCAGATTGAAGAAGATCATCAGATCAGATACATATAGCCGATGGGATACATATGGGATACATAATATAGTCGGATAGATACATATTAGGAGATAGAACACATATGGGATAGATACATATATCTGATATATATTATCATCGGAGATACATATGTGATAGATACATATGGGATAGATACATATCAGCTGATAGATACAATGGATAATATATGTATATATATATATTAGTATATACTATATAATATATGTATAGATACATATATTGGATAGATAACTATATCAGATAGACACATATGGATACATACATATATCTGATAGATACAACATATTGGTAGTTACATATATCAGATAGATACATATGGATACATTACTAATCTGATAGATACATATCTCAGATAGACACATATAGAAGAGAACAAGAGACATCCTGAGGAGTCTTCTTAAAGAGTGCGCTTCTACAGAGTGCACTGGTGAAGCAAATACGGACGTGTGTGTGTGTATATATATTATATATTTCCAGACTCAGTAACTTGTAAATCTATTCACAATTTATCAGTAACTCAGGGTTTTGTCCAAGTGTGGGGGGAGGCACAATAAGTTAGTTTTATGGTCTCTGGGCTGCTCAGACAACCCCAAATAAACACACGTAATCAACGAAATATTTAAAGGTCTACTACCGACCCACGTGTGTGATAACAAGTCATATTTTTTTGTATCGATGTACTATAGCCAGGAAGTGTTTCAGAATTAACACCGGACAGATCTTTATGGCCTGAAAGCGTGTCTTACGCATTTCGCCCTACAGGCTGCTACTAAATCAAGCATTGGCCGAGGCCACATACTCTTCGCGCATGACATCATCATTGATATAATCCTCCCCCCGCGGACACACAGACCTGTTACCAGTATATATGTTTGTTGTTTGTGCTTATTATTAGCTTTTATTGCATCTTGCTTCTGTTTTTACATAGTTACATTGTTACTTTGGGTAGAGAAAGTGTAAACCATGAGAGAGAGAGAGAGAGAGAGAGAGAGGAGAGACGGAGAGAGATAGAGAAGGAGAGAGGAGGATATAGAGAAGGAAGAGGGAGAGAGAGAAGACGAGACGGAGATATATCGAGAGAAGAGAGAAAGAGATAGAGAGAGACGAGTAGGAGAGGAGAAAGAGGGAAGAGAGAGAGAGAAGAGAGAGAGAGAACGAGAGAGTGAGCGAGAGAGATTTCCTTGTGCTTGCATACAGTAATCAGGAGATCAATAAAAGTTCTTATGTTAAAAATGTTGTAATTTTGCCCCAACCAATCAGATCTACACTTAAGGCTGGTACAGATGTAGGGACTATTCGTCCCGACCGGCCTTTGCTACGAGCGATCGCTCGGCCGGGACAAATTTCTGTCGGTCACGGCAATAGTGGGCGCGGCTGACAGTTCTTGCGACCGATCGTGCAGTTCTCTATGGGACTTACGATCTGTCGCACGAACTGTCAAGTTTTTGATTTTTCACACCCCAATACACGGAAGTATCGGTCAATTGGGCTGAAAAAATCTGCCCATGTGTACCCAGCCTAACATTGTGGAAGCAAACATCTGATTGGTTTGGGGCAAAATTAGCAGCATTTAAACAATAGAACTTTTATTGTTCCCTGAGTCTTATAGAACGAACAGTGTATTTTAATTGTTGTTATTTATAAAGAAACCCTCAGGGTTATTCAATAAAGTTCTTATCATTTAAATGGTGCTAATTTTTCCCCAACCATCAGGGTTAGCTTTCAAATTTTAATAAGTTCGTGATTGTTTGGGCTAAATTAGCACCATTAAACAATAAGACCTTTTATTGGAATCTCCCTTCATGTTATTACACGTAAGGCATCGATCTACATGTTTCCAGCTTAAGAGGTCATCATCAGGATGAAACGTGTAGATTGATGCCTTACGTGTGATAACATTAATATAAATGTTCCACAGGAATTGCATCTCCTTGCTATATGTTTCTTGTTATAGCGATGCACCAGGTCGACTAACTATGGAGCGTGAGTGTGCCACTTTAAGGGCCATATTATAAAACAATAAACATTGTTATCGTTATCGGTGTTCTACGATATTGACCGTTTTTTTACGATATCGATCGTAATCCTACGATATCGCTAATCCTAAATCTATGGTACCAATATCGTAGATTACTGGTATCGGTTATTCTCGATAAAGATCAGTATTTTACGACACAATCGATGATTTATGATAACGGTACAGTAGATTTACGGGAAGCGATATCGTAGATTCGGTCGATATCGAAAAAAAATAACGGTCCATATCGTCGAACACCGATCGTATTTTTACAATAACGATGTTTTATAAATATGACCCTAAAACTTTGATTTATTACCGGTATATTGTTATCATTTATTTCATAAAGCATTAGTACACGTACAATGTATAACACACACACACACACACCTCCTTCCCCTTTAAGCTGAAAAAAGCTGAAATGGCGATTTTTGATCACCAAGTCAACATACTCTGGGATTTAAATCAGGCCTATGATAATCTGGAGGCCTCAGGGGCTGAAATGGAATAACTTTATTCATTTTTTGATTGAATCCATCAGTGCATCCATTAGAGCAGATTTGCATATTTACTTGAGCGTTTAGATCACTTAAACTCAAATTCCACCGGATTAAAGGGGAGTTGAGACAGGGATTGTGTTAGCAATTGGTGTTTATATAGTAGAGAGATATATATGAAATTGTACACATGGGTGGAGCTACAGGGTATTTAAATGTACATTAAATTTGGGTCAGATCCCCTATCTACGGTACAATATTCATTATGCAATTGTTTAAATCAGTCACATGGCCAAAAGGTCTTTATACACCTATATATCAGAGATTAGACACCCTCTACCCAGAATCCCATATTCCAACATTCGGAGGCACGGTAAGGGCTGGGTACACAAGGGTAATATTTTAGCCCAAACAAACTGGCGCAAATCCTTATACTGATTTACTGGTCGATCATCCCTTCATAATGGCAGTCAATGGTGATCAGCCCTGTCGTAAATGGCAGTCAGTCTTTGCAGAACACAAGATCAATTGGGCAAAATAATGGCGTTGGACAATTTTTGGGCCAATTGACTTGGGCATTGAATTGGGGATTATGGTAATATCTTTTCTCACAAAATCGGATGAAAAATAGATTGGACATGGAGGAAATTTTGCCTGATCACTGTGTTTTAAAATTTCGGTGTCTTGTGTGGACATTGAAGGTGGTGCCCAGCCGTATCCTGAATGACACACTACAGCAGTTTAGGATACCAGGTGATTGTCCGCCCATGTGTACGCATGAGATCGTTCATTATGGCGTCCTACAAGAAGTTCACAGATTTTCACATTTAAAATGTCCCAGACAACCAAAACCCAGACTTTACTATAGACAACACAAACTAGATTAATCTACTAACTTCCACATTATCCTGGGAATTCCATGTTACTATTAACTATCATAATAACAATATAGAGCATCATCCAAGCAACCGAACAGGAAAGGCAGGTTGCTAAACAAAGAAATAAAGTTCACTGAACAAGGTGATAATAACCTGATATACAGGTGATAAAACACTGCCCGATAGGACCAAGATACAGCAATTATTCCAGATCTATAGCCATTAGATGTTTCCTTCCCACTCCTGGGAAGGATTTTTAATGCAACACCCCCCACGTCCTGTGTTATCATGTAAAGTATGGTAAACTGATCAGGTACAATAGATTACAAGACAATGTTATAAACCACTACAACACTCTCACACACCATAATAACTCCATGATACTAGGTTCGCCCTTTCCATATTATTTACCAGTTTTTTTGTGGTTGCATTAAGGGCGGGTGCACCGGAGGGACTATTTGTCACAAATGTCCGTCGGTCGCGGGAAAACTTGGCCCCATGGGAACTGCATGATCGATCAAGATTTCAAACCAACGGCGATCATCCATTCGTCCAACGAATGGACGATCGAGTTTGGTCGCGCCCGGCTGACCCCACCAAGGAATCATTTTGGCCTAAGGCTGAGGCCACAATTCCGTGCGTTTTCCCGGTGCGTGAATGTGCGTTGCAGCGCGTACATGATCTCCTGTTGTTTCAAATCAGAGTACATGCGATAGCGCCAAAAATGCGGATTGAATGTGCTCCAATTAACGACTTTGCACACTAGTGTGCGCTTTTAAAAGTGTGATTGGATCGCCCTAAGGGCTAGGCCCCACTGCCCGTTTTAACACGCGATATGACCCGCAAATTAAAAGCACACCTAGTTGAAAAATAAGAACCCACACTAACTGATGTAATATTGTGTTAGCGAGGGTTTCTACTCATTTAGTATTGTCTGCACCATTTCCAAAGACTTTTCGTAAATAGCAACAGTGCAACGATGCAATCATTTATCGATGATTATTGCGCTTGTTCTTTGCACTAAAGGCTTTAAAGGCCATGCAAAAGATGCAATAACAGTCGCAAAGTTACCACATCGCGGGAACAAGTGCAGGCCAGTTGCCATAGGGACATTTATTTCATCCCCCCCTGGGGGCGCTGTCGTGCACTGCCATCCACTAATAATAATTAAAAAAAAAACAAACGCACTTCGCGTGCACTAGGAAGCGCTGCATGGGTGCCTCGACCTAAGTCTACCGCCCCCTGCGGGCAAGTCTGTGAATCCACTACTCCCAAGAAGAAGGAGAATTGTGTTCCCACTCCTGGATACAATGGATTGCTTTTTCCTGAGAATAATAATAATAATAGTAATAAAAATAAGTTACACATTAAAACTTTGAAGTTTTTCCCCCCTCCTGTGTAAATGCCTATAATGACACCAGCGCTTTTTCAATTTGCAGGCTGATTCTATTACACTTATTGCACCCATTTGCATTGCGGTCTGTGGACATGTTCTGTGCTAAATACCCATTGGTTCCCTAAACAATGGAGTCAATTACTGTGAGTTAACCATTAACTCTTCCCAGTTTTCTCCCAGCTCCTCACCTGTTGTGCTGTTCATATACATATTGCTACCTACATTGGGTTTAAACTACAGTCAAGGCAAGTTGCAGGCAGTGAAATATAATGTAGATGCAAGACTTTATGGAGCCTGGACCATCATTGTAAGTTCTTTGATGAAGAGGTATTTGGCAGGGAGGAGAGAGTTTGGCTCTTATAGTAAAATATGGTCTAGGGTTGGGTCTGGAACGGGTTGTCTAGGGTTGGGACTGGGTTGTCTTGGGTTGTGTAGGGTCTGGTCTGGGTTTTGTGCTGGGCTGCTCTATGGATTGGTGCTGGACACACAACATTACCAAGATGCATTATCTCAGCAGCAGAACTGAGTCTGAAAACTGATGTTGCAAGATGCTGACTAGGCAGCCCAGCTGTTTAGAGAGAGGAGGGAGTATGACCAAGGAGGGAAGGGGGGCCGTGGGAGTTAGTTTCTTGCAGCCAAAATGTGGGTTTTTGGACTGGCACTGTGATAGGGGAAATCTGGAGGGTGGAGGAGCATAGAAACTCAGCCAAAATGGGATAGGAAACATCTATCTGTCCCTCTACCCCCTCCATCCTCTACTTCCTTCTCGCTGTCTGATTTTTCCTTTTGCTTCTTTATTGATAGATTTTTTCCAATGGTTCCCCATGGGATCCTCAAAGGTAGCTATGGATCGATGTCATCACCCTTACTACTTCTAGGGAGCTATGGATACAATGTATCACCCTATTACTTCTAGGGATCTATGGATACAATGTGTCACCATATACTCTAGGGGATCTATGGATTCAATGTATCACCATATTACCTTCTATAGGGAGCTATGGATACAATGTATCACCCTATTACCTTCTAGGGGAGCTATGGATACAATGTATCACCTATATTACCTTTTAGGGGAGCTATGGATTACAATGTATCACCCTATTACCTTCTAGGGGATCTATGGAACAATGTATCACCCTATTACCTTCAGGGGATCTATGGAACAATTATCACCCTATACTTTAGGGGAGCTATGATACAATGTATCACCAATTAACCTTCTAGGGTCTTGGATACAATGTATCACACTATACCTTCTAGGGGAGCTATGGATACAATGTATCACCATATTACCTCTAGGGGAGCTATGGATACAATGTATCACCCCATTACCTTCTAGGGGGCTATGGTACAATGTATCACCCCAATTACTTCTAGGGGAGCTATGGATAACATTATCACCCTATTACCTTCTAGGGGATCATGGATACAATGTATCTCCACCCCATTACCTTCTAGGGGATCTATGGATACAATGTATCCACCCCATTACCTTCTAGGGATCTATGGATACAATGTATCACCATATTACCTTCTAGGGATCTATGGATACATGTATCACCCCATACCTCTAGGGGATCTATGGATACAATTATCACCCCATTACCTTCTAGGGGAGCTATGGATACAATGTATCACCCTATTACCTTCTAGGGAGCTATGTATACAATGTATCACCCCATTACCTTCTAGGGGAGCTATGGATACAATGTATCACCCTATTACCTTCCAGGGGAGCTATTGATACAATGTATCACCCCATATACCTTCAAGGGCTCTATGGATACAATTATCACCCATTACCTTCCAGGGGAGCTATGGAATGTATCACCCAGTACATTCTAGGGAGCTATGGTCAATGTATCACCTATTACCTTCCAGGGGAGCTATGGATACAATGTATCACCACCCCATTACCTTCCAGTTGAGCTATGAACAAGTATCCCCATTGCCTTCAGGGATCTATGACACAATGTATCACCCTATTAACCTTCCAGGGGATCTATAGGGGATCTATGGACAACAATGTATCACCCTAGTTCTTCTGGGGTGCTATGTAAACAATATGATATAAACTAGTTTTTCTCCTAGTGCAGTGAATGTGAGTAAATAATAACAAATCCCTTTGAGACACCTAAACCCAGATGTAATTAAAAGCGAGGAGTTTTTTTCCTTCGCCATACGATAGAATATTCTACTATATACTACTAATATAATTATTCTTGTCATTGATAGAAATAACCTTCTGCAGTAACGAGAGTGAAAGGCCAAAAACTGTTTGCTCCCTGCACATCTACAATGTATATCAATGGTTGTCTGGTATCTGCCACACTGTGATTCATTTCCTCTGTGTGATAGAGAGAAGCAGCTTGGAATATGGTGCAATTTTATGGAACACAAGAGAGACTTTATTAGCCTGGGGACATCAGACACACATCTCAGGAATCTCTCTATGTATCCCTCTGTGTCATGTATCTGCAGCAATGTAGCTGGGTGGCAGTGGATGTAATACCAGTATTGTAAATAGTTCTCATCCCATTTATTATTATTATTATTTGTGATTTATACATCCCATTAAATGAACAAGGGACTGGCAGGCTAGGGGTTAATATCCCAGTGCAGTTACCAGCTAGTGCCCTCCATTGTCGAGATTCACTCTACCATTGTTTATAGTTGTCACACTTGTTCGTGAGACCTTCCAAACACAGAGGCGTGTAAAGTCAACACAGAAAACAATAGTTGCCCCCCCCCCACAATTCAAGTGGGGACCAGCTATAAAAGTTCTATACCCAGTGCTTACGCCAAGAATTCACAAGTCACCCCACGTGAACAGCAAGCATCTGCCTGTCCATCATGGCTAGAGGCAGAGAGGACAAAATCCAACTTACAACCCCTTATCAAACTACAGCTCTACACACAAGGCACCTGGGAATAATAGTCCAACAACAATAGAGGGATCCGGTTTGGAATGCCTGGTTTATTAACTGGATATACAATCTAATGCATTTACATGCAAACAATACTTGAACATCTGGAGGGGCTAGGGACCATTTCTGTTAATCACTTTATCGCTATTTGCATGACTGTAACATCTACCTATTTCATCTTTCAATCAAGCCTCTTCCTAGTATTTTCAGCCTTCTACATCCTTCGTGACTGTTAACTGCCAACTCAACTCCACTCTGTATTCTTTCCTCCTGGAAATCCATCAGTTTAACCCTTGGTTAGCCAGTTTCATTAAAAGTCTTCTACCTCTCTTATAGACAGACCCTGTATATTTACAGTCTGGACTGTGAGAAACATTGAATTCTGTCTGTCTCCAAAACACTAACACATTCCCCTGAGATCAGCCAATACTACACTATAGACCAGATAATACTATACACTATAAATAAGAGACATTATACACTATAGACCAGAAATACTATACCCTATAATCAATAATACTATAATACCCTACATATTAGCAATACTATACACTATACCACACAATACTATACCCCTATAAACAAGCAAGCATACTATACACTATAAGACCGACAATACCATACACTATAGATAAGACAATACTATACACATAGACAGGCAATACTATACAATATTTTCCACAATACTATACAATATTGTCCAGGCAATTCTATACCCTATATAATAGGCAATACTACACACTATAGACCAGACCATACTATACACTATAGACACGGCATACTATAACACTATAGACCAGGCAATCCTATACAATATACCAGACACTATAGACCAAAATACTATAACACATAGACCAGCAATCTATAACCTATAGACCACACATACTATACACTATAACCACACAATACTATACGATACCCTCATAACCAAGCATACTATACACATAAGCACAGACAATACTATACACATAGATATGACATACTATCCCTAATAGACCAGGCAATTCTATACCCCATATTTAGGCATACTACACACTATAGACCCAACAATACTATACACTATAGACCAGGCAATACTATAGCACTATAGAGACCACACAATACTATAACCATAAACCAAGCAATAATATACACTTAGAGCGGCAATTCCATACACTATAGCCACAAACTATACCTCTAGACCAGCAATACTATACACTACAGACCAGGCAATACTATACACTATAGACCAGGCAATACTATACAATACAGACCAGCATATTAAACCCTATACACTAGGCATTACTATACACTATAGACCAGACAGTACTAGACACTATAGACCAGGCAATACTATACACTATAGACCAGACATACAATATCCTATATATTAGCCAATACTTAACCTATGATCAGACAATACTAGACACTTTAGACCAGACAATACAATACACTATAGACCAGGCCAATCCTATACACTATAAACGAAAATACTATACTATCTATATGACCAGCCAATACTAGATATGCTATAGACCAGACAATACAATACCCTATATATTAGGCTATACTATACACTATAGATCAGACAATACGACACTATAGACCAGACATTCTATACACTATAAGCCAATACGAACCACTACCAATAAAAAAGACCAGGCAACTATAGATCAGGCAATACTGTAACACTATAGATCAGGCAATACTATACACTATAGACCAGGCAATAACTATATACATAGATCAAACATACTATACACTTATAAAGACCAGTCAATACTATACACCTATATCATAACACTTATTATAACTATGAACCAGTCATACTATACCATAGACCAGTCAATACTATCCACCAGAACAGTCAATACTATACACTATAGATCAACATTACTATACACTATAGACCATCAATACTATACAAATATAGACCATCAATACTAACACTATAGCTCAACTATTATACACTATAGACCAGTCAATCAACACCATAGACCAGTCAATACTATACACCATAGAACGTCATCTATACACTATAGATCAAACATTACTATACACCATAGACCATCAATCTATACACTATAGACCAGTCATACTACCTTAAAAATTAACATATAGATCAGGCAATACTATACATTATAGTTCACGCAATAATGTACACTATATATGAGACAATACTACACACTAAGATGAGACAATACTACACACTATAGATGAGACAATACCACACACTTTTCCAAAAAGCCACAACGTACCAACATCTGCAGAACATTTTTTCTTCCCGATTCTACCCAAAATTGTTCCTTAACCTGACAGAATAAAAGCGAGAAATGTATCAACGTGCAGCGGTTACAATGTATCAACCAAGACCCCGCGAGCGCCCAGACCCCGGATGGAACCAAAGTTGTTACAAATGTATCGACTGATGTTTAAAGAAGTTCCATTCCATTTCGCTGGCGGAATGCTTGGACGGCTGGTAAAAGCCACAATTGTGGAATAAACTTGGAGATTAAGAGCCGAGGGTTCTTCTTACCTTGTGAAAGTGTCTCAGGCAGCGTGAAAATCCAAATAAAGGAAAAAGCATGCTCTCTCCTGGTGTCTCCCCTACACACACACACCGATCCAGGGCTGGAAGTGGTCAATAAACCGATCTCTCTGGCCAGTTTCCTTCCTTTTCACTGTCCTTGTCCAACCATATCCTACGCGCACAATGGATATCACAGTTCAGCTATTGATGTGAATTGCATTTCCCATAGACAGATCCAGTTCCTAGCTCCCAGCTCCCTCTCTCTCCTCTCTCTCTCTCTCTCTCTTACACACAAAAAGTCTTGGAATGAGACAGAACTGAGAATCCAAAGGGGGAAGGAACCATTCCTCCAGCAGGGGGAGGGAAGGGAAAACTTTGAAACTTCTTTTTTTTTTTTTTTTTTTTACACACTCATTTATTTTCTCTCCCTCTCTCTGATGCATTAGAGCCGAACACTTTTTTTTTAAACCAAGAAAGTTGGATTTAATTAAAGGCAGGAGGATAGGAATAGAAAGGCCTCCACATTCCAGGGGAATTTTGGGTAGGATTTGCTGATATGAGGAAAGGAATTTGGGATTTTTTTTACCCAATCAAGCCCTCCTCCTCCTCCCCTAACTTTTAATGACACAGGGGGATTGTCCTAAACAACCCCCACCCCCACCTTTTTTTTTTTCCCCCTCTTTGGACATTCCTATCTTTTTTGCAGGAACTTCATCTCAATTCATGTTGTCTTTAATCACCTTCAATCTATGTTACTATGTCTCACAATATACTGTCTGACATTAAAGGGCAAGTTATGGACCAATAACCTACTTACTCTTTGTATCTGTAACTGTTTGAGGGAAGTTCATTCTGGATTTTTAACCTATTTTATACTATGGGAATTTGATTATTATGAACTGGGTTTTATTTAGGGAGATGCCATTGGGTTGCCGTGTCCTTTAATAGGAACCATTTGCTGTATTTTTATATTGCCATCCATAAAATAATATCTGTTTATCAGTGTGCCACTCACTGACCATTACTTCAATGGAGCATTAGGCAGAAGACAATCCCCTTATATTAACATCTACCCATTACAAGTCAACATCATTTATAGACAAGGACTAGCAACATGTTACTTCCACAGTTAATGGCAGTGGCTGCTGGGAGATGTAGTTTTAGAACAGAACCAGGAACCATTCTGTGGCTCCTGGAAGAGTTTGAATTGGATCCCTAATGACTAGAATTAGGGAGACAATTTGCATCCTAGAAGCTGATGTAGGGCTATTGGTTTCATTGTAGCCAATGTAGATTTCATGTGCCTGCTAACCCTTCTGAAATTCCCAACAACCCACTTAGATTGTAAGCTGTACAGTGACTGCCATAGCCAGGTAACTGTGTACAACACCCACAGCCCTGGCCGAATGGGCTTCCTACAGAGCAGTCTGGCTGAGACAAATCACTGAGTCTAACGATCAGTTAATCAAGTTTTAAATTGGCCTGTCTGTTACCCAGTCTCTGAGACTGTCGGCCCCTCTTACCTGCCCATCACCTCCTACCTGTCCGCCCCTCCTACCTGTCTGCCCCTTATCACCTTCCACCCTCTCATACCTGTCTGTCCCTTGTACCTTTCCGCCCCTCATACCTGTCTGCCCCTCCTACCTGTGTCTGCCCCTCATACCTTTCCGCCCCCCTCATACCTGTCTGCCCCTTGTACCTGTCCGCCCCTCATAACTGTCTGCCTCCTTATACCTTCTGCCCCCTTATACCTGCCTGCCCCCTTGTACCTGTCTGCCCCCTCATACCTGTCTGGCCCCTCCTACCTGTCTGCCCCCTCATACCTTTCCCGCCCCCTCAAACCTGTCCTGCCCCTTGTACCTGTTCTGCTCCCTCCTACCTGTCTTCCCCTATATTTCTGCTCCCTCCTACCTGTCTGCTCCCTTCTACCTGTCTGTCCCTCCTACCTGTCCATTGGTCCCCTTCTACCTGCCTGCCCCCTCCTACCTGTAGTCACAGCAACTATATGTGTCCAACTCTGAGAAGCAGTGATTGGCCTTACTGTCTCTTGTTTCCAATAGAGGCCAGGCTGGCACATAGGTGTAAACAGGGCAATAGCCCAAGGCCCCAACCCCTAATGTGTTCTCCCAAACCATAGACCATAGGATTGAGAGAGCCCACACAGGTCTCAGGGGGCATTTAATAATGGCACAACATTGCAAAATTAGAATTACAGCTCAGCGACTTCAGACATGCTCAGTTTGATTTACCCGCTATTTTGTATATCTTTCTGTGCTAAAGGAAGGCAAACATTAAAGGGGAACTGTGGCCTCCATACAAGTGGCCTTTATTAAAAAGAGCACACTCCCTACCTTTAAAATGATTCCAGGATCATGCTTCTAGGGGCGTCTATCAAAAGTTACAGCAGTAGAAAGGGTGTTTTTTTCCTGCTTGCACTGTGAGCTGTGACATCCCAGCACCATTGTCTCAGTCTGGACCATGCCAGGGGACAGAGCATCATCAGCTGCATCATAAGCCCCCACCCCAAATGTTTGCAGGTCTGAACTAAGTTCAGAAAAGATAACTTTTTTTTTGGGGGGGGGGGTTATACTTAATGTTTGTACACACGTTCAATCGCACAAATGCGCCGTGGTCTGGGGGTTATGGCTCGGTGCACACATCGTACGTTTGTATGAACCTTTACAACAGCACATGATGTGCTTGTACGGATTATTCTGGACAGACAAAGAAGTGTAACTTTACAAGCATATAACTTAAGATGCAAAGAAGCTAGAAACATCATCTTAGGTTTATTTTAATCGTTTTTGTCTTTTGGTTGGGAATATATAGAAATCCAAGTGATACTTGTTTTATTTGCAGTCGCTGGGCTATAAATTAAGGGAAATTGTGTTTTGAGCTTTAACACTCTCCTGTTAGTCTTGGCAATGCTGTAGTATGGCGCCTGGCGCTCTGTATAGGACGCACATTGCCTGGCCTCTTTCTCCGACTCATTGTAAATAGGCCTGGGTAACATTAATCTTTTGTGCCAGGAACAGTACTAAGCAGGTGTATCTGTCCATTCTTAGATTTCCCAGGGCCCCAGAGGATACAAATATTGAACAAAAGCTGCAGTGTGGAAACAGCCCGCACGCTCTCTCTGTGTCACCAGCTTTCTTCTTTCTTTCTTCTTTCTCCTGTTTATTTTTTCCTGCATCTTGATTTTATTCTGAAGCTCAGCAGGTCCCTGTAATTGGCCACTTTATGGGACACCTACAGCCTGAATGTGCTGCAATTACAGGACATCTAACCTTTCACAGTCTGCAATTCTCTGACAGACACTAGATGAACAATGAGGAATCGGATGGGAGACTTTAAAAAAACCAAAACACACAACCCACAGAGGAACCGCGTCTTATGTTTATTTCTCTCGAAACAACATCCTCAAATATGACCAAGGACAGAGCTGAACCTGTATCTGTACAGACCAACATGGAACATAATAAGATGCAGAAATGAATGAAATTACACCAGAACTACTTGCAAATTATCTCCTTAATGGTGACCAATAGAAATTTTTCACAGGCAGATTTTTCGGCCCAATCGACCAATACCGTGAATCGGTCAGTTGGGCCAAAAAATCTGTGCTGCTTTTGTCCGCCCGCTCTTCCAGATCTGACATACGGGCGATCAGACGATAAATTACGGCCACTTTTGCCGCTCGTGGCGAACGCTCGGTCAGGACAAATAGTCCCCTCGTGTGCACCCAGCCTAAGAAAGCTTGCCAAATTATAGTACCTAGGTGTGTTAAAGGACAACTATGTTAATAAATTAACAATTCTACTCCCTGCCCCAGGTACCTTATTTTTAACAGTTTTAAACTTTATATGCTCTGTAGTTCTCATAATTCCCATTACATTATATTCCCATTGCTTGTCCGACCATAAAACAAAAATCCTCTGACTTGTCAGTTATCCACCTACAACCTAAACTACTGCTATTATTACCAGTTTTTATTACATGTATTTCCACTAGATATTTAATGATAAGTTCTATTCCTTTCTGGAAGAGGTATTTGCCCCCTCCTTCTGCTCAATGAGATTTTACCAGCTTGAGCAAGTGCAGGAGGCAGCCAATAAACACAGTCACAGCTTTGATTGACTGCATTAGGGAGAGCCAGCTTACTTACCAGAATGGAACAGCTATATTTCTATATCAATGAGTACCAATTAATATACAGTCTCCAGTGCTGACTGCTACGTTTTGCCATAATAAGGGTTTTTATTTATCTTCCAGCATGAAATTATACCTTTTGATGTGTGTTGCTGGCTGCAAAGATAATCAATCAGCCTATTACATCCATATAAAGTAATATCTCATTAGCATGACTCACTTCCATTTAGAGATCTAGAAAAACGCCATCCCTTCATCTAAACCGGTTTCCTCTGTGTAACAATGTAACTTTTAAAACACAAGTCGAAAATTGTTTATACCCCTTGCTAAGCCAGCAGTTTGGCAGCACCAGTTGCTTTATGCATTCAATCTATTTAAATGGATGAATGTAAACTAACTTTTTAGATTTCCCGGGCGGTTATAGGGCACTTAGATTGTAAGCTCTTAGGGGCAGAGGTAAACCAATTGTTTGGGATATGTTCAGCGCTATATAAGGAATAAATACAATATAGATGGGGGTTTGGTTTCTAAAGTGTCATCTATGCGTGTCTCTCTCTATTCCCTCATTTCCTAACCAGAAGAGAATAAAGGGATATTTGCTACAGGCAGCAGAGATTTGTTAAATGCGAACACAGCTAAGATGCTTTTTGTGAACATTTAAAGTCGATAAATCGAGCTCCTGGTGACACAGTGTCATTTACAAGATGAATCTAGTCAGAGCTGCAAGTTAAAGGAAAAGTGTTGGACCATGCTGCCCCCTGCTGTTATTATAACACAGGATTCTTCAATGCCTCCCTAGAAAACAAACATATAAAGCAAGCACATCCCAGAGGGTTGATTGGGTCAATATATTTCATCTCTTGTTAAATGGAATCTTTTTATTTTAATTGGAATGATACCGGTGATAATTGCAATGACAGTTCAACAGATTCTGCATAATGGTTTTAATTTTTAAAATGTGTTTTATTTTAAAGGGGAAGATAGCCAGGGACTTTTAAATTCATTTTTAACCTCTGCAGCCTTGTTGCAGTTTAGACCTAATATAAAAGATAGTTTGGACCCAGTACAACAAGTATTTGGATGGACCTATACAGTAAAAAAGTCTGGACCCATTACAGCAAGCTATTTTGGAACTAGTACAGTGTGCTAATTTGACCCTACAAACAAGCTTGTTTGGACCCAGTACAGTGAGCTAGTTTGGCCCCAGTACAGTGATCTAGTTTGGAACCAGTACAGTGAGCTAGTTTGGCCCTAGTACAGTGATCTAGTTTGGCCCCAGTACAGTGAGCTAGTTTGGGCCTAATACAATAAGCCAGTTTGGACCCAGTACAGAGATCTAGTTTGGCCCCAGTACAGTGAGCTAGTTTGGCCCCAGTACATGTGAGCTAGTTTGGCCCCAGTACGTGATAGTTTGGCCTAATACATAAGCCAGTTTTGGACCCAAGTACAGAGATCTAGTTTGGCCCCAGTACAGTGAGCTGTTTGGCCCCAGTACAGTGAGCTAGTTTGGGCCTAATACAATAAGCCAGTTTGGACCCAGTACGAGATCTAGTTTGGCCCATACAGTGAGCTAGTTTGGGCCTAATACAATAAGCCAGTTTGGACCAGTACAGAGATCTAGTTTGGACCCCGTACAGTAGCTAGTTTGGCCCCCAGTACAGTGCTCTAGTTTGTAACCAGTACAGTGAGCTAGTTTGGCCCTAGTACAGTGATCTAGTTTGTAACCAGTACAGTGAGCTAGTTTGGCCCTAGTACAGTGATCTAGTTTGGAACCAGTTGTGAGCTAGTTTGGGCCTAATACAATAGCAGTTGGACCCAGTACAGAGATCTAGTTTGGACCCAGTACAGTAAGCTAGTTTGGCCCCAGTACAGTGATCTAGTTTTGGAACCAGTACAGTGAGCTAGTTTGGGCCTAATACAATAACCAGTTTGGACCCAGTACAGAGAGAAAGTTTGGATCCAGTGCAGTGAGAATGTGTGAACCCAGTACAAAAGCCAATTACAAGTACAGCAGCATGTTTGGACCGAGTAGAGTGAGCTAGTTTGGACCCAGTACAGTGATCTAGTTTTGGACCCAGTACAGTGGGCTAATTTGGACCCGTAACAACAAGCTGATTTGGACCCGTACAACAAGGTAGTTTTGGACCCAATACAGAGAGCTAGTTTGGAACCAGTAGAGTGAAATAGTTTGGACCCAGTACAGTGATTTATTTTGGACCCAGTACAGTTGTCTAGTTTGGACCCAATACAGTGGTCTGTTTGGACCCAGTACAGTGATCTAGTTTGGACCCAGTACAATGAGCTAGTTTGAACCCAGTACAGTGGTCTACTTTGGACCCAGTACAGTGGTCTAGTTTGGACCCATTACAGTGGTCTAGTTTGGAGCCAGTACAGTGAGCTAGTTTGGACCGAGTACAATGTGCTAGTTTGGACCCAGTACAGTGAGCTATTTGAATCCAGTATAGTGAGCTAGTTTGGACCCAGTACAGTGATCTAGTTTGGACCAGTACGTGATCTAGTTTGGACCCAGTACAATGACTAGTTTGGACCCAGTACAGTGGTCTAGTTTGGATCCAGTACAGTGATCTAGTTTGGACCAGTACAGTGGTCTAGTTGGACCCAGTACAGTGAACTAGTTTGGAACCAGTACAGTGATCTAGTTTGGTCCCAGTACAACAAGGTAGTTTGGACCCAATACAGAGAGCTAGTTTGGAACCTAGTAGTGAAATAGTTTGGACCCAGTACAGTGATTTATTTGGACCCAGTACAGTTGGTCTAGTTTGAACCCATACATGGGTTGTTTGGACCCAGTACAGTGATCTAGTTTGGACCCAGTACAATGAGCTAGTTTGAACCCAGTACAGTGGTCTACTTTGGACCCAGTACAGTGGTCTAGTTTGGACCCATTACAGTGGTCTAGTTTGGAGCCAGTACAGTGAGCTAGTTTGGACCGAGTACAATGTGCTAGTTTGGAACCCAGTTACAGTGAGCTAGTTTGAATCCAGTATAGTGAGCTAGTTTGGACCCAGTACAGGTGATCTATTTGGACCCATACAGTGATCTAGTTTGGACCCAGTACAATGAGCTAGTTTGGACCATCCAGTGGTCTAGTTTGGATCCAGTACAGTGATCTAGTTTGGACCCAGTACAGTGGTCTAGTTTGGACCCAGTACAGTGAACTAGTTTGGAACCAGTACAGTGATCTAGTTTGGTCCCAGTACAATGAGCTAGTTTGACCCAGTTCAGTGATCTAGTTTGGACCCAGTACATTGATCTAGTTTGGACCGGTACAATGAGCTAGTTTGGACCCGTACAGTGAGCTAGTTTGGATCCAGTACAGTGTTCTAGTTTGGACCCAGTACAGTGGTCTAGTTTGGACCCGGTACGTCCAAACTAGCTCTCTGTATTGGGTCCAAACTACCTTGTTGTACTGGGACCAAACTAGATCACTGTACTGGTTCCAAACTAGTTCTCCCCAACCCCAGAAGCAAACAAAAGTTGTGCAACATCCCCCACCCATCTCTGCCCCTCACTGCCTGGGGTCCATTGTATCAAGAACATCCAGAATTTGAAGAAAAGTGCACAACCCTTACTCATAGCACGTCTGTAGATTTTGTCCTGTGGTGCTGCTCATCTGAGAAGGTGGGACTGAGGTCTCCCACGAACGTTACACTCCCGGTTGTTGCATTGAATAACATGGGGTTTTAAGGACCGCTTTTCTTGAACTCTATGTGTAACGGTTTTCCAACTGAGCTGTCAAACATCCAAAACCCACCCATGAATTGGACACCCATCTATTAAATAAATCTAAATTATCAGCATCCTGTCCGACGTTTAACTCAATATAAAGACCAAAATCATGGAATGTTTGATGGGAGGTTGGTGAAAATGATGTTATCAAACACAATTCATGTTATCCAGCGATTTAAAGTTGAACTTGAAACTCATTTTGGGTTTAAACGAAAACAAGTTCCCAGTTTTGTGTCACAAGTTTAACCTTTATAATGAACCCCCCCCCTAAAGCCCTTTCGATCGTACGTATCTTGAAACCATTTGACCATAAATCCTCTTCATCAAAGTGAATTTTGGGACTATTATTCCTTCCTACGCGTTTCGTTTGTTGTACCTCCCAGTAGAGCAATACATAAATCGTTACAAGGTAATATATTGTACAGGTTGTATTGTACCTGCCCCGCTGCGATTGCGTAGGGTTGTGCCCCCAAAAACCATGTTATGTGTTAACATCTCTCAGCAATCGAACGCCCAAGCGAATTAGGTTTACACAGCCGATTTTCCCTGCGGAAGCTATTTTGAAACTCTGAGTAATCATGAAAATTACCATTGCCATCACCCGCCCGCCGGCCCTGGGGCGCTTTGATTCCACCAGAATAATGAATATTTATTTCGAGCCCTGACTCATTGTGAGTGAATCCCCCTCCTGATGTCGTAGGTTTTGTTTTTTATTACTTATTAACGTGTTCTTCCTTTCTGTAATTGATTGTGCTCCGAGAGCCATTTTGTCTTGTGATAGCAATAATTCCGAAACCAAGCGAAAAATCAAGACCACGAATGGAAAGCTCCCATTCACAAAGAAGACCAAAGACTCAGGCCTGCCAATATTTGTAAAGGGGATATTAGTACGAAATAAAATAAACACTGATCTTTATTCTTTTCTTTCTTTGCTTCTCCTCTCCCTTGAAGTGGTTCCAACCATCGTGACTCCAACTGTCCACCTGTAAAGGGTCTGGGAGGGTTTTCTTTATTTCCTTATTGTCCTACACCCCTAGGTACCATAAGGTTTGAACGGCCATACCGTGGCCATTGTTTTACGATTAGATTTCGATTGTCTGAAGCGCTGTATGTACAATACAATTTGGAAGTTCACCTAATGCAATCCTACCTTGTGCCGGCGATCTTCGTAGACCTTTTCGATATGTTCTTATCGTTGGGATCACAGGTTTTTTTATACGCATAAGGTTCAATCGGAAACAAAAAAAATGTCTGTTATTTTAAGAAATTTTATTATTGCATTTGAATGATCAGAATATAGAGACACCGGTGTGTGGGGACCATTAAAATGATATTTTATATCAAATTTTAAACTCAAGAAAATGCTGATTTGATGATGCATCACTTTAAGCTTTTCAACCCAAAGTAAACAATGAGCATGCCTGGAACCAGTGACCTATGTAGAAGGAGGGGGCAAAAGTAACTAGAGGGCTTCACTTTAAACAAGTATATCTCTTCTAGAGATTGCTTAGAATGACAAGTGATATATATTTTAATCAGCAGTTCTGTCTCTAAGTCACTGAATAATGTGTTCTCTTCCTGTCTACAGTTTAGGCAAAAAATTATTTGTTAATCACTGAGCAATTTCCTGGTGGCACAGACTGTAATTTAACATAAGGAGTCTTGCTACATATGTGTTTGTATAAGGAGGGACTTTTTCTAAAGGGAATGGCGTTTTTTGTTCTATATTACCATTTTGTCCCTTTCCGTTGTGAGATATTCACGTCTTTTCCACATCATAGCCCCAAAGTGATAATAACCCTTCTCCTTCTCCATCAGGATGCTGGGAATTATGGTTCTTTAGATCCGAAGTCTCGCCTTAATAACTGCTTATGTTTAAAATAGAAAGGGCTAAAGGAAAGTGGCACCTTTGTTCAGCTGCAATTGGACTGGGGCTACACATGTCGGTAACCGAACTTCGCATCACTAACCTACAGTGGAGATCTGTGCAGGCACTCAGAAATCAAATGGACATAGACATTCGCCCCTCTGATATTAATCCCCATAAAGAGTTCCAGTCGAGAGTGATTCAGGGTTTATTTCTAATGACAGCCTGGAGAGAATTGACAACGTTGTTTGATTGACGAGACCGTCTGTGACATATGTTTCTGATGATGTGCACTGGCTGAAAACACATTACAGGAGGGTGTGGGGGACTTTATGGGATGTGCAGGAGATGCAAGTGTATGGCAACACTCTCCTGATTCAAGTAACATTGCCAATGCAACTGCAACTATTTGCACTGCAAAAATCACGTCATGCAAGTGGTTTAGTAACAAAAAGCGACAACCTTTCATGTGATTAACAACAAACCAATTACTCGTTTTTAATGGATACCGTGTTTAGAGAACATCAGCATTGGCGGGAATGTATTAATATCCCAGCAGACTTTCTTTTAGCATAAATTCCTATATATTTGCCTTTAAATCAGGCATTGGACAGACAGTTAAAAAATAAAAATAAAAACCCGAAAGTAAGTGAAAGGGTTAAGTCACGCGGCGGATGGAGAATAAAATAGAGATGATTTTGCAGCTGTGAGCTAGTTCACCTTTGAACGGCCCCCCGATGTGATTTAACACTAATGAAACCTTTTAACCATCGACAAGCTCTTGTAAAGTTCTATTAACAGGAGAGTGTTCTCCCAGAAATACAGTCTGGTAATTTCACACTTCCGGTCACCTGGGACCTTACCACTTTCTCATCTTATTCAGAGACACCGATTACATTTCTATGAAACCATTTCGCACGTTGAGTTGGTTCCTGAGAGTCTCTGGTGTAATATTTCTACCTTGTGACTCTATTCAACAGTCGGAGATTTTAAACACAGAAAACTGTGGACAATGAAGAGTACAAGGCGCCCTGGTATGTTACCTAGAATTTAGTATTTTCCTTTTATATCTGTCGTCATAGGTTAGTAACCAGAGACTCACATTCAACGTTACACTGTGATTGGGTCATACTCATAAAACGCTATTGACGCTAATTTAGCATAAAATAGCCAAAAATCGATTTAACCGATACACACCGAAATATCTCATCGTGTGTACACAGCTTAAGTGGAGAATCCACGCTACAAAGTACTATGGGATATAAGTTATACACTATCTTGCGGAAAGAAGTCCAAAAATGTTCGCATAATACACATCATACTCAATATTAACCCCTACACAAGCCGCGCTGCTTACATGATCGCAATTCCATAAATGGACTAAATCTCACAAAAGTTTTAATAAAAAATAAAATTTGCATCTGTATTTAGAACCACAGGGCGGTATTAAAAACCTGCGGTATCGATAAACTTCCGATGCTGGGGTTTGTGGAAAAGTATGACTGTGCGACCATTGTGAAAGGAGTGGAATTGTACGGATGTCATTGTTTGACAACGATCGCAATTTTACGACTGCGATTGAACATTAGATTGAATGTACAATCGTTAAAGGCACAGGGTTATAGGCGTTAAACGTAATCCCACAGCTCTGGCTTCCAGCTCTGATTTCACCTTCTCATAGAGACGACCCCGACCTGTCTCATTGGATATTTTATTGTTTATTACCCAGACGTACACAGCGACTCATCATCTCACTCTGCTCCTGCACAGAGAACGCAGCAGCTGTAAGAGTGGACCAGCTCCCAGCAAGAATTAATTAGCTTGGAAAAGAGGTCGTCCCTGGGAGAGCCTATAGGGAGAGAGCTTGGCACACAGTGTGTGTGTATGTGAGTGCAAAGGAATGAGAGAAAATAAGTAAGACTTGCCTGATGATGGTTTGGTGCTGAGCCGTGTGTCTAAAATACTGAAAACCATTTCTCATTGTGTTACCTATAATCTCCGCTACAGGGAGAGGCAATTATTGGCTATCAGGGTGTAATAAAACTACAGTGTTTTTCCCTACCAAGTAGAATGTTGGGATTTGAAGTTTTTATACCTCTGCTAAGAATGTATAATTTAGCCGGTTCCTCATATAGTTAATTATAGTCTCCTAACAAGTCAAACACTAGGGGGTTAAATTGTGATACCGTTCTTTGTGCAGTCTCAAAATGGCACTGGTAACGGTACTTGCAATTTGTTGGTATTTACTGATAATGTGGCTCAAAACACCAGGACCAATGTGCCCCCACATTGACAACCGTAGCTGTAGAAGCCAGGTCTGGACCGTGATGGGCACCAGGGGTTTAGGCCAGGTGTGGACCGTAATGGCACCAGGGGTGGGACCAGGTCTGGACCCTAATGGCAACGGGGTTGAGGCCCAGTGTGGGCCATAATGGCAACAGGGGTGGAGGCCTGGGGTGGACCTTAATGGCACCAGGGTGGAGGCCCGGTGTGGGACCTTTATCGACAGGGGTGGAGGCCAGGTGTGGACTGTAATGCACCAGGGTGAGGCGGTGTGGAAGATGGCACCAGGGGTTGAGGCCAGGTGGGACCTTATAGGTACCAGGGGGTAGGCCCGGTGTGGACCTTTATCGCACAGGGGTGAAGGCCAGGTGTGGACCGTATGGCCCCAGGGGAGGCGGCAGGGGTGGACCTTAAGGCACAGGGGTGGAGGCCAGGTGTGGACTTAATGGTACCAGGGTGGGGGGGGGGGTGAAAAGGCCAGGGTGGACCGTAATGGCCACTTGGGGTAAAGGCCATGTGTGAACAGTAATGGCACCATGGATGAAGGCCAGGTATGGACTGTAATGGCAACCAGGGGTGGAGGCCAGTGTGGGACCGTAATGGCTCCAGGGGTGGGGTGAGGCCAGGTGTGGACCTTAATAGCACCATTGGAAGAAGAAATAATCACTCATTTTGGGTTTCCTTTCCAAATGTTTAATTGTTTGAACCGTAGAGAGTTATCATATTGGGGGATTTAGTTCTCCAATATCTGAAAGGAGCAACATCAACACGGTCTAAGATTACCTCATCATCCTTCCAAATGTCCAACATCTCTCTTATTAATTCCTATAAGTGAACACCACCGCCTATGCATGATAGATGGTGGGTAGCTGGTGTTACCCATTTTTGGTTTTCTCCTAACTGATGAAGTCATTGTTTTTCTAAGGGAACTGCAGTTGAATATTTAGATATTATTATGAATGTTCTTGAAACACCCAGGTATCTGCAAGGTGGGGGGACGTTGGATGTTCCTCCCATGGTGTTACTTGGATGTCTCTCCATATGTTAATAATTAAAGGACATGAAGGGTGTCAATGGACATTCATTTATTTATCTGACCCTCTAATATAAACGTTACATAGGGACTGCAAAAATATTGGAAAACCAAATGTCAAAATTTAAAGGGGAACTGTGGGCTCCGTACAAGTGTTCTCTATTTATTTTCATACGTTAAGCCTGGGATGATGTCTCTAGCATCTCTTGATGTCAGTTAGTTTATAAAGTTACAGTTCTGTTTGTCCTGTCTGCTGAGTCTCTGTGACAGTTATTATTATTATTATTATTTTTATTATTATTTTATATAGCACCAAAATCTTTTTTTTGGTCTTTCACAATAAAATAGTCATACTTAAATACAAGGGTAATGTAGTTTCAGACCTAAACCATTCGTATCCTTTCCCTCACATAGGGCACCTAAGGAGAGGGAAAAAATTCAACTACAGGCTTGTGGCTAGCTTTAAAAATGATAAGAAGTTCGGGTGGGGCTTATGATGACAGCGATGATGCTCTGTCCCAGCAGTGAGCATGCTTCAACCTTAAACTGGGAGGCAGAACCAGGTGCTGGTGATGTCACAGATCACAGTGCTAGCAGGAAAAAAAACACCATTTGTATTGTGGAAATGGAACTGGTGGAATGCATCATCGAAGCATGATCTGGAATCATTGAAGCTAAGAGTGTGTTCTTTATATAAAGGGTCATTGTTATAAAGACCACACTTTCCCTTTAAGGCCATTTCATCCATCTCCTCCAAACCACACCTACTTATGGTACATATTTTGGTGGGGGTAGTAGGAACAGAAGCCTATGTGAGAGACCTAATTTTCACAGGAAATGCCACGCTACCTGGTTTGCTTTAAATGTATCAAACAATCTCAGTGCCAGAACCAGAGCCTTAATCTGTTAAACACTTTTGACTTTGAGTCTCTATTCCGTGCTAATCTGAAGATCCATGACAAATTCACAGACAATTTACTAGAAACCAGTTGTGGATAAAATAATGTAAGCATGTGTTGTATGGATATGCAAAGGTGAACAATTGAGACTGCCGCAAAACAATTGCTAGGGGCCCCAGAAAGGGCCCTGGTCATTTTCAGAAATCAAAAAAATTACACTGAATGATGGTATTTAGATTAGATTACCTATTGATTAAAGGACAAAAGTTAAAACAAAACTCAACAAATAGAAATATCTATTTAAGGCTGTAAGTCCTACTTTACCAGACATCAATAAACATACGAATCTGCACATGCTCTGTTCAGTTAAGGAACTACAGGATGACCTCCCAGGGACCCCATGTAATCAAGTCTGAGCAGTAGAAAACCAATTGTTACACACTAGCAACGGGCTACTGAAATCAGTAAATGACAAAAAGCGCACGGTTGATTTCACAGGTGGTGAGTTAAGTCGATCTGATAGTTTGGGATTATGGAATCCATTTTGACTTTAGCTCTCCTTAATCTCCTTTTGCCATGAACTAAATTCTAAGAAATGCGACAGCCAGACAACTTTCAATATCACGAAACAAGTCGTGTTTGACTCAAAATTTTCTTCTTTGTGACAATACTTCTCTCCCATCTCAACATTTAGGAGCATCTGACTGCTCACCGAGCAGAGAAGGATGTTCCCAGTCACTCTGCGCCGTGCCATATCAGGGCCTTGCATCAGCGTTGAGTGCTTGACGCGCAGTGACAGCCTAATGTACTGAAGATGGAAAGGTGCTGAAATTCAAAGCTTTCTCTGGTGCTGAGTCAGATAGAGAAACGTTCCCGGCACTGTCAATCACAATGGAATACTGAATACTGATATGATAAATATTCACTTTCCTAGTCTATATTCTTTTGTGTGGGGACAAATCGGCAGCAGATGAAACCTTCAAACTATTGGTAAATATTATTATAATACTGAAATTAAATGGACCATAGGTTCTAATTTCCTATTCAATTTCAATTTACAAAGTCCCGCATCCTCCACCAAATGAATTACACCATAGAGATGTTAATTTGGGTTAGGAACCCAGTTTCGAATTGAATCTGAGGTTTCGAAGTCAAAACTTTCAGAACTCCCCAATTTCACGGTGGTACCCAAATTTTTTGAATTTTCGTTTTTTTCAAAACGAAAATAGATAATTATCGAAATTCGAAAGTAGGACGATTTTCGAAAATATAAATGAAAGTAGACGATTTTCGAAAAATAAAATGAAAGTAGACGATTTTTGAAAACCGAAAGAACGATTTTCGAAAATATAAAATCAAAAGTAGCTGATTTTTGAAAATCGAAGTAGACGATTTCGAAAATAGTAAATCAAAAGTAGACAATTTTTGAAAATCGAAAGTAGATGATTTTCAAAATCAAAATCAAAAGTAGACGATTTTGAAATCAAAGAAGCCGATTTTCGAAATCGAAACACGAACTTCCAAATTAAACAGTTTCGTCGAACATCTCTATTCACCATTAAAAGTTATAATTGCAGCTCGGTGCTTTCAGTTACCTCAAGCATATGTGATTGTAGGTGCCAGCTCTCTCACTTCTGTTCAGCCAAATCTTTATTTGGAACCCCTTTACCCCAGAGATGACGCCTGAGACAAATGTCCACTCTGCCTATTATAGAAATGAACTAGCTGAGAGCAATTGTCTGGAAGAATATGGGGGAGATCCATATAGCCGTTTTTTTTCGGCTAAACCCACGTTAACCGAAAAAAATTCGGGTTAACGTGGTTTTAAATGGAATTAGAGCACAGCCGCCCGATCCCGCGATGCAAATACTGACGTAATCTCGTTTACGTCAGTTTTTGTATCGCGGGATCGGGCTAAGGTAAGTAACGCGAGCCCGCGATATTGTTATACCCGTATGCCTAATATTATAGCCTGATTGACCAAAATATTTATCAGTGCATTTTTGTAAACAAGCCCCCAATTGCGATGTGATAGTCCCAAAATCTTGTTTTACTACTGCTGTAATGTGATGGAAAAGCCCAGGGGGGGGGGGGGGGGATCAAGGAATATCGCAAGATATGAACTGTCCTTCTGAGATGTTACAGTCAATTCGATTTGTGAATCTTTTTTATATTCCATTTACTTTTATTTGAAAAGGATTTTCTGTTGCCTGTAAATTAGAATTTCCCACCAGTTATAGACCCCTGCAAGCTATACAGTTCTCTATCCTTCCTCGTTGTGTGTAATAATAACTAGACTGAAGCATATCTGTGGATCCATGTAAACGTGACAACAGTTTAATTAAATTGCTTCCCCCAGTGTCCCTGCGTTTGCTCCTATCAATCTGGCGCGATTGCTCGACTGATAGTAATGATCTGAGACCACCAAACATTCCTCTGCCTGCGGTCTCTAATGAATACGAATTGTTTCCCCATATAAGGATATGTGTCGCTCTCTGTCTTTCATGAAATAGGTCTTTTATATAGAAAATTAAAAGAATTTTTAAAAGATGTGTGTATTAAGGAAACATTAAAAATCACATTTAAGGGATCCCAGTTATAAACTATGCATTATGGGCCATTAATAGAGATTTCGAAACCATATTCGGTAACTTGGAAGTAGATTTGGTAACACTCGCAGTATTTCCCGATACCGAAATAACAGAAGTTCCTAGATCCGAAAGTTCAGATCGTTTACTGAATTGGACCTGGATCCCATCCCTAGTATAGCGATGAGAGAGTCCGAACTTCGAAGACTCCGGCCCGCTCGAGGATCCGCAGATTTTCGAATTTTTCGGAGCTGACCCATTTAAAACTATTAAAATGTTTGGCAAAATCCGTTCTTCGAAAATCGGGATTCTTCGCAAATACGGGATCTTCGCAAATACGAGGATTCTTCGCAAATATGGACCCGAAAATGTGGGTTGCTCCATCCAAAAATGTCAAAAATTCGCGGGAATTTGAATTTACAAGGATTCTCGTATTTCGAAAATATGGGAAAATACGGAGAATCCTTGAAATCGCTGTTCGCAAATGAGGTAAATCCGCCATCACTATAGCGATCCGATGGGTTTATAACAGTCAAGCTAATACTTTGACTGTGTAGGTATACAGTATTTACAGCAGTATAGTAAGTAGGCAATGCAGTTGTTAAATACTGATTACGGTACTGTAATTAAATTTGCAACCAAAATTTGCCATACGGCACCATTTGGAGTCAGGAAGGAATTCCCCCCCCCCCCCCCCTTTTTTTTTTTTGCCTTTCTATGGATCAACTGTTAGGTAGGGTTAAAAAAAAAAAAAAAAAGGGTGAATAGATGGACTTGATGTCTTTATTATCAACCTCAATTACGTTACTATGTCACTATAATATTTCCTTAGAAGTGTTTACGTTTTTACTGTAACTAAATCAAAGGTGATCTGAGATTTAGAATGGCCAATGACACAAATGCAAGGTCGTAAGCCAATCCAGAAATATTAAGGCTTAGGTCACACTATGGAGCTGGATAGAGGCTACTACAATATAAATACATGCCTCTGGAGTTTCTGTCAGGCATACACATAACATCATTTCCTATTATCCGGAAGATGGCTCTCTTGGAACCAGAAAGGAAATTGTCTCTCTTCTGCGTGAAAATGACACATTTCTATACAAAAAATTTCATTATATTACCAATCTAATTATTGGCTTCCCAGACGTTATTCATCGCTATGTGTCATACACAAAGCCTGGGGATAACACAAATTTAAAGAGCTGCCTTCTACTTAACTCCTAAATTAACATACTATGTGACCCCAAGGGGGACGCGTAACTCCTGGTATTAGACTACAACTGAGAGGAAGGTGGAAATAAATCAAAAATTAAATAAGAACATTAGGGACACTAAACTGGTTAAGTCATGTACCTTGCATTATGACCTGTTATTCACAGGGAGATGAAAACGCTATTCCCACCTCCCTGCGGATAGTAGAACGCCTGAGATCCAGAGTTAAACTTACACTGCTAGTGCGCCACTCGCAGGCTTCTCACCAGCAGATGGCACTCTCTTCCATTTGTGCTCCTTTCTTTATTTTAGGCAGCATGCACCAAAGATAGGAGTTGGTCAGGACAGTGCGCCATTGCTGAGAAGGCGTCATTTGCGAGTGATGAAACGCCGGAACGTAAGTACAGGAACAAAATTTTGCATATTTATTCCCCTAACGGGGAAAGCAATATATTTCGCTTTTGAAATTTTCCTGCACTCTTTCATGATGTTATTAACCCCTGCGACCATACGACATCACGGAAACGATTTGCTGCGTTCTTTCTATGATGTATTAACCACTTTGCGACCATACTACATTACTGAACGACTTTCCTGCACTTTCCGTGATGCATTAAACCACTTTGCGACCATACGTACATCACGGAAACGATTTGCTGCGTTCTTCTCATGATGTATAACCACTTTGCGACCCATACGTACATCACGAAAAGATTTTCCTGCACTCTTTCTCGTGATGCATAACCACTTGCGACCATACGTACACACGGAAACGATTTTGCTGCGTTCTTTCTCGTGAGTGTATTAACCACTTGCGGACCACACGTACATCACGGAAACGATTTTCCTGCACTCTTTCTCGTGATGCATTAACCACTTTGCGACCCTATGTACACACGGGAAAAAACGATTTTTCCTGCGTTCTTTTCTCGTGATGTATGAACCACTTTGCGACATACGTACATCACGGAAACAATTTTCCTGCATCTTCCTCGCGATTCGCGTTGTAATAACCACTTTGCGACCATACGTTACATCACGGAAACGATTTTCCTGCACTCTTCCTCGCGACTCGCGATGTAATAACCACTTGCGACCATACGTACATCACGGAAACGATGTTCCAGCATTCTTTCCGCCTATGTATTAAACACTTTGCGACCATACGTACATCCACGAAACCTAAAGGGTAGTGCGACTTTAACACAATGTTAAAGCGGAGGAAATGAAAAGATGTCAATTTTCACGCTTAAAATTAGCGAGAAATGTATTGCTTGCCCTGTGCATACCCACACAAAACATGTCGCAGACAGTTTAATACAGCGCCGTTAAATTTATTTGCGCCAGATGTGCGTCTGGGTACCAGAAATCGCTAAGAACTCTGGAAAAACCATCTAAAGTCACACTAACCTCTATATTAAATGGTTAGGGTAACTTTATGAATGAATATTAGCCCTGAGCTTCTTGAAATCTGTGATTTAAAACTGCTGTTCCTCTTTAAAGTTTGAGACTATATTCTGGATTCCTCTTTAAGTGGGTTTTTTTTTTTTTCCCTTTGTTATTATTATTAAAAGCTGTAACAATTCCTCCAGATGTCTTCCATCCGAGCAATTCCATGGAAGTCGTTTCTATGCTCCAAACTCCCCCTAAGGGTTAATTAAACTGTCCTTTGGGCTCTCCATCTGTTCATATGCAGTTCATATCTAAAGGCCCAGGGGGGGTGTTGGAAAAAACATCTAACAAATAGGGCAGGAAGCTCAGTTCAGATCAAAACTGTATATGTGAAAGGAAAGGAGGATAGAAAAATCAACCTTACAGTTACAGTAGGTAGAAGAGAAAGTCAAAGACTTAGATGTCTTCCTGAATCTGTGCCGAACTACTGATGTGCATATACACCACATTATACCCTATATACTACAGATTACCCTATAACACCACACATACCCTAACACTAATATACCCCTATAACACCACAGATACCTCATACACCACATATACCCTATAAACCACATATACCTATAAAACCACATATCTATTACCATATACCACCACATATACCCATACACCAACATATACCCTATCACTAAGGATACCCTATAATACCCACATATACCAATATACCACATATACCCATACACCACATATACCATATATACCACATTACCCTATACACCACAGATACCTATACACTACAGATACCCTATACACCACAGATACCCTATAGACCACTTATCCCATATATACCACATATACCTATACACCACGATGCCATATACCACATATACCCTATACACCACAGATACCCTATACACTAAAGATACCCTATACACCACAGATACCCTATACACCACATATACCAATTATATCACATACACCATAATATACCACATAACCCTATACACCACATATACCCTATACACACAGATACCCTACTACACCACAGATACCTTACACCAAGATACCATATAGACCAAAGTACCTATACGCCACATATACCCTATACACCACATATACCCTTTATACCACATGTACCCTATACACCACACATACATATGTACCATGCACCACAGATACCCTAACAACAGAATATCCTATAACACAAGACCCTCTACACCAACATAACCCTATTACCCACAGATATTCTATAAACCATATTCCTATATACCACAAATACCCTATACACCACATTATTCCTATATACCACAAATACCCTATAAACCACATTAACCCTATACACCACATATACCCTATACACTAAAAATACCATTATAACAATTACACCGCATATACCCTATACTCCACATATGGGAAGGTGTTGCACGGACACCGAAACGTCACAGTTAATAAACACCTAAGACCGGTGTGCATTCTGAACTGTTATCTTTGGATACTAGGGCCATATTATAAAACCCATGGTATCGCTTTTTAGCAGTACGGGGTGGTGAGTTAATTTATGATTGCATTGTAAATGTAGGTTCACGATCGTCCATTTACAACCAAACGTTCGATCATGGAATAATGAACGGGCGATCTGTTAGAAACCATGCAGTAGTAAACTACCACGATGGTATTCTATGGGGATCGTAAAACTACGATTTGTTATCGGTTGTATTAACAATCGTAATTTATAATTCCGATCGTTAAAGTTGCGGTATCGACTAAAAAGCAATACCGCGGCTTATAAATAGGGCCTATATAACCATGGTTATGGTTTTCTAAATAGCAACCAGCACTTCAACCTTTACATTGCAGGTGTGCAGGAGAGTTTTTCTTTGACTATATACAACTTACACATATATACCATATACACCACATATACACCACATAAACCAATATATCCATATATACGCTACACCAGACTGTGACTGCTGACATTACAACCAATGGTTGACTGTTGTTTCACCTGCTGAACTTCTCTGACATGCTCAAGCTTATAAAAAGCTCAATGAGCAGAGGTAGGAGGCAGATACCTTTGCCAGGAAAAACAATAGCAGCTTATATTAAATATCTGGTTACAAATGCATGTAACACATTGGGAAGATGCAGTTGGGGGTTAGATAACGGACAAGTTTTTTGGTGTAAGGGGACATGACTTTAAATAAACTGCACTCTATGCATTAGAGTTTTACAGATTTTAACCCCTATTGGGCTAAAAACAACCAATCACATGTATAATGCAGTAACCAGTTAAAGCTGAATCTGATTGGTTTCTGAACCTCTCAATGAATGTAAACATTTTATACCCATTGGTTAGAACAGATTTATGGTAACAAATCATTTTTTTTTTTTTTTTTTCTATTTGATTCTTTCCACTTTAATGTCCGTACGTTATTTATAGAAAGCAGAGTTTTATCCTTTATAAGTTATACTCCGGTTACGCTCCTGGTTTTTATTATTATTACGGCCCGGACATTAACTTTCCCACCACGTAGGAGTGACACAGACGCGCGGAGCAATTATACAATATGAAATGTTTTTTCAGGGGATGTTGTTTTTTAATTTGAGGAGAAGCTTCAGACATGACAATGTCCATTAACTTTCAGATGTCTGGTTCAATCAGCAGACAGGTCAGAGAGCGCGCTGGATTTTTTTTTAATTCCAGGATTATATAGACGTATTGCAACTTAACTTGTGTGAAAGAATTCCCCGGCATTGATTTTTTTTTTTGTCGTACTTTTCCTGACACTGTGAGATTAGACCCTCACTAAACAATGACTTCATCACACAGTGCGTAGCTGGATTGTTACCTGGCGGATAGAGATAGGCGACTTACTGAGCTTTCGGAAAGTCCAATATTGGAAAATCCGCAAAGACCATTGAAGTCAATGGGAGTTATAAAAAATAAAATGACAGTTTACTTACCAGCCTGGTTCCTTCTGCTGTTCTTTCACATGAAAGCAGCAGAAGGGCCGTCCGGCAGCACGCCGCAAGTGATTGGATGAGCCTCTCCCATTTTGCAAATTTGGCGTAGGAGTAGCAAAAGGTTCAGGGAACAAGGGAGCGAGGGTTGTGTGTTTGTAGTAAGGGACCTTAGCAGCGAGGTCTAGGTTTTGGTTTCCTACCTTCAGATTTATTTTTGGGGGTGGAGAACCCTTTAAACGTTGGCACAAAGCAATAGTAGTGGAACATTAAAACCCTGGACCTCTAAACTGTTTTAAATTCTCTTTTTTTACAGGGAATGTCAACATGTTAAAACATTAAAAACTGGTCCATTGTAGTTTCCTGCCCCCAACCCCAAATGATATATTTGCCACTTATTACCTGCTTAGTGAAAAGATATTAAGAAAGTTAGTGCCTTTATATATGAAAGACTAAGATGGCCTCCCTCCATACATTCAATCTTGGCTGTGATTGGTTGACTGCTGTTTCACTTACTGCCTCTGCAATGCTCAAGTATATAAAAGCTCCACATGGCAGTGGGAGGAGGCGGATACCTTTACCAGAAAGAAACAGAACTTGTATTTAATATCTGATTACAAATGCATGTAGTAAACGGGGAAAATAGCAGTTGGGGCTGCAGGCAGATAACTGCCAAGTCACCATTTATTTATTTAAGGTCAGGGCATGCTTAATCTAAAGGGGCAGTAGTGATGGCCCAGTTCGCGGATCCGAACCCGGATCCGCGCGGATTACCTCATTCGCGAACGGCGGATATCGTGTATTTTCCGGTTTTCCGCCTTCGAGGATTCTCGTTTTTCCAGCAGACTAAAGCGGGGTATACACACTACTGTTCTGTCTGTCATTTTTCAAAGTCTGCATACACCACAGTCCTATAGAGGAACACTCGGGACTGTGTGTTTCCCTCGGCCCGGCAGAGAATCTCACATCTCACCAAATGTATCTTGCTCTGCCATACATGACTGGAAACAATTTAATGGGGAGGACACTGGTGCCACATACCGCACATCCACTGAAACCATCCTGTCCTTCCAATCAGTATTTTATGTGTGGCCCGTTGCGATGATACGCACAAACGTATGTATACGCCCACCTTACCTTGTACAGCGTGTTGCTCTTACAACTAATAAAGTGTTCCCACTATAAAGAACAGCAGCAAGTGGCAGTGTCAGAAGGAAGAAACCTTCTTGGGGGGGGGTCGCACACAGGTGGGAGGGCAACCTAGGGCACTAAAATGGGTAGATATGGCCCTGCCTGTAGGACATTATGTCCAGATATTTACCCATGATAAAAAAGTATGCTGGGTTTTACTATAGGACGAGTCCATGAAGCCTCAGACGCAGATAATGAGGTGGAGGCAGTAAAATTTGTCCTCTGTACAGAACACTAAAAATGTGAAAAAATGAGGTTGGGTACATGTCAGGTAAAAAAACTATTCTGTGAGACATGGGGGGAGAATAACAGAGTCAGTAACACATCTCAATCTACCTACCACATGGTTCCTTGTGACCTGGCGCATTGATGGACGGCCATATTGACTTGATTCAATCAATGTCCCTTGGCCAAACAAGCAGCCTCTGTTGCAACCAACAACTTCTACACTGAACTGATTAAAAACATCAGTGTTGCCTGCAGAAGATCCCAAGGAAAGAGGCTGTCGGGTAATTCCAACTGGGGATATGGTTATTCACATGTGTTAGGAGGTCCATGAGATGTGATTACTCAATGTATTATCTTCAGGTTTCTTAATGTAGAGAAGTAGAGGTTTGTACAGCCGATCTTGGCAAATAAGTGCCAGGCAAGATTTAGTGTAAACAATGTTCCATACATGGTCAGCCTATTTAGCAACGAAATATGGTGGACATTTATTAAAATCCATTCCCAATTAGGGATGGAGTCATCGGAGGAAACCTATGGTATTATCAAACCTTGTACTGAAAAACAATATGCCTAGATGAACCCATGCTACAAGCAACCAATGACTCCCTGTGCGTGGCTAGTTTTAGATTCACTTAACAATGCCAGTGCTGCTAGACCTAAAGCCAGTTGATCTGTATTAGATTTAGAGGTCTCCTGATTAGAGAGAAAGGGTTTTTTTCCCTCACCGTCACACGCTGCGCATTTTCGGGGCATTGCGATTGTGATTTGCGTTCCACATTTTTTTCCCAATACTTAATTTAAAAAAAAACGCATGCGCAAGACAACGAAAAATCACACATGAAAATGCATGTGATTGCGTTTTGCATTGCCGTGGGGGCCGTGCCCTTACTGTCCATAGTAACTCATTCATGTTCCAAACCACATGCGCATAGAAACGACGTAGTCCGTCCGGACCCCGTCAGACTATGCAGCGGAGGAGCGACGATCGGGTAAGTACCTAACTTCTCTTGGTTCCTGAGTGTATTGAAAAAAGTGAGGAAAGACACAGCTCCTTTACCTCCCGTTCTTCATAAAACTAAATGGCACAAACATTATGATTTAGTGGAGATACTCAGTGGAATAACCTTTAAGGTTTGGAAAAAGAGAGAAAGAGGAGATAAGGGAGAACGAGGCGAAGAGAGAAAGAGGGGGGAGAGAAAGAAGAGAGAGAGAGAGAGAGGTGCAAGAGGGAGAGGAGGAGAGAAAGAGGGAGAAGGGGGAGAGGAGAAAGAGAGAGAGAGGGGGAGAGAAAGAGAAAGGGAAATGCTTAACTATAACGTACTTTACTATAACAATGCTATATATTACTCGATACTTTACTATAACAATGGTATAATATACTGATACTTTACCTAACAATGGTATAATATACCGATACTCTACTATACAATGCTAAAATATACCGATACTTTACTTAAAACAATGCTATATTCCGATACTTACTATAACATGCGATACATACCATACTTTACTATAATAATGCTATACTATACCAAAGCTATATACTAGAATGCATACTATACCGATACTTTACTATGAAAATGGTTACTTATACCGATACGCTTTACTATACACAATGTATACTATACCGATACTTTACATAACAATGCTAAACTATACCGTACTTTACTATAACAATGCTATACTATACCGATACTTTACTATACAATGCTAAAATATACTGAACTTACTATAACAATGCTAATTTATACCGATAATTTACATAACAATGCTATACTATACCAATACTTACTATAATAATGCTATATATACCGATCTTATATGAAATGTCTATATACCGATATTTACTATAACAATGGTATACTATACCGATACTTTACTATAACAATGCTAAAATATACCGATACTTTACTAAACAGCTATATTATACCGATACTTTACTATAAAATGCTATACTAATACCAATACTTTACTTAACTAATGCTATTACTATACCGATACTTACTATGAAAATGCTATACTATAAACACGAAACTTTACTATAACAATGGTGATCTATAACGATACTTTACTATAACAATGCTTAAACTATACGATACATTGTACTATAACAAGCTATACGATACCGATGACTTTACTATAACAATGCTATACTATAACATACTTTACTATACAAGTCACTATACGATACTTTACTATAACATGCTATACTTACCGATACTTTACTATAACAATGCGATTATTACTAGACATACTTTTGCTATAACAATGTTTATACTTACCGTTACTTTACTATAAATACTATACATACGCATACTTTACTATAACAATGGTATACTATACCGATACTTTCTTAAACAATGCTAAACTTATACTGATACTTTACTATACAAACAATGCTACTATAAATTACCAATACTTTACTATAACAATGCATATATACCGATGACTTACATACAATGCTATTATACCGATACTTACTATAACCGTGCTATACTATAACGAGACTGTACTATAACAGTGCTATACTATACCGATACTTACTATAACACATGCCTACTATACGATACTTTACTATAACAATGCTATACTAGACCGATATTACTTTACTATAACAATGCTATACTTACCGATACTTTACTACAAAAACGCGTATACCATACAATCTGTACTTAACAAGCTATACTATAACAATGCTATACTAACAAGCAACATACCGACTTTATATATAATCTATACATTCCGATACTTTTAAAATATGCTATACATACGATAATTACTTAACAATGCTATAATACATTCAGTACATACAAACTATACAAACAATACTAGACAAAATATAAAACAATGCTATATTATAACAACATTATACTATAACACTAATACGTAAACCAATACTATGCTAGAACAATGCATTACTTAATTGATATTATACCGATACTACAGTATAAACATACTGCACGATACTATATTGTATACATGATAACCATTCTATACAACACTGATACTATACCGATAATACACTAAACCCTAGTATAAGTATACTGATACTATACTGATAATAAACTCTAACCGTACTATACAATACGATACTAAATTGTAATACACTATAACCATACTATAGATATTTATAATACACTATAAACCATACTAATTATACTGATACTATACTGATAATACACTATAATATTCTATACATACTGATACTAATTGATAATACACTATAGCCATACTATACTACACTGATACTATACTGATAATACACTATAATCATACTATACTGAACTATACCAATAATACACTATAACCATACTATACTAACTCAATACTATACTAATTATATGCTATAACCATACTATATAAATGATGTTATACGATAATACCAATAACCATACTATACATATACTGCACTATTACTGTTAATACGCTATAAACCATACTATATATTACTGAATATACTGATAATACACTATAACCAGACTATAACTATACTATACTATACTGATATTATACTAATTATATGCTATAACCATACTATATAATAATATTATACCGATAAACCCAATAACCTACTATACTGCCAATTATACCAATTATACACTAAGTATGCTATCCACATGTGTTCCTCTCACCTTAAACCTTTCTCTCTTGTGGTTTCCATCCTCTGGAACTTATTCCCCTCTCTCACATCAAGAAACCTCAATAAGCAGGTTTAAATCTACCCTTACATCCTACCTATCTGGTAACCAAGCACAGTATATGGTATCTATATATATATAATGATAAATCTACCTTACATCCTACCTATTGGTAACCAGCACAGATATGGTATCTATATATCTAATATTGATAAATCTACCCTACATCCTACCTATCTGGTAACCAACCAGTTGTGATATCTATATATGAAAATAACATATAGTAATTACATAGTAAACATAGTAATTAAGGTTGAAAAAAAGACATTCGTCCATCAAGTCCAACCTATTCCCTTTTTTTTTTTTTTTTTTTTTTTTTTAAACCTACCTAACAGTTGATCCAGAGGAAGGCAAAAAAACCCCAGCTAAAAAAAGGGGGGGAAAAATTCTTCCTGACTCCAAACGGCAATCGGAAAGTATCCCTGGATAACCCGATCTATATGCATTAATACCAGTAATTCTCAATATTTTTTAGTTTTAGAAACTTATCCAGGCCTTTTTTAAAGTATTCAAGTGAACTTGCCATTACCACCTCTGCTGGAAAGCGTTCCACAGTTTCCACCGTTTCTATGTAAGAAACCTCTAACTAACTTGAAGATGAAACTTCTTTTCTCCAACCTTAAAGGATGTCCACGAGGCCGATATAGACCTATTAGTGAACAATGCACCAGAGAGTTCACTGTATGGGCCATTAATATATTTGTTAAGGTTATCATGTCCCCACGCAAACCCCGCTTCTCAATGTAAACAGCCCTTCATCCACCTATCTGGTAACCAGACAGTATATGATATCTACTATATCTATATATGATAAATCTACCTACATCCTACCTTCTGTAACCAGCACAGTATATGGTATCTATATACTATTATGATAAATCTACCTTACATCCTACCTATCTGGTAACCAGCACGTATATGTATCTATATCTATATATGATAAATTACTCTTCATCTACCTATCGGTAACCAGCACGTATATTGTATCTATATATCTATATGATAATCTACCCTTACATCCTACCTATCTATAACCAGCACAGTTATGGTATCTATATGTCTATATATGATAAATATACCTTACATCCTACATCGGTAACCAGCACAGTATATGGTATCTAATATCTATATATGATAAATCTACCCTTACATATAATATCCGGTAACCAGCACAGTTATCAGATAGGACTATATATCTATATATGATAATCTACCCTTACATCTACCTATCCGGTACCCAGCAAAGTATATGGTATCTATAATCTATATATGATAATATTACCCTTACATCCACCTATCGGTAACCACACAGTATATGATATCTATATCTATATCTATATATGATAAATCTACCCTTACATCCTACTATCCGGTAACCAGCACAGGATATGGTATCTATATATCTATATATGAAAATCTACCCTTACATCTCCTACCTATCTGGAATAGCACAGTATATGATCTTTATTTGCCTGCATACTTCTCACTCAGCACTTATACATTCATTGTATCTGTGTATTACCCCTAACTAGAATGTAGCTCTATGGCAGGCCCTCTTCCTCGGGCATTACATTTAATATTTCTAAGTTATGTACGAACTATTTGTATTTATCCCCTTGTATGACTTTATTGTATTATTATGTACGTGTGGTCCTAGTGGTACTTTATTAATAACCCTACATAAATAAATACATACATACTAAATGCATACATACACACAGTACATAATAAACCATACTATACCTAATGAAAAAATACACTATAACATACTATATAACGATACTACTATTACTACAATATACATGAATGAAATAACTAAACATTCTATACTATACTGATAATAGACGACTATAACCATCTATAACTATGTGATACTATACCGAAATACATTATAAACCTTATACTTAATGATACTACACTATAACATTCTATAAACTGATGATCTATGAGTATAATATATAACATACTATTCTAACTATAATTAATGGTAACATTATCTGTGTTATACTATGGCGATACTCTTATGGTAATAAATTATAACATACTATACACACTAATGCTATACTATTATTCACTATAGCTATAATTACTGATAATACCTAGAACCCATACTATACTATACTGATACTATAGTGAATAATACACTATAATCATACTATACTATAATGATAATACAGTATAACCACATTATACTACACTGATACTATACGACAATACATTAACCTACATGAGTATACTGATACTAACTGTATAATACATTCTAAACACACTATACTACACTGATACTATACTGTATATACATTATAACAACACTATTACTACATTGATACTATATGACATACATTATAAACCATATTAGAGAACTATACTGATACTGATAATACATTATAACCACACTATAACTACACTGATCTATACTGACAATACGTTATAAACATACTATAGTATAAGGATTACGATACTGATAATACATTTCTAACCACACCTATACTATACACTGATACTATACTGACAATTACATATAACCTACATAGTATAACTGATATTATACAGAAACCACATATACATGATACTATACTGACAATACATTATAACACACTAATATAGTAACTGATACTATACTGATTAATGCATTCTAAAACACACTTATACTGACATGTACTACATGATAATACATTATAACCAACACTATACTACACGATACTATACTGACAATACGTTATAACCATACTATAGTATACGGAATTATACTGTAATAATTATAACCACCACTATACTACACTGATACTATACTGAAATACATTAAACCACACTATACTCAACCTGATACTATACTGATAATTACAATTATAGACCACCCAGTACTACACTGATAATACTGACAATACATTATAACCATTACTATAGTATACTGATACTATACTGATAATAATTATAACCACACTATACTACACTGATACTATTACTGATAATACATTTAACCACACATACTACACTGATACTATACTGATAAGTACATTATAAACCACACCATACACACTGATACTATCTGACAATAATTTTATAACCATACTATATATACTGATACTTACGATAATACTTATAACCCACACTATACTACACTGATACTATACTGAAAATACGTATACACCATACTATAGTCATAACTATACTATACTGAAATACATTAAACCACACTATCTAGTACACTGATACGTATACTGATAAACATCTAACCACACTATTACTACGCATGATACATAACTATAATACATGATACATACACTATTTACTACACTGATACTATACTGACAATACGTTATAACCATTACTTAGTATACTGATACTATACTTGATAATAACTTATAACCAACACTATACTACACTGATACATTACTGATAATAAATTATAAACCACACTAATACATGAGACTATACTGATAATACATTATAACACACTTACTACATGATACTATATGATAATACATTATAACCACACTATACTACACTGATACTATACTGATAATACATTATAACTAAACTATAGCTTTAAACCGTTTTAAACCGAGTTCTCCTAATTCACACTCACATTCTTTTTTCATAGATGAAAATTTCCATTTTTTCAGTCATTAAGAAGACATAATTTTATTTGGCTGCAGCAAATTTACTGGCCCTATCAATGTTTTTCTGTAATGAGCTAAGCACTGGGACGTAATTCTTTGCGTTCAACCCCTGAATACATATCATCCTGATTGGTTTTTGCAACGCTTGATTGCCGTCAGCCGCAGTGGGTTCCTTCTGATGCCCAAAGCCCCCCATTCTTATGTTTCGTAAAAAAACATGAATAGGCAAATAAAATACAAAATCAAATGCAAAGCCGTCAAAAAGTCCTGTGCGTATATCGGGGGGATAATTTTATCTGAAAGAAAGGAAACTGACTGTAATTTCACCCCCAGTACGAAGCCTTGGGGAATTCACTTGATGTGTGAGAACCTGAACATAGATAACGGTATATAATTATTTTTTTGTAAGGCTGAGATTTAGTGAGAATGAAACCGTATCGTATCTCTATTCTGTCCTACGAAAAGGGAATTGTGATAGCCGTCTTTTGTCAAACTGGCAGCTCGCTTTGTAGGATGTATGGGCATGAAGAAAGAAAGCAAAACTGCATCAGCACCTTGAATCCATATTTCATTAATATTGGCGTATATATGAGCTGTCTGGTTGGGTGTAGATATGTGGAGTAACATATTGTTCTGGGGTGAGACCATCTGGTCGCGTTTTACAAAATCCAGGGTCCTCTCTTTTTTTTGTTTGGATACGTACATAACGATTTGTTGTGGGACGGACTTAATTTCACCAAATCTGGGATAGATGGGGGAGAGCTCTGGGCAGAACTGAGCATGGTTGATCTTAGATTAGATGGAGGCGATAGCATTATGGAGAAGACATTCCTTAAGCTGGGTACACACAGGAACGATAAATCCCGATACCGTCGGATCCGACGGTATCGGGACTTTATCGTTATGTGTGTACGTTCGTTTCCCGGAGATACGAGGGCGCGGCCGCCGAACGACGTTCGGGAAAGGCCGAAAATTTCATCGGACGCGCTAGACTCACTTGCCAAGTGCCGTGTGTTATACACAACACATCCACAATAATTCCTGTTATAGGAGAGAGTCCAGGAATTCAGCTATTTCTACATACATTTGGCAGGCAGCCGTACTACCATAATTACTGTAAATAATGGCTTCCATCCCTACATTTATTTGGAGCGAGACTGCAGTCTTATTAAGCGTAGTGATTCATACCCAACAGTTACTTATTATTATACAATTAATATCAGCACAAGACGTCTTGGCTACTTAAGGTACCTTTAAAATATGTCATGGCATCAAATGAATACAATGGTTAAGCACTTGGCTTTTTCACTAATTCCTATCCAAATAAAACTTGGTCAAGTCAGTAAAAAAATCTGTGACCAATTGGCTACTGAACTTGTGTGTTTGTAATGAGGGAGGTGCACCACATTGCTTCACTAAATATTCTTTCCTTCAAGGATTTTATTTGTCTGCTATATTATTCTGCCAGCAGATAAAACCCTGTTTAATGTATTTTATTTCTTATATAGCGCTACATCCGCAGCGCTTTACATTTATTTACTCATTCACATCAGCCCTGCCCTGAAGAAACTTACAATCTAATCATTTATTTACACATACAACCTATCAGTAGTGTCTTTATGATTGAGAAAGGGGAGAGCTTGTCAACGGTGAATTGAAAGGAAAAGAAAAATACTTGTGAGCTTATAGAGGGAGATTATAGAATTACATTTTCCTCTCCTCCTCCTTTATTGCGTCTTATTTTCGACCCTGGGGAGGCTAAATAAATGGTACTCATGCTAATTAATTATTGAATTTCCTCCGTTCTTTACAGAGAATCCCCGGTCGCCCGAAAGTACAAAATTCGCCTTCTGACAGGAAAACGCGCGAGGGCAGAGAAAGTGATTTGCTGTAAATTTCTCTAGTGTTCGGTGGCTTGTATGGGGGAAGTTACATTGTTACAACCTTGTTTTTTTTATCCATTGTTAGCGTGCGCTGAAAAGGGAAATGTACCCAGAAATACAAATTCAAATTGGGATTTCCTGGAGGTAGGATTACTCTACCCCCTATTCTTATTTCTCTGCAAGCTGTCATTAAAGGTGAACAGTTCACCTCTTTCCTAAAGTGTGTGCCCATGTTAGAGAAGGGAATTATTGGGGTTCTCATTTCTCAGTTCACCATCATCAATTCCCCAGATACTTACCTCTTACCTTCCAGTAAATACTAGATTTTTTTTATTTTAAAGTTGATTTTCGGGTTCAGTCCCCGTTTAAAGTTACCAACTCTTCCCTTTAAACCCAAAAGCATTATAAAAACATGCTGAAGGTTGGTTGGGATTTTATTAGAAGCAGTATGCAGGCTGCATTGTTTTCAAAGTAGCATACAGATATTCTCTAAGCAGTGAGATTTCATATATGTTTCTTTTTATAATAATTGTAATCGGTCCTAAGGCTGGGATTAAAGGGTGTATGGCTAGGGCTGTGGTTTCCATTAGGAGTCTGTCTGGTTGTGACTGACTGCCCTTCTATAGAAATAGCACACAGAGGTAGGTGATCCTTGGTGTCACTGACCGTACCTCTTAAGCTGGCTACATATGGCTATAGTTCACCTTGATCACCATATATTTGGTCAATTGGGTTTTGATCGTAGTCTTTGGTCTGAAAATTAGGGTCAAGACGACCATGGTGTAATGGGCCTCTTACATTATTCTCATAATGCCCATCGCAGGGGTTGCCCCTACCACGAAGCAAACTGAAACATTTGCTCAGGGCGCGCCCTTTCTGCAATGCTGCATTTCAGCACCAGTCCACCAATCAGTGTTGTCAGCACTCCAGTCACCCATCAGTGTTAGTCAGCCCAGCACACCCGGCCTCCACAAGCACACGCCTATGTTCCCAGATGAAGCCACACCCACCTACCGTACCACCAACGTAGGAGGCATTTAAAAGTTGTTTCAGGTGTCAAAAACCTAGGACACCCTGTGCCCGTGGCACTATCGTGACCCCAGTATGTGGTCACTAAACATTTAAACTCTGTTGTAATCTTGTTTAGCGTGTAGATTATTCACACGTTTGTGCTGTAAGTGGGGAAACTTTGAAGGAAATGTCTCTGTTGCCCTTACAGGACCTTCAGCTGATTTCCTTGGTTAGACCTGTTCAGATATTGTCGTTCGGGACGTTTTTTAATTGTAAACACTGCAGGACTTTGCTGAATTGTTCGTCCCCTAATAAAGCTCTAAACAGGTCGATATCCTGCTAATAAAGGGACTAACGAGGGTGACAAGAAAACATCAGGGGAAGTCACAGTAGATAAGGAGAGAGAAAAATGGGATCAAGACCCTAACAGTGATTGCTCAGCACTGTTTGAGGACAGAACGCACATCCCAGGGAGATAAGCGAGGGCAGATACCATCATTGCGTGTTATTGTGACTAGTGATCCTCAAAGGTACTGGCCTAGCGTACTTTGTCATGGAGTTGGTATATTCAGGGCGACGCTATAGTGGGAGCGCTATCCTGCCGAATTTATGTAAAACCTACACTATGGATGTATTATCAGTTAGCACAGAGGAACAAACCGTGAGAGATTGTGACACACGGTGCACTATAGAGATGCAATGTGATACATGGTGCACTATAGGGATGCAATGTGACACACGGTGCACTTAGGGATGCAATGTGATACACGGTGCACTATAGGGATGCAATGTGACACACGGTGCACTATAGGGATGCAATGTGATACACGGTGCACTATAGGGATGCAATGGGATACACACAGTGCACTATAGAGATGCAATGTGATACACGGTGCACTATAAGGATGCAATGTGAAACACGGTGCACTATAGGGATGCAATGTGATACACGGTGCACTATAAGGATGCAATGTGACACACGGTGCACTATAGGGATGCAATGTGATACACGGTGCACTATAGGGATGCAATGTGACACACGGTGCACTATAGGGATGCAATGTGACAAACGTGCACTTGGGATGCAATGTGATACACGGTGCACTATAGGGATGCAATGTGATAAACGGTGCACTATAGGGATGCATGGGATACACGGTGCACTATAGGGATGCATGGGATACAACAGGTGCACTATAGAGATGCAATGGGATACACGGTGCACTATATAAGGATGCAAGTGAAACCGGTGCACTATAGGGATGCAATGTGATACCACGGTGCACTATAAGGATGCAATTGTGACACACGTGCACTATAGGGATGCAATGTGATACACGGTGCACTATAGGGGCAATGTGACACACGGTGCACTATAGGGATGCAATGTGATGTACACGGTGCACTATAGGATGAATGAAATGTGATACACGGTGACTATAGGGATGAATGTGATACAGGTGCACTATAGGATGCAATTATCACGGTGCACTATAGGAGCAATGGATACCGTGCAATAGGGATGCAATGTGACACACGGTGCACTATAGGGATGCAATGTGATGTACAGGTGCACTATAGGGATGCAATGTGATACACGGTGCACTATAGAGATGCAATGTGATCACGGTGCACCATAGGGAGGATGATGAAATGTGATACACGGGTGCACTATAGGGATGCAAATGTGATGTACATGGTGCACATAGGGATGCAAGTGATGTACATGGTGCACTATAGGGATGCAATGGATACACGGTGACTATAGAGATGCAATGTGATACACGGTGCACCATAGGGATGAAATGTGATACACGGTGCACTATAGGGATGCAATATGATGTACATGGTGCACTATAGGGATGAAATGCGATACACGGTGCACTATAGGGATGAAATGTGAAACATGGTGCACTATAGGGATGAAATGTGATACACGGTGCAATAAGGTGCAATTGATACACACTGGTGCACTATAGGGATGAAATGTGATACATGTGTGCACTATAGGGATGCAATGTGATACACGGTGCACTATAGGGATGCAAGTGTGATACACGGTGCACTAAAGAGGATTGAATGTGATACACGTGCACTATAGGGATGCAATGTGAACACGGTGCACTATAGGGATGCAATGTGATACACGGTGCACTATAGGGATGCAATGTGACACACGGTGCACTATAGGGATGCAATGTGATGTACATGGTGCACTATAGGGATGCAATGTGATACACGGTGCACTATAGAGATGCAATGTGATACACGGGGCACCATAGGGATGAAATGTGATACACGGTGCACTATAGGGATGCAATGTGATGTACATGGTGCACTATAGGGATGCAATGTGATGTACATGGTGCACTATAGGGATGCAATGTGATACACGGTGCACTATAGAGATGCAGTGATACACGGTGCACCATAGGGATGAAATGTGATACACGGGTGCACTATGGGATGCAATATGATGTACATGGTGCACTATAGGAGTGAAAGCGATACACGGTGCACTAAGGGATGAAATGTGAAACATGGTGCACTATAGGGATGAAATGTGATACACGGTGCACTATAGGGATGCATGTTGATACATGTGCACTATAGGGATGAATGGTACAGTTGCAATAGGGATGCAATGTGATCACGGCACTATAGGGATGCAATGTGTACACTGGTTGCACTTATAGGGATGAAATGTGTGACACGGTGGCACTATAGGGATGCAATGTGATACACGGTGCACTGTAGGGATGCAATGTGATACACGGTGCACTATAGGGATGAAATGTGAAAACACGGTGCACTATTGGGATAAAATGTTATACATGGTGGGCACTATAGGGATGCAATGGATACACATGGTGCACCATAGGATGAAATGTGATACATGTTGCACTATAGGGATGAAATGTGATACACAGTGCACTATAGGGATTAAATGTGATACACCGGTGCACTATAGGAATGCAATGTGATACGCAGTGCACTATAGGGATTTAAATGTGATACACGGTGCACTATAGGAATGCAATGTGATACACAGTGCACTATAGGGATGCAATGTGATGTACATGGTGCACTATAGGGATGCAATGTGATACACGGTGCACTATAGGGATGCAATGTGATACACGGTGCACTATAGGGATGCAATGTGATACACGGTGCACTATAGAGATGCAATGTGACACACAGTGCACTATAGGGATGAAATGTGATACACGGTGCACTATAGAGATGCAATGTGACACACGTGCATATAGGAGTCAATGGATGTACATGGTGCACTATAGGGATGTCAATGTGCTACACGGTGCACTATAGGGATGCAATGTGATACACGGTGCACTATAGAGATGCAATGTGACACACAGTGCACTATAGGGATGAAATGTGATACACGTTGCACTATAGAGATGCAATGTGATACATGGTGCACTATAGGGATGCAATGTGATACACGGTGCACTATAGGGATGCAATGTGATACACGGGACACTATAGGGACGCAATGTGATACACGTGCACTATAGGATGCAATGTGATACACGGTGCCAGTAGGGATGCAATGTGATACACGGTGCACTATAGGATGCAACTGTGAACACGGTGCATAAGGGATGCAATGTGATACACGGTGCACTATAGGGGATGCAATGTGATACACGGTGCACTATAGGGATGCAATGTGATACACGGTGCACTATAGGGATGCAGATGTGACACACAGTGCACTATGGGATGCAATGTGATACACGGTGCACTATGAGATGCAATGTGACACACAGTGCACTATAGGGATATGAAATGTGTTACTGGTGCACTATAGGATGCAATGTGATACACGGTGCACTATAGGGATGCAATGTGATACACGGATCACGATTAGGGACGCAATGTGATACACGGTGCATATAGGGATGCAATGTGATACACGGGGCAATAGGGATGCAATGTGATACACGGTGCACTATAGGGAGCAATGTGATACCACGGTGTGCACTATATGATCAATGTGAACACGGTGCCTATAGGGATGCAATGTGATACACGGTGCACTCTAGGGATGCAATGTGATACCAGGTGCACTATAGGGATGCAATGTGATACACGGTGCACTATAGGGATGCAATGTGATACACGGTGCACTATAGAGATGCAATGTGATACACGGTCTGCACTATAGATGATGGAATGCGATACATGGTGCACTATATGGATGCAATGTGATACCGGTGCACTATAGGGATGCAATGTGACACACGTTGCCATAGGGATGGAATGTGACACACGGTGCACTATAGAGATGCAATGTGATACACGGTGCACATAGAGATGCAATGTGATACAACGGTGCAATAGGATGGAATGTGATACATGGTGACTTAGGGATGCAATGTGATACGGTGCACTATAGGGATGCAAGTGATACACGGTGCACTATAGGGATGGAATGTGATAATGGTGCACTTAGGGATGCAATGTGATAACGGTGCATTAGGATGGAGAAGTGATACATGGTGCACTATAGGGATGCAATGGACACACAAAAATAGCAACGTTTTTAAACAATAGAACTCACTGTGAACGACCCCCTTTTATTTCTATCTATGGTACTTTATAATTCACCAATTTAATTTTAATACATTTCTATGTTTAATTCAGTCCAACGATCCTGTTCATCCTGTCTTACACTAAATCTACGTGACACCTGTTCACATTGCAGCACCGGGCCACAGAGAGGAAAAGTATGAGACGTGGCACAGCGGATGACACGGTACATGGATCTGCTCCAAGGGACAAAACCTACTGGAATGAAATAACAACCTTCATATTATGTCTGTGAGTCTCAGCTCCCATTGTTACTTGGTTTTAACTGTCACTTACGAGCACGTCCAACTCTACGTTCTGCTCCACTGAACCACAGATCATTTCATCCTGGAAAAAAGCCTTCAACTTGATGGCCAAGTCAACATCTACTACCACTGACGGTTCCTTTATAACAGAGAGAGTTGGGGGGGACACGAAACAGTCCGATTTACTTCAATTTTACTTACTATCCATATGAACTGTACTCCTATCCTGATAGAAACTAGAAGAACGTCATTGACTCACCGTTTGTCATGGCTGAAGTTGGTTGAGAAGATCACAACTGGTCCCTGATCCCCTTACCCCTAGTGCTTGTTAATTGCAGATATACAGACTATAATACAGTAGAATAGCTTGTAGTTCCACCATTATTCTGTAACTTCTAACTCTCATACCTTTCCTTCTCCCACCCTTTGTACTGGCCTGGTCTGGTCCATCTAACTTTGTTAGACCCTCCTAGGGTTATGGCTCCTGGGAAAGACGATAAGTGTGTTTGAATACTTACCTCCTAAATCACACATGTTAATCTCAACCCCCACGGGCCAAGTTGTGTCCTATCTGGTCATTTTTTGTGGCCCCCAGTAACTGTACAACATCCAAGACTTACTACACTGCTATTTTTACAGTCCCAAGCATTGGCGTCACTATATATCTGCCTGATAGATAAACAGTCAGCTGTTTTTAAAAAGCTAATCACATGCACCCTTACAAAGATAAGATATAAGGCAGATCTATAGTACACACCTGCTTGGGACTGCACAAAGGGATAGCACAGCGTAATAAGGCTTTGATGCAGTCACCGCTGTAACAGCTGATTGAGTATCTAGCCCCGCACTAGGGAGATGTAAAAAAAGAGTTCCATTGGAATTGGCTGTTCCATTACCGCGCCAGGAGAATAAGTATCTGATTGGATAATTCCTCTTTCTCCCTGGGTGAATGAAACCGAGCATGTCTGTGGTCAATGAGTGAAGCAGGGGCGATAACTGCAGAGATTTCTGTACTGTAACAATTTACTGTTTATCTTGGATTAGGTTTTAATCGCCAAGTTTCTGGTCAGAAAATTTCACTTTTAAACAGGAAATAAATTGTTCTTCGATCTTGGGTTTTGTTTTAAACCCACATATAAAAATGATCATTTTCTCTTCTTTAAACCTTCATTAAAAACCTGCCATAAGATTGTGTCCAAAATCCAACGTAGGAAAGGTTGAGTACCCCGCAGAGTAATGTGTAAAAGCTGCCATGCATTGCCATCTGCTAGGAACCTGTTATTCTGTTGGCATCCATGACCAGCGCAGAGCAACCCGTGTCTGTTAACCCCTTCTGCACCAGGGGGGAGGACATACAGGGTTATTCAATAAAATGTTTTTATCGTTAAAATGGTGCTAATTTTGCCCTAACCAATCGATGTAGCTTTCAGTTGTGAAATAATATCGAATTGGATGTGCACAATTAGCACCATTTTTAACGAAGCAGAAGAAATTTATTGAATCTCCTTTTTTTTAATTACTCCAGTTCAGTTTCAACAGCACGGGATTGCAAAACAGTCTGGATTAAAGGATTTACTGGGTGCAAAACTAGCTCACTGTACTGGGTCTAAACTAGATACACTGTACTGGGTGCAAACTGCTAACACTGTACTGGGTCCAAAACTAGCTCATTGTACTGGTCCAAATAAGATCAATTGTACTGGGTCCAAACTAGATCACTCTGTACTGGGTCCAAACTAGAAAAACTGTACTGGTCCAAACTAGACTACTGTAATGGGTCAAACTAGACCACTGTACTGGGTCCAAACTAGTCATTGTACTCGGTCCAAACTAGATCAATGTACTGGGTCCAAACTAGATCACTGTACGGTCCAAAACTAGCTCATTGTACTGGGTCAAACTAGATCACTGTACTGGTTCCAAACTAGTTCATGTACTGGTCCAAACTAGACCACTGTACTGGGTCCCAACTGAGAACACTGTACTGGTCCAACTCCAAACTAGCTCACTGTTACTGGGTCCAAAACTAGCTCATTGTACTCGGTCCCAAACTAGATCATGTACTGGGTCCAAACTAGATCACTGTACTGGGTCCAAACGAGCTCATTGTAACTGGGTCCAAACTAGATCACTGTACTGGTTCCAAACTAGTTCACTGTACTGGGTCCCAAACTAGACCACTGTACTGGGTCCAAACTAGAACACTGTACTGGATCCAAACTAGCTCACTGTTACGGGTCCAACTAGCTCATTGTACTCGGTCCAAACTAGTCAATGTACTGGGTCCAAACTAGCACTGAACGGTCAAAAATAGCTCATTGTACTGGGACAAAACTAGATCACTGTACTGGTTCCAAACTAGTTCACTGTACTTGGGTCCAAACTAGACCACTTACTGGGTCCAAACTAGATCACTGTACTGGATCCAACTAGACCACTGTACTGGGTCCAAACTAGCTCAGTACTGGGTCCAAACTAGATCACTGTACTGGGTCCAAACTAGATCACTGTACATGGGTCCAAACTAGCTCACTATACTGGATTCAAACTAGCTCACTGTACTGGGGCCAAACTAGCACATTGTACTCGTCCAAACTAGCTCACTGTACTGGCTCCAAACTAGACCACTGTAATGGGTCCAAACTAGACCACTGTACTGGGTCCAAAGTAGACACTGTAGGGTTCAACACTGCAGTGTACTGGGTCCAAACTAGATTCACGTACTGGGTTCCAAAACTAGACCACTGTTGCGGGAAAGAGTGAATGGAGAGGGAAGAAGGGATAGGGGGAAAAAGGTCGCGCCAACCTCCAAACTAGACAACTGTATGGGTCCACAAATAAATCACTGTAACGGTGGGTCCAAACTATTTCCACTCACTGGTTCCAAAACTAGCTCTCTGTATGTGGGTCCAAACTCCCTTGTAAAGAGGAAAAAAGAAAGAGAGAAAGAAGAGAAGAAAAGGAAAGGGGGAGAAAGAAGGGAAAGAGAAGGGGAAAGGGAAAAAGGTAGAGAGGGAAGGGAAAAAAGAAAAAAAAGAGGGAAGGGAAAAAAAGAAGGGGGAGAGGAAGGGAGAAAAAAAAGAGAAACATGTTGTACAAGGAAGAAAAAAAATGATAAGTGACAAAATGATAAGTGTAAGATGCTAAAAGGGAGAAAAAATGATATAAAATGAAAAAAACGTAGAAAAGAGTATGAGGAATATGTGGGAGGGAACAACAGGAGGGTAAAATGGTAACAGGAACTGGGGAAGGTCAAAAAAAAAGAGCATGACAGGGTGAAAAGCTGTGAGACCAACGTAGCGTATGAACATAAATTTGTGCAGAGATGAGTACGCTATGTGGTATTAAAGGGGAGTCCATAAATAACATTATACTGTGCGAGTATTGTTGACGACATAGGGCGTGACTACAGATTATTGTTACACTAGCGATCGACGGCCGCCAAAATAAGTCTCTATAACATTGCCCACAGATTGTCCCCTGAAGTAGACTACCCTGTAAAGTGTTCGACAATGAACACCATGACTGTGGTCAACGCTGCAGAATGAGCTGGGGCTAACCGTTGGCAGTCGCCTGTTATGTGTGACATCAGGTCTTAATGATTGATCAGGTTCTCTCGAGAAAGTCCTCAGTAACCTAGTGTGGAATCCCCTTAACACCAAATTTTGGCGAGTTCAAAACAAATTCATGAGTGAATGTGTGTGTACAATTTTAAAATGACACGCTTAGTAAAACCATACAGAACAGCACAGCAAAAAAGGAGAGGAGAAGTAGGCATCAAGTCTTCTATACGTCATTTGGGAATAACTTCAGCTATTGTGTGAATTGCATTCCCATAGACATGATCCTTCCCTATCGCCCCTCCCTCTCTCTCCCTCTCTCTCTCTCTTACACACAAAAAGGTCTTGGAATGAGACAGAATGAGAATCCAAAGGGGGAAGGAACCATTCCTCCAGCAGGGGGAGGGAGGAAATACTTTGGAAACCTTTTTTTTTTTTTTTTTTTACCACTCATTTTATTTTTCTCTCCCTCTCTCTGATGCATTAGAGCCGAACACTTTTTTTTTTAAACCAAAAAGTTGGATTTAATTAAAGCAGAGAAATAAGGAATAGAAAGTGCTTCCACATTCCAGGGGTGGATTTTGGGTAAGGATTTGCTGATATAGGAAGAATTTGGGATTTTTTTTACCCAATCAAGCCCTCCTCCTCCTCCCCTACTTGTAATGACACAGGGGGATTGTCCTACAACCCCCCACCTTTTTTTTTTCCCCCTCTTTGGACATTCCATATCTTGTTTGCAGGAACATTCTCTCAATTCATTTGTCTTTAAATCACCCTTCAATACTATGTTACTATGTCTCACATATACTGTCTACATTAAAGGGCAAGTTATGGACCAAATAACCTTACTCTTGTATCTGTAACTGTTTGAGGGGAAGTTCATTCTGGAGATTTAAACCTTTTATACTATGGGAATTTGATTATTATGAACTGGGTGTTATTTGGGAGATGCCATGTGGGTTGCTCCGTGTCCTTTAATAGGAACCATTTGCTGTATTTTATATTGCCATCCATAAAATAATATCTGTTTATCGTGTGACACACTCACTGACCATTACATTCAATGGAGCATTAGGCAGAAGACAATCCCCTTATATTAACATCTACCCATTAACAAGTCAACATCATTTATAGACAAGGACTAGCAAAATTGTTACTTCCACAGTTAATGGCAGTGGCTGCTGGGAGATGTAGTTTTAGAACAGAACCAGGAACCATTCTGTGGCTCCTGGAAGAGGTTTGATTGGATCACTAATGACTAGAATTAGGGGAGACATTTTGCATCCTAGAAGCATGATGTAGGCTGCATTGGTTTCATTGTAGCCAATGTAGATTTCATGTGCCTGGCTAACCCTTCTGAAATGTCCCAACCACCCCTTGATTTGTAAGCTGTACAGTGACTGCCATAGCCAGGTAACTGTGTACACACCCACAGCCATGGCCAGAATGGGCTTCCAACAGAGCAGTCTGGCTGAGACATATCACTGAGTCTAACGATCAGTTAATCAAGTTTTAAATTGGCCTGTCTGTTACCCAGTCTCTGAGACTGTCTGCCCCTCTTACCTGCCCATCACCTCCTACCTGTCCGCCCCTCCTACCCTGTCCTGCCCCCTTATACTGTCCACCCTCTCATACCTGTCTGTCCCCTTGTACCTTTCCGCCCCCTCATACCTGTCTGCCCCTCCTACCTGTCTGCCCCTCATACCTTTCCGCCCCCTCATACCTGTCCGCCCCTTGTACCTGTCCGCCCCCTCATAACTGTCTGCCTCCTTATACCTGTCTGCCCCCTTATACCTGCCTGCCCCCTTGTACCTGTCTGCCCCCTCATACCTGTCGGCCCCTCCTACCTGTCTGCCCCTCATAACCTTTCCGCCCCCTCAAACCTGTCTGCCCCTTGTACCTGTCTGCTCCTCTCCTCCTACCTGTCTTCCCCTATATTTCTGCTCCCTCCTACCTGTTCTGCTCCCTTCTACCTGTCGGTCCCTCCTACCTGTCCATTGGTCCCCTTCTACCTGCCTGCCCCCTCCTACCTGTAGTCACAGCAACTATATGTGTCCAACTCTGAGAAGCAGTGATTGGCCTTACTGTCTCTTGTTTCCAATAGAGGCCAGGGCTGGCACATAGGTGTAAACAGGGCAATAGCCCAAGGCCCCAACCCTAATGTGTTCCCCAAACCATAGACCATAGGATTGAGAGACCCACACGGTCTCTGGGCATTTTATAAATGGCACAACATTGCAAAATTAGAATTACAGCTCAGCGACTTCAGACATGCTCAGTTTGATTTACTTACCCGCTATTTGTATTCTTTCTGTGCTAAGGAAGGCAAACATTAAAAGGGGAACTGTGGCCTCCATACAAGTGGCCTTTATTAAAAAGAGCACACTCCTACCTTTAAAATGATTCCAGGATCATGCTTCTAGGGGCAGTCTATCAAAAGTTACAGCAGTAGAAAGGGTGTTTTTTTCCTGCTTGCACTGTGAGCTGTGACATCCCCAGCACCATTGTCTCAGTCTGGACCATGCCAGGGGACAGAGCATCATCAGCTGCATCATAAGCCCCCACCCCCAAATGTTTGCAGGTCTGTAACTGAGTTCAGAAAAGATAACTTTTTTTTTGGGGGGGGGGGTTATACTAATGTTTGTACACACGTTCAATCGCACAAATGCGCCGTGGTTCGGGGGTTATGGCTCGGTGCACACATCGACGTTTGTATGAACCTTTACACAGCACATGATGTGCTTGTACGGATTATTCTGGACAGACAAAGAAGTGTAACTTTACACATATAACTTAAGATGCAAAGAAGCTAGAAACATCATCTTAGTTTATATTTAATCGTTTTTGTCTTTGGTTGGGAATTATATAAAATCCAAGTGATACTTTGTTTTATTTGCAGTCGCTGGGCTATAAATTAAGGGAAAATTGTGTTTTAGAGGCTTTACACACTCTCCTGTTAGTTCTGGCAATGCTGTAGTATGGCCTGGCGCTCTGTATAGGACGCACATTGCCTGGCCCTTTCTCCGACTCAATTGTAAATAGGCCTGGGTAACATTAATCTTTTGTGCCAGGAACAGTACTAAGCAGTGTATCTGTCCATTCTTAGATTTCCCAGGGCCCCAGAGGATCAATATTGAACAAAAGCTGCAGTGTGGAAACAGCCCGCACGCTCTCTCTGTGTCACCAGCTTTCTTTCTTTCTTCTCCTGTTTATTTTTTTCCTGCATCTTGATTTTATTCTGAAGCTCAGCAGGTCCCTGTAATTGGCCACTTTATGGGACACCTACAGCCTGAATGTGCTGCAATTACAGAGCATCTAACCTTTCACAGTCTGCAGATTCTCTGACAGACACTAGATGAACAATGAGGATCGGATGGGAGACTTTAAAAAAACCAAAACACACAACCCACAGAGGAACCGCGTCTTATGTTTATTTCTCTCGAAACAAATCCTCAATATGACCAAGACAGAGCTGAACCTGTATCTGTACAACCAACATGGAACATAATAAGATGCAGAAATGAATGAAATTAACCAGAACTACTTGCAAATTATCTCCTTAATGGTGACCAATAGAAATTTTTCACAGGCAGATTTTTCGGCCCAATCGACCAATACCGTAATCGGTCAGTGGGCCAAAAAATCTGTGCTGCTTTTTGTCCGCCCGCTCTCCCGATCTGACATACGGGCGATCAGACGATAAGAACGCCACACTTTTGCCGCTCGTGGCGAACGCTCGGTCAGGACAAATAGTCCCCTCGTGTGCACCCAGCCTAAGAAAGCTTGCCAAATTATAGTACCTAGGGTGTTAAAGGACACCTATGTTAAATAAATTAACAATTCTACTCCCTGCCCCAGGTACCTTTTATTTTAACATGTTTTAAACTTTATATGCTCTGTAGTTCTCATATCCCATTACATTATAATTCCCATTGCTTGTCCGACCATAAAAACAAAACCTCTGACTTGTCAGTTATCCACCTACAACCTAAACTACTGCTATTATTACCATTTTATTACATGTATTTCCACTAGATATTTAATGATAGTTCTATTCCTTTCTGGAAGAGGTATTTGCCCCCTCCTTCTGCTCAATGAGATTTACCAGCTTGAGCAGTGCAGAGAGGCAGCCAATAAACAGCATTCACAGCTTTGATTGACTGCATTAGGAGGAGCCACTTACTTACCAGAATGGAAACAGCTATATTTCTATATCAATGAGTACCAATTAATATACAGTCTCCATCTGACTGCTACGTTTTGCCATAATAAGGGTTTTTATTTATCTTCCAGCATGTAAATTATACCTTTTGATGTGTGTTGCTGGCTGCAAAGATAATCAATCAGCCATATTACATCCATATAAAGTAATATCTCATTAGCGATGACTCACTTCCATTAGAGAATCTAGAAAAACGCCATCCCTTCATCTAACCCGGTTTCCTCTGTGTAACCAATGTACACTTTAAAAACAAAGTCGAATTGTTTATACCCCTTGCTAAGCCAAGCAGTTTGGCAGCACCATTTGCTTTATGCATTCAATCTATTTTAATGGATGAATGTAAACTAACTTTTTAGATTTCCCGGGCGGTTATAGGGCACTTAGATTGTAAGCTCTTAGGGGCAGAGGTAAACCAATTGTAATTGGGATATGTTCAGCGCTATATAAGGAAATAAATACAATATAGATGGGGGTTTGGGTTTCTAAAGTGTCATCTATGCGTGTCTCTCTCTATTCCCTCATTATCCTAACACAGAAGAGATAAGGGATATTTTGTACAGGCAGCAGAGTTTTTTAAATGGCGAACACAGCTAAGATGCTTTTTGTGAACATTTAAAGTCGATAAATCGAGCTCCTGGTGACACAAGTGTCATTTACAAGATGAATCTATCAGAGCTGCAAGTTAAAGGAAAAGTTTGGACCATGCTGCCCCCTGCTGGTTATTATACACAGGATTCTTCAATGCCTCCCTAGAAAACATAATAAAGCAAGCACATCCCAGAGGGTTGATTGGGTCAATATATTTCATCTCTTGTTAAATGGAATCTTTTTATTTTAATTGGAATGATACCGTGATAATTGCAATGACAGTTCAACAGATTCTGCATAATCGTTTTATTTTTAAAATGTGTTTTATTTTAAAGGGGAAGATAGCCAGGGCACTTTTAAATTCATTTTTAACCTCTGCAGCCTTGTTGCAGTTTAGACCTAATATAAAAAGATAGTTTGGACCCAGTACAACAAGGTAATTTGGACCTAGTACAGTAAAAAAGTCTGGACCCATTACAGCAAGCTATTTTGGAACTAGTACAGTGTGCTAATTTGACCCAGTACAACAAGCTTGTTTGGACCCAGTACAGTGAGCTAGTTTGGCCCCAGTACAGTGATCTAGTTTGGAACCAGTACAGTGAGCTAGTTTGGCCCTAGTACAGTGATCTAGTTTGGCCCCAGTACAGTGAGCTAGTTTGGGCCTAATACAATAAGCCAGTTTGGACCCAGTACAGAGATCTAGTTTGGCCCCTACGTGAGCTATTTGGCCCCAGTACAGTGAGCTAGTTTGGCCCCAGTACAGTGACTATGTTTGGCCAATACATAAGCCAGTTTGGACCCAGTACAGAGATCTAGTTTGGCCCCAGTTACAGTGAGCCTAGTTTTGGCCCAGTCAGTGAGCTATTGGCCTAATACAATAAGCCAGTTTGGACCCATACAGAGATCTAGTTTGGCCCATACAGTGAGCTATGTTTGGGCCTAATACAATAAGCCAGTTTGGACCCAGTACATAGATTCTAGTTTGGACCCGTCACAGTAAGCTAGTTTGGCCCCAGTACAGTGACTAGTTTGTAACCAGTACAGTGAGCTAGTTTGGCCCTAGTACAGTGATCTAGTTTGTAACCAGTACAGTGAGCTAGTTTGGCCCTAGTACGTGATCTAGTTTGGAACCAGTATAGTTGAGCTAGTTTGGGCCTAATACAATAACCATTTGGACCCAGTACGAGATCTAGTTTGGACCCAGTACAGTAAGCTAGTTTGGCCCCCAGTACAGTGATCTAGTTTGGAACCAGTACAGTGAGCTAGTTTGGGCCTAATCCAATAAGCCAGTTTGGACCCAGTACAGATAGAAGTTTGGATCCAGTGCGTGAGAATGTGTGAACCAAGATACAAAAGCCAATTACAAGTACAGCAAGCACATGTTTGGACCGAGTAGAGTGAGCTAGTTTGGACCCAGTACAGTGATCTAGTTTGGACCCAGTACAGTGAGCTAATTTGGACCATTACACAGCTGATTTGGCCCGTCAACAAGGTAGTTTTGGACCCCAATACAGAGAGCTAGTTTGGAACCAGTAGAGTGAAATAGTTTGGACCCCCGTACAGTGATTTATTTTGGACCCATACAGTTGTCTAGTTTGGACCCAATACAGTGGTCTAGTTTGGAACCCAGTACGTGATCTAGTTTGGACCCAGTACAATGAGCTAGTTTGAACCCAGTACAGTGGTCTACTTTGGACCCAGTACAGTGGTCTATTTTGGACCCATTACAGTGGTCTAGTTTGGAGCCAGTACAGTGAGCTAGTTTGGACCGAGTACAATGTGAGTTTTGGACCCGTACAGTGAGCTATTTGAATCCAGTATAGTGAGCTAGTTTGGACCCAGTACAGTGATCTAGTTTGGACCGTACAGTGATCTAGTTTGGACCCTACTGAGCTAGTTTGGACCCAGTCAGTGGTCTAGTTTGGATCCAGTACAGTGATCTAGTTTGGACCCAGTACAGTGGTCTAGTGGACCCAGTACATGGACTAGTTTGGAACCAGTACAGTGATCTGTTTGGTCCCGTACAACAAGGTAGTTTGGACCCATAACAGAGAGCTAGTTTGGAACCAGTAAGTGAAATAGTTTGGACCCAGTACAGGATTTATTTTTGGACCCATACTTTGTCTAGTTTGGACCCAATACAGTGGTCTAGTTTGTGACCCAGTACAGTGATCTAGTTTGGACCCAGTACAATGAGCTAGTTTGAACCAGTACAAGTGGTCTACTTTGGACCAGTACAGTGGTCTAGGTTTGGACCATTACAGTGGTCTATGTTTGGGCCAGTACAGTGAGCTAGTTTGGACGAGTACAATGTGCTATTTTGGACCCAGTACACGTGAGCTAGTTTGAATCCAGATAGTGAGCTAGTTTGACCCAGTACAGTGATCTAGTTTGGACCCAGTACAGTGGATCTTAGTTGGGACCCAGTACAATTGAGCTTAGTTTGGACCCATACATGGTCTAGTTTGGATCCAGTACAGTATCTAGTTTGGACCCAGTACAGTGGTCTAGTTTGGACCCAGTACGTGAACTAGTTTGGAACCATAGACAGTGATCTAGTTTGTCCCAGTACAATGAGCTAGTTTGACCCGTTCAGTGATCTAGTTTGGACCCAGTACATTGATCTAGTTGGACCGAGTACAATGAGCTAGTTTGGACCCCAGTACAGTGGCTAGTTTGGGCCGTACAGTGTTCTAGTTTGGACCCAGTACAGTGGTCTAGTTTGGACCCAGTACATGAACTATTTGGACCATACAGTGATCTAGTTTGGACCCAGTACAATGAGCTAGTTTGGACCCAGTACAGTGATCTAGTTTGGACCCAGTACATTGATCTAGTTTGGACCGAGTACAATGAGCTATTTTGGACCCAGTACAGTGAGCTAGTTTGGATCCAGTACAGTGTTCTAGTTTGGACCCAGTACAGTGGTCTAGTTTGGACCCATGTACAGTGAACTAGTTTGGAACCAGTACAGTGATCTAGTTTGGACCCAGTACAAGAGCTAGTTTGGACCCATTTCAATGTACTGGGTCCAAACTAGATCACTGTACTGGGTCCAAACTAGCTCATTGTACTGGGTCCAAACTAGATCACTGTACTGGTTCCAAACTAGTTCACTGTACTGGGTCCAAACTAGACCACTGTACTGGGTCCAAACTAGAACACTGTACTGGATCCAAACTAGCTCACTGTACTGGGTCCAAACTAGCTCATTGTACTCGGTGGGTTATGGCTCGTGGCACACATCGTACGTGTGTATGAACCTTTTACACAGCACATGAATGTGCTTGGTACGGATTATTCTGGACAGACAAGATTGTAAACTTTACAAGCATATAACTTAAGATGCAAAGAAGCTAGAACATCATCTTAGGTTTATTATTTTATCGTTTTTGTCTTTGGTTGGGAATTATATAGAAATCCAAGTGATACTTTGTTATTTACGCAGTCCTGGGCTATAAATTAGGGAAATTGTGTTTTGTAGAGGCTTAACCACTCTCCGTGTAGTTGGCAATGCTTAGTATGGCTGGCGCTCTGTATAGGACGCACATTGCCTGGCCCTTTCCTCCGACTCATTTGTAAGGGCCTGGGTAACATTAATCTTTTGTGCCGGAACAGTACTAAGCAGGTGTAATCTGTCCATTCTATAGTTTCCCCGGGCCCAAGGATACAATATGAACAAAAGCTGCAGTGTGGAACAGCCCCGCACGCTCTCTCTGTGTCACCGCTTTCTTTCTTTCTCCTGTTATTTTTTTCTGCAATCTTATTTATTCTGAAGCTCGCAGAGTCCCTTAATTGGCCACTTTATTGGGGACACCTACAGCCTGAATGTGCTGCCAATTACAGGAGCATCTACCTTTCAACAGTCTGCATCTTCTTGACGACACTAGATGAACAATGAGGACTCGGATGGAGACTTTAAAAAAACCAAAACACACAACCCAACAGATGAACCGCTTCCGTATTATTTATTTCTCTCGAAACAACATCCTCAAATATGACCAAGGACAGAAGCTGAACCTGTATCTGTACAGACCACATGGAACATAATAAGATGGCAGAACATGAATGAAATTACCCCGAACTACTTGCAAATTATCTCCTTAATGGTGACCATAGAAATTTTTCACAGGCAGATTTTTCGGCCCAATCGACCAATAACCGTGAATCGTCAGTTGGGCCAAAAAATCTGTGCTGCTTTTGGTCCGCCCACCCGCTCTTCCAGATCTGACATACGGCGATCAGACATAAATTACGGCCACTTTTGCCGCTCGTGGCGAACGCTCGTTCAGGACAAATTCCCCTCGTGTGCACCCAGCCTAAGAAAGCTTGCCAATTTATTAGTACCTAGGGTGTAAAGGACAACTATGTTAAAAATTAACAATTCTAACTCCCTGCCCCAGGTACCTTTTATTTTAACAGTTTTTAAACTTATATGCTCGTTTAGTTCTCATATAATTCCCATTACATTATAATTCCCATTGTTTGTCCGACCATAAAAACAAAAAATCCTCTGACTTGTCAGTTATCCACCTACAACCTAACTACTGCTATTATTACCAGTTTATTACATGTATTTCCACTAGATATTTCAATGATAAGTTCTTTCCTTTCTGGAAGAGGTATTTGCCCCCTCCTTCTGCTGCAATGAGATTTTTTACCAGCTTGAGCCGTGCGAGGAGGCAGCCAATAAACAGCAGTTCACAGCTTGATTGACTGCATTAGGAGGAGCCAGTCTTAACTTACCAGAATGGAACAGCTATATTTCTATATCAATGAGTACCACTTATATAAGTCTCCGTCCTCCACTGGCTGCTACGTTTTGCCATAATAAGGGTTTTTATTTATCTTCCAGCATGTAAATTATACCTTTTTTGATGTGTGTTGCTGGCTGCAAAGATAACAATCAGCCATATTATCCATATAAGTAATATCTCATTAGCGATGAGCTCACTTCCAGTTAAGAGAATCTAGAAAAACGCCATCCCTTCCTAAATCTAACCGGTTTCCTCTGGTAACCATGTAACTGTTTAACAAAAGTCGAAAATTGTTTATACCCCTTGCTAAGCCAAGCAGTTTTGGCAGCACCATTGCTTTAATGCATTCAATCTATTTTAAATGGATGAATGTAAACTAACTTTTTTAGATTTCCCGGGCGGTTATAGGGCACTTAGATTGTAAGCTTCTTAGGGGCAGGAGGTAAACCAATTGTAATTGGGATATGTTCAGCGCTATATAAGGAAATAAATACAATATAGATGGGGGTTTGGGGTTCTAAGTGTCATCTATCTGTGTCCTCTCTCTATTCCTCATTATCCTAACACAGAAGAGAATAAAGGGATATTTGCTTACAGGCAGCAGAGTATTTGTTAAATGCGAACACAGCTAAAGATGCTTTTGTGAACATTTAAAGTCGATAAATCGAGCTCCTGGTGACACAAGTGTCATTTACAAGATGAATCTAGTTCAGCAGCTGCAAGTTTAAAGGAAAGTGTTGGACCAGCTGCCCCCTGCTGTTATTATAAACACAGGATTCTTCAATCCTCCCTAGAAAACAACATAATAAAGCAAGCACATCCCAGAGGGTTGATTGGGTCAATATTTTCATCTCTTGTTAAATTAATCTTTTTATTTAATTGGAATGATACCGGTGATAATTGCAATGACAGTTCAACAGATTCTGCATAATGCGTTTTATTTTTAAAATGTGTTTTATTTAAAAGGGGAAGATAGCCAGGGCACTTTTTAATTCATTTTTAAAACCTCTGCACCTTGTTGCAGTTTAGACCTAATATAAAAAAGATAGTTTGGACCTTAAACAGTAATTTGGACCTAGTACAGTAAAAAGTCTGGACCCATTACAGCAAGCTATTTTGGAACGTACATGTGCTAATTTGACCCAGTACAACAAGCTTGTTTGGACCCAGTACAGTGAGCTAGTTTGGCCCCATTACAGTGATCTAGTTTGGAACCAGTACAGTGAGCTAGTTTGGCCCTATTACAGTGACTAGTTTGGCCCAGACAGTGGCTAGTTTGGGCCTAATACAATAAGCCAAGTTTGGCCCCAGTACAGAGATCAGTTTGGCCCCAGTACAGTTGACTAGTTTGGCCCCAGTACAGTGAGCTAGTTTGGCCCAGTACAGGTGAGCTAGTTTGGGCCTAATATACAATAAGCCAGTTTGGCCCCGTACAGAGATCTAGTTTGGCCCCAGTACAGTGAGCTAGTTTGGCCCCAGTACAGTGAGCTTATTGGGCCTAATACAATAAGCCAGTTTGGACCCATTACAGAGATCTAGTTTGGCCCAGTACAGTGAGCTAGTTTGGGCCTAATACAATAAGCCAGTTTGGACCCAGTCAGAGATCTAGTTTGGACCCAGTACAGTAACTATTTTGGCCCAGTACAGTGATCTGTTTGTAACCAGTACAAGTGAGCTAGTTGGCCCTAGTACAGTGATCTAGTTTGTAACCAGTACAGTGAGGCTAGTTTGGCCCTAGTACAGTGATCTAGTTTGGAACCAGTATAGTGAGCTAGTTTGGGCCTATAAATAAGCCGTTTGGACCCAGTACAGAGATCTAGTTTGGACCCAGTACAGTAAGCTAGTTTGGCCCCAGTACAGTGATCTAGGTTTGGAACCAGTCACGTGAGCTAGTTTGGGCCTAATACAATAAGCCAGTTTGGACCCAGTACAGAGAGAAATTTTGGATCCAGTGCGTGAGAATGTGTGAACCCAAGTACAAAAGCCAATTACAAGTACAACAGCAAGCATGTTTGGACCGAGTAGAGTGAGCTAGTTTGGACCCAGTACGTGATCTAGTTTGGACCCAGTACAGTGAGCTAATTTGACCCAGTACAAAAGCTGATTTGGACCCGTACAACAGGTAGTTTGGACCCAATACAGAGAGCTAGTTTGGAACCAGTAGAGTGAAATAGTTGGGGACCCAGTACAGTGATTTATTTTGGACCCAGTACAGTTGGCTAGTTTGGACCCAATACAGTGGTCTAGTTTGGACCCAGTACAGTGATCTAGTTTGGACCCAGTACAATGAGCTAGTTTGACCCAGTACAGGGTCACTTAGGACCCGTACAGTGGTCTAGTTTGGACCCATTACAGTGGTCCTAGTTTGGAGCCAGTACGTGAGCTAGTTTGGACCGAGTACAATGGTCTAGTTTGGACCCAGTACAGTGAGCTAGTTTGAATCCAGTATAGTGAGCTAGTTTGGACCCAGTACAGTGATCTAGTTTGGACCCGTACGTGATCTAGTTTGGGACCCAGTACAATGAGCTAGTTTGACCCCGTACAGTGGTCTAGTTTGGATCCAGTACAGTGATCTAGTTTGGACCCATTACAGTGGTCTAGTTTGGACCCAGTACAGTGACTAGTTTGGAACCAGTACAGTGATCCTAGTTTGGTCCCAGTCCAACAAGGTAGTTTGGACCCAATACAGAGACTAGTTTGGAACCCAGTAGATTGAAATAGTTTTTTGACCCCATTACAGTGATTTTTTTTGGACCCAGTACAGTTTGCTAGTTTGGACCCAATACAGTGGTCTAGTTTGGACCCAGTACAGTGATCTAGTTTGGACCCAGTACAATGAGCTAGTTTGACCCCAGTACAAGTGGTCCTACTTGGACCCAGTACATGGTCTAGTGGACCCATTACAGTGGTCTATTTTGGAGCCAGTACATGGAGCTAGTTTGGACCGAGTACAATTGCTAGTTTGGCCCAGTACAAGTGAGCTAGTTTGAATCCAATAGTGAGCTAGTTTGACAGTAGTGATCTAGTTGGACCCAGTACAGTGATCTAGTTTGGACCCAGTACAATGAGCTAGTTTGGACCCAGTACAGTGGTCTAGTTTGGATCCAGTACAGTGATCTAGTTTGGACCCAGTACAGTGGTCTAGTTTGGACCCAGTACAGTGAACTAGTTTTGGAACCATACAGTGATCTAGTTTGGTCCCATTACAATGAGCTATGTTTTGACCAGTTCAGTGATCTAGTGTTGGACCCAGTACATTGTCTAGTTTGGACCGAGTACAATGAGCTAGTTTGGACCCGTACAGTGAGCTAGTTTGGATCCAGTACAGTGTTCTAGTTTGGACCCAGTCCAGTGGTCTAGTTTGGACCACAGTACATTGAACTTTTGGAACCATTACAGTGATCTATTTTGGACCCCCGTACAATGAGCTAATTTTGTACCCATTAAATGAGATTCACAATCTAGCATCTACATGGGCCCCCGAAGAAGCCTACTCATTTAGATGATAGCGGTCCCAGCAACAGTTCATGTGGAGTATCTGCCCACGACACAGCCCTCTGTAGAATTTCTTCACCCCGTCAACACCACGAGAGGGATCACACACCAAGAGCGATACAGACAAGCGCCCACAAGGGGAACATCTTCAGCCAGCTTAGTATTACAACAGCTGCCGCGCCTGCTTCGCGAGCTTCGTGTAGAACGGTGACCATTGCTGGCCGTGGAGACGAGGGTGGGTACATGGCAACAGGGTGGTGACATTGGGAAAGGAGGAGTAGAAACATAACAAATTTGAACATCAAAATAGGGGGAAGGGGGTTTCGCAGCGACAAAGGTGTGAGTGCGTTGCGTCAGGGACAGTTGTATTTATTTCACAATAGACTTCGCCTGTGGTTACTTTACTAAACTACACCGCAGGCCCTTATATTATAATAAATAACGGTTAATGTGTTAATACTGTAAATAATATGGCAGTATAACTTAAATTGAAGCAATATTATCTACAGTTGGGACATCACCATGATAGGGTTGTTAAGGATCCTAGAAACCATTGACCAGTTCTGCCCAAACCATTAAGCATAAAATAAGATGGCATTCATAACTTATTATGCTTACAGTGTGTACATCACTTATTAATGTAGGACAATAAACATCACCTTGTATAAGAGGTTAAAAATCCCCACAGGAATCTATTTATAATATACGTTAGAAAACAAAAAGCCCGAGGACAGGGAAACTTGAAAAACTGAATTTTATTACTAATAATGTTTTTCTGGTTCGTCTAGACTCCCCACGCATGTATTATTAATATAAGAGAATCCACCAGCCCGGTAAATAATGTATAGCAGATTCTGTCTCTGCAATGTCTAGAAATGGTCTGAAATCGCCATTGTTTTATATTCATAAAGCTCCCTTGGCTAACCTGTGTTTACAAAAGATATTACCTGATCCTATACATTATAAAAAGGATATTAGAAGCCAGTTGGGATCTTTTTGAATTTGATGTCAGATAACCACAAAACACCATGGTTCGCTCTATAAAATACATCAGCATTAGGTTTTGCACAAAGGTAATAGAAGATTGCAGATATTAGTCTGTGTTGAAGTTAGACTAATGGTTTGACCTCAACCTTATGTTCTAAGACAGGTCAGGAATTTCGCAACTCTCCGATCCTATGAGTGAATCATTACAAACTGTGACATCCCTATTACAATGATTCATATATATGGGCCATGTATTTAGATTGGAATGTGATCCACAGTTCTCCCGAAATAAAACGTGACCAGTAAGTTTATACGTTTTATAAAGAAGTCATTTGAGACGGTAACAATCCCATAGAGAATGAAATAACATATAATTTATAAGTGCAAGTTACAGGGTTCTTGTTTACAGAATGCCCAAGAACCATCCTCTTACACCCTGCGCGAATATTTTAAATCCTACATGGACCAAGATTTTCACCATGCATGCCTCATCATTTGACCCTTACAGGAACAGAAATTTGGCCCTTTAGAAATGGGACATCAATTCTATTGATGTACAATCATTCCTACATTACTTTCTAAATAGGGCACTGTTCGCCGCAGGTTGGTCATATGTTTTTCTGTACAATAATAACAGTTCTAAATTGGAGAGAAACTAGTTTGTTTTCATGGTAGAAGCTTGGGGCTTCCAGTAACCTTCCTATATCTTTTCATCGCTCACATCCAGCGATTCGTGTTGTCAAGCAATGTGGGCAAACCCGACGTGAAAATGAATTAATGGCTGGGTAAGAAAACAGAGGAACAAAAAGATTATTTATGTTTTTGCGAAGGCTAACAAATAATGTTGTTTAAATTACAGTTCCCCTTGAGCATGAACTCTCCTCTGTAATATGATAATAGTCCCGCCCTTGTCGAAAAGGATCGGACTTATCAAAGTCGTTTACAATCTATGGGACAACCAGTTAAGATTCGAACAGATTAAAGTGGCCCCATACACATGCAATTATGCTTGCATTTGTAGTGGTGGTATCCCATTGATATCTGACACATGCCATAATATAACATTGGTTGGGGATGTTCTGCTGCTGGCCACACATCACGCGGTCGATCGTATCATAATCACCTCCCTGCTTACTATAGTTGAAGGACCTTGACCAACCAACCAACATTTCAACTGTATTAATGAATTATTTTTTTTTTTTCTTTAACAATCCTGCAGGGCAAGACTGCCTGTTCTTTCAAATGGTGGCCAGTGATGGATGGTTAGGGGCCGTCACTGTCATTCCCTTTAACTCCAACCTCTCTCTCCACTCTACGGTATCAAACCTGCAGGATAAACATTCCAATACTGGGTCACCGCACCTGCCACACAGAAGGATTCAACAATAACTCATTCTTCAGCAAAAAAAATACATTTTCCTCATATTTTCCCTTGTGGGGTGAGAGACGGAGTCACAGCCTGTTTGTTTATGGAAAGTTTGCAAAAACATAGAAAGTAAAGGAATATATAAAAGAAACTATACATTTATTTTGTTTTTTTTTCTGTGATTCTTATGGTGTTTCCAGTGCCATTGGCTTAAAGGGAGACAGCGATACGTGATTCCTTCACTAGAAGAATGTTCGAAATGTGGAGTTTTGTTTCCGTTTTGCCAAAAGTTTCGTGATTTCAGTATCTACTTTAATCAAAATCACTTGATTCCATCGTTATTTTGCAATTTCAGCCAAATTCATCTCTACTTAATTCTCAAATGCTCTATTTTTCAATTTTCCAACAATCATCTAATCTTTCAATTTTCCAAATCGTCTATTTCAATTTTCCAAAATCATTCTTTACTTATGTCTATTTCATTTCCCAAAATCGTACTCAATTTTCGAAAATCATCTACTTGTCAATTTTGAAAATCATCTATTCCATTTTCGATGATTGTTATACTTTTGATTTCCAAAATATACTACTTTCAATTTCGAAATTCGTCTACTTTCAGTTTTGAAAATCGTACTACTTTCAATTTTTCGATGATTGTCTACTTTTCGATTTTTGAAAATTGTCTACTTCGATTTTCATTAAAAATCGAATTAACAAAAAAACCGGTTCCGATGAAATTTTTTTTCGGGAGTTCCAAAGTTTGTCGGGAACTTCGAAACCCTGAGATCGATTTGAAACTGGGTCTATTCACCTCTATTCTCATTCACCTATATACACAGTGTGAAGTCAGAAAGTTCTCAGGCGGTGTAAGCCAGGGAGACCGTAGGATGTGTGCCACAAAATGAACTAAATATTAATATGCTAGAAGGTGAGAAAAACATTCTCCAGCCCAATCTGGATTTATTCCTGTCTGTTCAATGCCACAAAAGAGCCACTACCACGTTAATTTGCTGACCAGTGCCCTTGCTTTGAGATTTGTTAAGCCAATGTGTCTTCTTGGCCTTGATCAAACAATAAGGTTGACCTGAGACAGGATATTATTTCTCCTAAGAGGGCTATAATGTATCTATGTGCACAGACTAACTGGTTATGGGGAACTATGCAGTTATCGGTAAGAACCAGTATATTTATTCCTGCCTATACATGTGTCAACCATCCAAACATAATCAAACAAATTAGCACAAGGGCTCTAGTAAGCACTTCCACCAATTAATTACTAGGGACGGTGCATGTGCACTTTACAGTAATTGTCATTAACTGAGTCTCTAAGGAGTGCAGGTAATGTTGGGACACATGGTCTACTGAGTGGTTTAACAGAAGCCATGGGGCCCTATGTTCTGTAGGCCAATTATGTTAACTGTACAGTTAATAGTTGGAAATTTTGGTCTTGATAAAGGCGGAAGGAGTCTTAAATAATTCAACCTTACAATAAAACAGATGCTCAGGTCAAAGAGTTGGCATACGATTCGTTCTTCCAAACATTGGAGGGAATTGTTGATCAGACAGGGGTCGATTTTGACCAGTTGTTGTGAGTTTTTAGTGGACCACACTACCAAGTCATGGGAAATTAGTTCCAGTTGATTTTGAGTCAACACTTTCGGGATAGTTGTACCCTGCTTATGGACAAACCCTAAACACACACTGAACTTGCTGGATACTGAATGATAGTATCCTGAAATATGGATAGACACATATATCTGATCGACACCTATATGGAGCACATACGACACTATATAGATATCAACTGGAGACATATCTAGATTTATCTGATACCATATACGTGAATTATTCAGTGGACCTATCAGATGCACATATATGATGAAATAGGACTATCCGACAATACTTCGATGAATATCCGGTATACTCGGGTAGCACATATGTTTCGGGATCTACATCTATTAGGAGAGGACACATATATCGGATAGACACATATCATAACATAACGATAGACCATATATCGGAAGACATTTCGATGAGAACATATTCGGATAAATAATTGAAACATATATCGGATAGACACCTATATCGGATTTGACAATATTTCGATAGACACAATATTGGATCAGATTACATATTCGATAACCTTTGGATAGACACATTCTCGGATATGACACATATTCGGCAGACGATTTGATAGACAATATTCGATAGATCAATATAATTCGGATAGACAACTATATCGGATAAGACACATATTTCGGATAGGCCATATATCGATACAATACCGACAATATATCGGATAGACACATTATATTGAGATAGACACATATTCGGATTGACCTATATTGTACAAGATTCATAGACACTATATCTGGAATAGACAAGTTGGAGCATTTATATTGCGATAGTACATCTGGAAAATAGGTAGCTATCTCAGAAACTATACGAACATATATTTAGGCAATGGATAGGACTACATATATCTCGGATAGACAATATTCGATAGACTATTTCGATGGAAATATATCAATATACCATCTGGAGAGACCATATAATGTCGGATTTAGACACAATATTATAGGCAACATTATCGGATTCGACATAACTATTTCGGATGACACATAGATCGGATAGACACTTCATAATATTCGATAGACACATTTGAATCGAAAATTATCTCGGATAGAACACATTCTCGGATATACCCACGGACATATCGAGTTACATCTATTGGATAGACAATATCGAAACAATATTAGGGATGACACATATACGGTAGACACATATATCGGATAGACACATATTTTCGGATAGACACATATTCTGATCGAATAGACCCATATATTGGATATACAAATATTTCGGATAGGACAACATAACGATGACACATATTGATAGAATATATCGGATAGCCATACTGATAGTACTATCGGATAGAACATATATCGGTAGAAATATTGGAAAGAACACATATATTCGGAATGAACATATATCGGATAAGTACACATTTCGGATAGACACATATATGGTACATAGGATAGACATATCTGATGCTAATAATGGATAGAACACATATTTTGAATAGACACATCTAACGATAGACTCATTTTCGGATAGTACATATTTCGGATAGAACAGATATTGGATAGATAAATAATTTCGGATAGATATCATATATTGGTAGACACATATTTGGGATAGACACTTATCGGATAGGACACCAATTATATCGATATAGACAGACACACTAGTATTCAGAAGATCACAATATATCCAAAAAGATAACATATATTGGATAGTAATACATATGGGATGATACATATACACTGAAGCAACATATATCGGATAGAGACATATATCGGATAGACATATTTTCCAATAGAACATAATCGGATAGACAATATATTCGGATGACACATATTCGTATAGATTACACATATCGGATGACACCTATATTGGATAGATACATTATATGGATAGGCACACTGGAATAGATACATATATCTGATAGATACAGTATCGGATAGAACATATTTCGGATAGACACACTATATTGGTAGACAGACACATATATAGATAACACATATATCAGATGATACATATAATCCAAAAGATACATATACGATAGTACATATAGCCGATGAGATTACAATGGGAATAGATAAATATATCGATAGAGTACATGGGATAGATACATTATCTGATAGACAAATGATCAGATAGGACACATATGGATACATAAAGATATCTTATAGATACATATATTGGATTACGATACATGTCATCCAATAGATATATATATATCGATATAGATACATATCTCGAATAGACACATATAGCGGATAGACACATGTATCTGATAGAACATATATCGGATAGAACATTATCAGATAGACACATATGGGGAGATCTAAATATATCTGATGATACAGTAATTTGGATAGATACATATAGTGGATAGATATAATATCCAATAGGACACATAGATCAGATAGGACACATCTGGTATACATAAATATATCTGTATAGATACATATTGGTAGATACATGTATCCACTATATATATTTTATTTTATTTTAAATTAATAATCTATATATCATATATATATATTATATATATCGGATAGATAACATATCTCAGAAGACACATATATCGGATCGACACATGTATCTGATAGACCCATATCGGATATACCTATGGGATTAGATACTATATCTGATAGACACATATATCAGATAGCACATATGGATAAATAACTAAATATCTGAAGATACATAATTGGATGATCTACATTTATCCACATAGACACATTATATCGGATAGAAACAGATAATCAGATAAACACAATATCGGATATACACATTTATTTCGGATTACACCATTGTCAGATTGACAGAAGATTATCAGATTCAGATACATATGCCGATTGAGTACATATGGGATAGCAAATAATAGTCGGATAGATACATATTAGGAGATAGAACACATAGGGATAGATACATATTATTGATATATATATATCATCGGAGATAACATATGTGATAGATACATAGGGATAGTATACATATGCTGATAGATACAAGAGTGGATATATATATTATATATTATAATTAGATATATATATATATATATGATAGATGACAATATTGGATAGATACACTATATCAGATAGACAACATATGGGATACATACATATATCTGATAGATACACATATTGGATAGATACATATATCAGATAGATACATATGGATACATACATAATTCTGTAGATACATATCTCAGATAGACACATATAGAAGAGAACAAGAGACATCCTGAGGAGTCTTCTTAAAGAGTGCGCTTCTACAGAGTGCACTGGTGAAGCAAATACGGACGTGTGTGTGTGTATATATATTATATATTTCCAGACCAGTAACTTGTAAATCTATTCACAATTTATCAGTAACTCAGGGTTTTTCCAAGTGTGGGGGGAGGCACAATAAGTTAGTTTTATGGTCTCTGGGCTGCTCAGACAACCCCAAATAAACACACGTAATCAACGAAATATTTAAAGGTCTACTACCGACCCACGTTGTGACAACAAGTCATATTTTTTTGTATCGATGTACTATAGCCAGGAAGTGTTTCAGAATTAACACGGACAGATCTTTATGGCCTGAAAGCGTGTCTTACGCATTTCGCCCTACAGGCTGCTACTAAATCAAGCATTGGCCGAGGCCACATACTCTTCGCGCATGACATCATCATTGATATAATCCTCCCCCCGCGGACACACAGACCTGTTACCAGTATATATGTTTGTTGTTTGTGCTTATTATTAGCTTTTATTGACATCTTGCTTCTGTTTTTACATAGTTACATTGTTACTTTGGGTAGAGAAAGTGTAAACCTGAGAGAGAGAGAGAAGAGAAGAGAGAGGAGAGAGAGAGAGATGAGAAGGGAGAGAGGAAGATATAGAGAGGAAGAGGGAGAGAGAGAGAGAGCGAGTTGGAGATATATCGAGAGAGAGAGAGAAGAGATAGAGAGAGACGAGTAGGAGAGGAGAAAGAGGGAAGAGAGAGGAGAGAGAGAGAGAGAGAACGAAGAGTGAGCGAGAGAGATTTCCTCTGTGCTTGCATAAGTAATCAGGAGATCATAAAGTTCTTATGTTAAAAATGTTGTAATTTTGCCCCAACCAATCAGATCTACACTTAAGGCTGGGTTACAGATGAGGGACTATTCGTCCCGACCGGCTTTGCTACGAGCGATCGCTCGGCCGGGACAAATTCTGTGCGGTCACGGCAATGTGGGCGCGGCTGACAGTTCTTGCGACCGATCGTGCATTCTCTATGGGACTCTACGATCTGTCGCACGACTGTCAAGATTTTTGATTTTTCACACCCCAATACACGAGAAGTATCGGTCAATTGGGCTGAAAAAATCTGCCCATGTGTACCCAGCCTAACATTTGGAAGCAAACATCTGATTGTTGGGGCAAAATAGCAGCATTTAACAATAAGAACTTTTATTGCAATTCCCTGAGTCTTATAGAACGAACAGTGTATTTAATTGTTGTTGATTTATAAAGAAACCCTTCAGGTTATTCAATAAAGTTCTTATCATTTAAATGGTGCTAATTTTTCCCCAACCAATCAGTGGTTAGCTTTCAAATTTTAATAAGTTCTGATTGTTTGGGCTAAATTAGCACCATTTAAACAATAAGACCTTTTATTGAATCTCCCTTCATGTTTATTACACGTAAGGCATCCGATCTACTGTTTCCAGCCTTAAGAGGTCATCATCAGGATGAAACGTGTAGATTGATGCCTTACGTGTGATAACATTAATATAAATGTTCCACAGGAATTGCATCTCCTTGCTATATGTTTCTTGTTATAGCGATGCACCAGGTCGACTAACTATGGAGCGTGAGTGTGCCACTTTAAGGGCCATATTATAAAACAATAAACATTGTTATCGTTATCGGTGTTCTACGATATTGACCGTTTTTTTACGATATCGATCGTAATCCTACGATATCGCTAATCCTAAATCTATGGTACCATATCGTAGAGTTACTGGTATCGGTTATTCTCGATAAAGATCAGTAGTTTTACGACACAATCGATGATTTATGATAACGGTACAGTAGATTTACGGGAAGCGATATCGTAGGATTCGGTCGATATCGAAAAAAAATAACGGTCCATATCGTCGAACACCGATCGTATTTTTACAATAACGATGTTTTATAATATGACCCTAAAACTTTGATTTATTACCGGTATATTGTTATCATTTATTTCATAAAGCATTAGTACACGTACAATGTATAACACACACACACACACACCTCCTTCCCCTTTAAGCTGAAAAAGCTGAAATGTGCGATTTTTGATCACCAAGTCAACATACTCTGGGATTTAAATCAGGCCTATGATATCTGGAGGCCTCAGGGGCTGAAAGGAATAACTTTATTCATTTGTTTTGATTGAATCCATCAAGTGCATCCATTTAGGACAATTTGCATATTTACTTGAGCGTTTAGATCACTTAAACTCAAATTCCACCGGATTAAAGGGGAGTTGAGACAGGGATTGTGTTAGCAATTGGTGTTATATATAAAGAGATATATATGAAATTGTACACATGGGTTGGAGCTACAGGGTTATTTAAATGTACATTAAATTTGGGTCAGTCCCCTATCTACGGTACAATATTCATTATGCAATTGTTTAAATCAGTCACATGGCCAAAAGGTCTTTATACACCTATATATCAGAGATTAGACACCCTCTACCCAGAATCCCATATTCCAACATGTCGGAGGGCACGGTAAGGCTGGGTACACAAGGGTAGATATTTTAGCCCAAACAAACTGGCGCAAATCCATTATACTGGATTTACTGGTCGATCATCCCTTCATAATGGCATCAATGGTGATCAGCCCTGTCGTAAATGGCAGTCAGTCTTTGCAGAACACAAGATCAATTGGGCCAAAATAATGGCGTTGGACATATTTTGGGCCAATTGACTTGGGCATTGAATTGGGGATTATGGTCAATATCTTTTTCTCACAAAATCGGATGAAAAATAGATTGGACATGGAGGAAATTTTGCCTGATCACGTGGTTTTAAAATTTCGGTGTCTTGTGTGGACATTGGAAGGTGGTGCCCAGCCGTATCCTGAATGACACACTACAGCAGTTTAGGATACCAGGTGATTGTCCGCCCATGTGTACGCATGAGATCGTTCATTATGGCGTCCTACAAGAAGTTCACAGATTTTCACATTTAAAATGTCCCAGACAACCAAAACCCAGACTTTACTATAGACAACACAAACTAAGATTATCTACTACTTCCACATTATCCTGGGAATTCCGATGTTACTATTAACTATCATAATAACAATATAGAGCATCATCCAAAGCAACCGAACAGGAAAGGCAGGTTGCTAAACAAGAAATAAAGTTCACTGAACAAGGTGATAATACCTGATATACAGGTGATAAAACACTGCCCGATAGGACCAAGATACAGCAATTATTCCAAGATCTATGCCATTAGATGTTTCCTTCCACTCCTGGGAAGGATTTTTAATGCAACACCCCCCACGTCCTGTGTTATCATGTAAAGTATGGTAAACTGATCAGGTACAATAGATTACAAACAATGTTATAAACCACTACAACACTCTCACACACCATAATAACTCCATGATACTAGGTCGCCCTTTCCATATTATTTACCAGTTTTTTTGTGGTTGCATTAAGGGCGGTGTGCACCGGAGGGACTATTTGTCCACAAATGTCCGTCGGTCGCGGGAAAACTTGGCCCCATGGGAACTGCATGATCGATCAAGATTTCAAACAACCGTGCGATCATCCATTCGTCCAACGAATGGACGATCGAGTTTGGTCGCGCCCGGCTGACCCCACCAAGGAATCATTTGGCCTAAGGCTGAGGCCACATTCCGTGCGTGTTTCCCGGTGCGTGAATGTGCGTTGCAGCGCGTACATGATCTCCTGTTGTTTCACAATCAGAGTACATGCGATAGCGCCAAAAATGCGGATTGAATGTGCTCCAATTAACGACCTTTGCACACTAGTGTGCGCTTTTAAAAGTGTGATTGGATCGCCCTAAGGGCTAGGCCCCACTGCCCGTGTTTAACACGCGATATGACCCGCAAATTAAAAGCACACACTAGTTGAAAAAATAAGAACCCACACTAACTGATGTAATATTGTGTTAGCGAGGGTTTTCTACTCATTTAGTATTGTCTGCACCATTTCCAAAGACTTTTCGTAAATAGAACAGTGCAACGGATGCAAATCAATTTATCGATGATTATTGCGCTTGTTCTTGCACTAAAGGCTTTAAAGCCATGCAAAAGATGCAATAACAGTCGCAAAGTTACCACATCGCGGGGAACAAGTGCAGGCCAGTTGCCAATAGGGACATTTATTTCATTCCCCCCTGGGGGCGCTGTCGTGCACTGCCATCCACTAATAATAATTAAAAAAAAACAAACGCACTTCGTGCACTAGGAAGCGCTGCATGGGTGCCGTCGACCTAAGTCTACCGCCCCCTGCGGGCAAGTCCTGTGAATCCACTACTCCCAAGAAGAAGGAGAATTGTGTTCCCACTCCTTGGATACATGGATTGCTTTTCCTGAGAATAATAATAATAATAGTAATAAAAATAAAGTTACACATTAAAACTTTGAAGTTTCCCCCCTCCTGTGTAAATGCCTATAATGACACCAGCGCTTTTCAATTTGCCAGGCTGATTCTAATTACCTTATTGCACCTCATTTCATTGCGGCTGTGGACATGTTCTGTGCTAAATACCCATTGGTTCCCTAAACAATGGAGTCAATTACTGTGAGTTAACCATTAACTCTTCCCAGTTTTCTCCCAGCTCCTCTACCTGTTGTGCTGTTCAGTATACATATTGCTACCTACATTGGGTTTAAACTACATCAAGGCAAGTTGGCAGGCATGAAATATAATGTAGATGCAATGACTTTATGGAGCCTGGACCATCCAATTGTAAGTTCTTTGATGAAGAGGTATTTGGCAGGGAGGAGAGAGTTTGGCTCTTATAGTAAAATATGGTCTAGGGTTGGGTCTGGAACGGGTTGTCTAGGGTTGGGACTGGGTTGTCTTGGGTTGTGTAGGGTCTGGTCTGGGTTTTGCTGGGCTGCTCTATGGATTGGGTGCTGGACACACAACATTACCAAGATGCATTATCTCAGCAGCAGAACTGAGTCTGAAAACTGATGTTGCAAGATGCTGACTAGGCAGCCCAGCTGTTTTAGAGAGAGGAGGGAGTATGACCAAGGAAGGGAAGGGGGGCCGTGGGAGTTAGTTTCTTGCAGCCAAAATGTGGGTTTTTGGACTGGGCACTGTGATAGGGGAAATCTGGAGGGTGGAGGAGCATAGAAACTCAGCCAAAATGGGATAGGAAACATCTATCTGTCCCTCTACCCCCTCCATCCTCTACTTCCTTCTCGGCTGTCTGATTTTTCCTTTTGCTTCTTTATTGATAGATTTTTTTCCAATGGTTCCCCATGGGATCCTCAAAGGTAGCTATGGATCGATGTCATCACCCTACTACTTCTAGGGAGCTATGGATACAATGTATCACCCTATTACTTCTAGGGATCTATGGATACAATGTGTCACCATATACTCTAGGGGATCTATGGATTCAATGTATCACCATATTACCTTCTATGGGAGCTATGGATACAATGTATCACCCTATTACCTTCAGGGGAGCTATGGATACAATGTATCACCTATATACCTTTTAGGGGAGCTATGGGATCACAATGTATCACCCTATTACCTTCTAGGGGATCTATGGATACAATGTATCACCCTATTACCTTCAGGGGACTATGGACAATTATCACCCTATACTTTAGGGGAGCTATGATACAATGTATCACCAATTAACCTTCTAGGGGATCTTGGATACAATGTATCACACTATTACCTTCTAGGGGAGCTATGGATACAATGTATCACCATATTACCTCTAGGGGAGCTATGGATACAATGTATCACCCCATTACCTTCTAGGGGGCTATGGTACAATGTATCACCCCATTACCTTCTAGGGGAGCTATGGATACACATATATCACCCTATTACCTTCTAGGGGATCGATGGATACAATGTATACCTCACCCCATTACCTTCTAGGGGATCTATGGATACAATGTATCACCCCATTACCTTTCTAGGGATCTATGGGAACAATGTATCACCATATTACTTCTAGGGGATCTATGGATACATGTATCACCCCATTACCTCTAGGGGATCTATGGATACAATGTATCACCCCATTACCTTCTAGGGGAGCTATGGATACAATGTATCACCCTATTACCTTCTAGGGAGCTATGTGATACATGTATCACCCCATTACCTTCTAGGGGAGTATGGATCAATGTATCACCCTATTACCTTCCAGGGGAGCTATTGATACATGTATCACCCCATTACCTTCAAGGGCTCTATGGATACAATGTATCACCCCATTACCTTCCAGGGGAGCTATGGAATGTATCACCCATACCATTCTAGGGGCTATGGTCATGTATCACCTATTACCTTCCAGGGGAGCTATGGATACACATGTATCACCCACCCCATTACCTCCAGGAGCTATGAGACAATGTATCACCCCATTTGCCTTCCAGGGGATCTATGACACAATGTATCACCCTATTAACCTTCCAGGGGATCTATAGGGGATCTATGGACAACAATGTATCACCCTATCTTCTGGGGTGCTATGTAAACAATATGATATAAACAGTTTTTCTCCTAGTGCAGTGAATGTGAGTAAATAATAACAAATCCCTTTGAGACCCTAAACCCAGATGTAATTAAAAGCGAGAGTTTTTTCCTTCGCCATACGAAGAATATTCTACTATATACTACTAATATAATTTTGCTTGTCATTGATAGAAATAACCTTCTGCAGTAACGAGAGTGAAAGGCCAAAAACTGTTTGCTCCCTGCACACTACAATGTATATCAATGGTTGTCTGGTATCTGCAGCACTGTGATCATTTCCTCTGTGTGATAAGAGAGAAGCAGCTTGGAATATGGTGCAATTTTATGGAACACAAGAGAGACTTTATTAGCCTGGGGACATCAGACACACATCTCAGGAATCTCTTACTATGTATCCCTCTGTGTCATGTTATCTGCAGCAATGTAGCTGGGTGGCAGTGGATGTAATACCAGTATTGTAAATAGTTTATCCCATTTATTATTATTATTATTTGTGATTTATACATCCCATTAAATGACAAGGCGACTGGCAGGGCTAGGGGTTAATATCCCAGTGCAGTTAACCAGCTAGTGCCCTCCATTTCGAGATTCACTCTACCATTTGTTTATAGTTTCACACTTGTTCGTAGACCTTCCAAACACAGAGGCGTGTAAAGTCAACACAGAAAACAATAGTTGCCCCCCCCCCACAATTCAAGTGGTGGACCAGCTATAAAAGTTCTATACCCAGTGCTACAGCCAAGAATTCACAAGTCACCCACGTGAACAGCAAGCATCTGCCTGTCCATCATGGCTAGAGGCAGAGAGGACAAAATCCAACTTACAACCCCTTAATCAAACTACAGCTCATACCACAAGGCACCTGGGAATAATAGTCCAACAACAATAGAGGGATCCGTTTGGAATGCCTGGTTTATTAACTGGATTATACAAATCTAATGCATTTACATGCAAACAATACTTGAACATCTGGAGGGGCTAGGGACCATTTCTGTTAATCACTTTATACAGCTATTTGCATGACTGTAACATCTACCTATTTCATCTTTCAATCAAGCCTCTTCCTAGTATTTTCAGCCTTCTACATCCTTCGGACTGTTAATGCCAACTCAACATCTGTATTCTTTCCCTCCCTGGAAATCCATCAGTTTAACCCTTGGTTAGCCAGTTTCATTAAAAGTCTTCTACCTCCTCTTTAGACAGACCCTGTATATTTACGTCCTGACTGTGAGAAACATTGAATTCTGTCTGTCTCCAAAACAACTAAACACATTCCCCTGAGATCAGCCAATACATACACTATAGACCAGATAATACTATACACTATAAATAAGGACATTATACACTTAGATCCAGAAATACTATACCTATAATCAATAATACTATATCCCTACATATTAGCAATACTATACACTATACCACACAATACTATACCCCTATAAACAAGCAAGCATACTATACACTATTAAGACCGACAATACCATACACTATAGATAAGACAATACTATACACTATAGACAGGCAATACTATACAATATTTTCCAGCAACTACTATACAATATTGTCCAGGCAATTCTATACCCTATATAATAGGCAATACTACACACTATAGACCAGACCATACTATACACTATAGACACGGCATACTATAACACTATAGACCAGGCAATCCTATACAATATACCAGACACTATAGACCAAAATACTATAACACATAGACCAGCAATCTATAACCTATAGACCACACATACTATACACTATAACCACACAATACTATACATACCCTCATAACCAAGCATACTATACACATAAGCACAGACAATACTATACACATAGATATGACATACTATCCCTAATAGACCAGGCAATTCTATACCCCATATTTAGGCATACTACACACTATAGACCCAACAATACTATACACTATAGACCAGGCAATACTATACACTATAGAGACCACACAATACTATAACCATAAACCAAGCAATAATATCACTTAGAGCGGCAATTCCATACACTATAGCCACAAACTATACCTGCTAGACCAGCAATACTAACACTACAGACCAGGCAATACTATACACTATAGACCAGGCAATACTATACAATACAGACCAGGCATATTAAACCCTATACACTAGGCATTACTATACACTATAGACCAGACAGTACTAGACACTATAGACCAGGCAATACTATACACTATAGACCAGACATACAATATCCTATATATTAGCCAATACTTAACCTATGATCAGACAATACTAGACACTTTAGACCAGACAATACAATACACTATAGACCAGGCCAATCCTATACACTATAAACGAAAATACTATACTATCTATATGACCAGCCAATACTAGATATGCTATAGACCAGACAATACAATACCCTATATATTAGGCTATACTATACACTATAGATCAGACAATACGACACTATAGACCAGACATTCTATACACTATAAGCCAATACGAACCACTACCAATAAAAAAGACCAGGCAACTATAGATCAGGCAATACTGTAACACTATAGATCAGGCAATACTATACACTATAGACCAGGCAATAACTATATACATAGATCAAACATACTATACACTTATAAAGACCAGTCAATACTATACACTATAGTCATACACACTTATTATACACTATGACACAGTCATACTATACCATAGACCAGTCAATACTATCCCCAGAACAGTCAATACTATACACTATAGATCAACATTACTATACACTATAGACCATCAATACTATACAAATATAGACCATCAATACTAACACTATAGCTCAACTATTATACACTATAGACCAGTCAATCAACACCATAGACCAGTCAATACTATACACCATAGAACGTCATCTATACACTATAGATCAAACATTACTATACACCATAGACCATCAATCTATACACTATAGACCAGTCATACTACCTTAAAAATTAACATATAGATCAGGCAATACTATACATTATAGTTCACGCAATAATGTACACTATATATGAGACAATACTACACACTAAGATGAGACAATACTACACACTATAGATGAGACAATACCACACACTTTTCCAAAAAGCCACAACGTACCAACATCTGCAGAACATTTTTTCTTCCCGATTCTACCCAAAATTGTTCCTTAACCTGACAGAATAAAAGCGAGAAATGTATCAACGTGCAGCGGTTACAATGTATCAACCAAGACCCCGCGAGCGCCCAGACCCCGGATGGAACCAAAGTTGTTACAAATGTATCGACTGATGTTTAAAGAAGTTCCATTCCATTTCGCTGGCGGAATGCTTGGACGGCTGGTAAAAGCCACAATTGTGGAATAAACTTGGAGATTAAGAGCCGAGGGTTCTTCTTACCTTGTGAAAGTGTCTCAGGCAGCGTGAAAATCCAAATAAAGGAAAAAGCATGCTCTCTCCTGGTGTCTCCCCTACACACACACACCGATCCAGGGCTGGAAGTGGTCAATAAACCGATCTCTCTGGCCAGTTTCCTTCCTTTTCACTGTCCTTGTCCAACCATATCCTACAGCGCACATGGATATCACAGTTCAGCTATTGATGTGAATTGCATTTCCCATAGACAGATCCAGTTCCTAGCTCCCAGCTCCCTCTCTCTCCTCTCTCCTCTCTCTCTCTTTACACACAAAAAGTCTTGGAATGAGACAGAACTGAGAATCCAAAGGGGGAAGGAACCATTCCTCCAGCAGGGGGAGGGAAGGGAAAACTTTGAAACTCTTTTTTTTTTTTTTTTTTTTACACACTCATTTATTTTCTCTCCCTCTCTCTGATGCATTAGAGCCGAACACTTTTTTTTTTAAACCAAGAAAGTTGGATTTAATTAAAGGCAGGAGGATAGGAATAGAAAGGCTCCACATTCCAGGGGAGATTTTGGGTAGGATTTGCTGATATGAGGAAAGGATTTGGGATTTTTTTTTACCCAATCCAAGCCCTCCTCCTCCTCCCCTAACTTAATGAACACAGGGGGATTGTCCTAAACAACCCACCCCACCTTTTTTTTTTTCCCCCTCTTTGGACATTCCTATCTTTTTTGCAGGAACTTCATCTCAATTCATGTTGTCTTTATAATCACCTTCAATCTATGTTACTATGTCTCACAATATACTGTCTGACTTAAGAGGGCAAGTTATGGACCAATAACTACTTACTCTTGTATCTGTAACTGTTTGAGGGGAAGTTCATTCTGGATTTTAAACCTATTTATACTATGGGAATTTGATTATTATGAACTGGGTTTTATTTAGGGAGATGCCATTTGGGTTGCCCGTGTCCTTTAATAGGAACCATTGCTGTATTTTTATATGCCATCCATAAAATAATATCTGTTTATCGTGTGCCACTCACTGACCATTACTTCAATGGAGCATTAGGCAGAAGACAATCCCCTTATATTAACATCTACCCATTACAAGTCAACATCATTTATAGACAAGGACTAGCAACATGTTACTTCCACAGTTAATGGCAGTGGCTGCTGGGAATGTAGTTTTAGAACAGAACCAGGAACCATTCTGTGGCTCCTGGAAGAGTTTGAATTGGATCCCTAATGACTAGAATTAGGGAGACAATTTTGCATCCTAGAAGCTGATGTAGGGCTATTGGTTTCATTGTAGCCAATGTAGATTTCATGTGCCTGCTAACCCTTCTGAAATTCCCAACAACCCACTTAGATTGTAAGCTGTACAGTGACTGCCATAGCCAGGTACTGTGTACAACACCCACAGCCCTGGCCGAATGGGCTTCCTACAGAGCAGTCTGGCTGAGACAAATCACTGAGTCTAACGATCAGTTAATCAAGTTTTAAATTGGCCTGTCTGTTACCCAGTCTCTGAGACTGTCGGCCCCTCTTACCTGCCCATCACCTCCTACCTGTCCGCCCCTCCTACCTGTCTGCCCCTTATCACCTTCCACCCTCTCATACCTGTCTGTCCCTTGTACCTTTCCGCCCCTCATACCTGTCTGCCCCTCCTACCTGTGTCTGCCCCTCATACCTTTCCGCCCCCCTCATACCTGTCTGCCCCTTGTACCTGTCCGCCCCTCATAACTGTCTGCCTCCTTATACCTTCTGCCCCCTTATACCTGCCTGCCCCCTTGTACCTGTCTGCCCCCTCATACCTGTCTGGCCCCTCCTACCTGTCTGCCCCCTCATACCTTTCCCGCCCCCTCAAACCTGTCCTGCCCCTTGTACCTGTTCTGCTCCCTCCTACCTGTCTTCCCCTATATTTCTGCTCCCTCCTACCTGTCTGCTCCCTTCTACCTGTCTGTCCCTCCTACCTGTCCATTGGTCCCCTTCTACCTGCCTGCCCCCTCCTACCTGTAGTCACAGCAACTATATGTGTCCAACTCTGAGAAGCAGTGATTGGCCTTACTGTCTCTTGTTTCCAATAGAGGCCAGGCTGGCACATAGGTGTAAACAGGGCAATAGCCCAAGGCCCCAACCCCTAATGTGTTCTCCCAAACCATAGACCATAGGATTGAGAGAGCCCACACAGGTCTCAGGGGGCATTTAATAATGGCACAACATTGCAAAATTAGAATTACAGCTCAGCGACTTCAGACATGCTCAGTTTGATTTACCCGCTATTTTGTATATCTTTCTGTGCTAAAGGAAGGCAAACATTAAAGGGGAACTGTGGCCTCCATACAAGTGGCCTTTATTAAAAAGAGCACACTCCCTACCTTTAAAATGATTCCAGGATCATGCTTCTAGGGGCGTCTATCAAAAGTTACAGCAGTAGAAAGGGTGTTTTTTTCCTGCTTGCACTGTGAGCTGTGACATCCCAGCACCATTGTCTCAGTCTGGACCATGCCAGGGGACAGAGCATCATCAGCTGCATCATAAGCCCCCACCCCAAATGTTTGCAGGTCTGAACTAAGTTCAGAAAAGATAACTTTTTTTTTGGGGGGGGGGGTTATACTTAATGTTTGTACACACGTTCAATCGCACAAATGCGCCGTGGTCTGGGGGTTATGGCTCGGTGCACACATCGTACGTTTGTATGAACCTTTACAACAGCACATGATGTGCTTGTACGGATTATTCTGGACAGACAAAGAAGTGTAACTTTACAAGCATATAACTTAAGATGCAAAGAAGCTAGAAACATCATCTTAGGTTTATTTTAATCGTTTTTGTCTTTTGGTTGGGAATATATAGAAATCCAAGTGATACTTGTTTTATTTGCAGTCGCTGGGCTATAAATTAAGGGAAATTGTGTTTTGAGCTTTAACACTCTCCTGTTAGTCTGGCAATGCTGTAGTATGGCGCCTGGCGCTCTGTATAGGACGCACATTGCCTGGCCTCTTTCTCCGACTCATTGTAAATAGGCCTGGGTAACATTAATCTTTTGTGCCAGGAACAGTCTAAGCAGGTGTATCTGTCCATTCTTAGATTTCCCAGGGCCCCAGAGGATAAAATATTGAACAAAAGCTGCAGTGTGGAAACAGCCCGCACGCTCTCTCTGTGTCACCAGCTTTCTTCTTTCTTTCTTCTTTCTCCTGTTTATTTTTTCCTGCATCTTGATTTTATTCTGAAGCTCAGCAGGTCCCTGTAATTGGCCACTTTATGGGACACCTACAGCCTGAATGTGCTGCAATTACAGGACATCTAACCTTTCACAGTCTGCAATTCTCTGACAGACACTAGATGAACAATGAGGAATCGGATGGGAGACTTTAAAAAAACCAAAACACACAACCCACAGAGGAACCGCGTCTTATGTTTATTTCTCTCGAAACAACATCCTCAAATATGACCAAGGACAGAGCTGAACCTGTATCTGTACAGACCAACATGGAACATAATAAGATGCAGAAATGAATGAAATTACACCAGAACTACTTGCAAATTATCTCCTTAATGGTGACCAATAGAAATTTTTCACAGGCAGATTTTTCGGCCCAATCGACCAATACCGTGAATCGGTCAGTTGGGCCAAAAAATCTGTGCTGCTTTTGTCCGCCCGCTCTTCCAGATCTGACATACGGGCGATCAGACGATAAATTACGGCCACTTTTGCCGCTCGTGGCGAACGCTCGGTCAGGACAAATAGTCCCCTCGTGTGCACCCAGCCTAAGAAAGCTTGCCAAATTATAGTACCTAGGTGTGTTAAAGGACAACTATGTTAATAAATTAACAATTCTACTCCCTGCCCCAGGTACCTTATTTTTAACAGTTTTAAACTTTATATGCTCTGTAGTTCTCATAATTCCCATTACATTATATTCCCATTGCTTGTCCGACCATAAAACAAAAATCCTCTGACTTGTCAGTTATCCACCTACAACCTAAACTACTGCTATTATTACCAGTTTTTATTACATGTATTTCCACTAGATATTTAATGATAAGTTCTATTCCTTTCTGGAAGAGGTATTTGCCCCCTCCTTCTGCTCAATGAGATTTTACCAGCTTGAGCAGTGCAGGAGGCAGCCAATAAACACAGTCACAGCTTTGATTGACTGCATTAGGGAGAGCCAGCTTACTTACCAGAATGGAACAGCTATATTTCTATATCAATGAGTACCAATTAATATACAGTCTCCAGTGCTGACTGCTACGTTTTGCCATAATAAGGGTTTTTATTTATCTTCCAGCATGAAATTATACCTTTTGATGTGTGTTGCTGGCTGCAAAGATAATCAATCAGCCATATTACATCCATATAAAGTAATATCTCATTAGCATGACTCACTTCCATTTAGAGATCTAGAAAAACGCCATCCCTTCATCTAAACCGGTTTCCTCTGTGTAACAATGTAACTTTTAAAACACAAGTCGAAAATTGTTTATACCCCTTGCTAAGCCAAGCAGTTTGGCAGCACCAGTTGCTTTATGCATTCAATCTATTTAAATGGATGAATGTAAACTAACTTTTTAGATTTCCCGGGCGGTTATGGGCACTTAGATTGTAAGCTCTTAGGGGCAGAGGTAAACCAATTGTTTGGGATATGTTCAGCGCTATATAAGGAATAAATACAATATAGATGGGGGTTTGGTTTCTAAAGTGTCATCTATGCGTGTCTCTCTCTATTCCCTCATTTCCTAACCAGAAGAGAATAAAGGGATATTTGCTACAGGCAGCAGAGATTTGTTAAATGCGAACACAGCTAAGATGCTTTTTGTGAACATTTAAAGTCGATAAATCGAGCTCCTGGTGACACAGTGTCATTTACAAGATGAATCTAGTCAGAGCTGCAAGTTAAAGGAAAGTGTTGGACCATGCTGCCCCCTGCTGTTATTATAACACAGGATTCTTCAATGCCTCCCTAGAAAACAAACATATAAAGCAAGCACATCCCAGAGGGTTGATTGGGTCAATATATTTCATCTCTTGTTAAATGGAATCTTTTTATTTTAATTGGAATGATACCGGTGATAATTGCAATGACAGTTCAACAGATTCTGCATAATGGTTTTAATTTTTAAAATGTGTTTTATTTTAAAGGGGAAGATAGCCAGGGACTTTTAAATTCATTTTTAACCTCTGCAGCCTTGTTGCAGTTTAGACCTAATATAAAAGATAGTTTGGACCCAGTACAACAAGTATTTGGATGGACCTATACAGTAAAAAAGTCTGGACCCATTACAGCAAGCTATTTTGGAACTAGTACAGTGTGCTAATTTGACCCTACAAACAAGCTTGTTTGGACCCAGTACAGTGAGCTAGTTTGGCCCCAGTACAGTGATCTAGTTTGGAACCAGTACAGTGAGCTAGTTTGGCCCTAGTACAGTGATCTAGTTTGGCCCCAGTACAGTGAGCTAGTTTGGGCCTAATACAATAAGCCAGTTTGGACCCAGTACAGAGATCTAGTTTGGCCCCAGTACAGTGAGCTAGTTTGGCCCCAGTACATGTGAGCTAGTTTGGCCCCAGTACGTGATAGTTTGGCCTAATACATAAGCAGTTTTGGACCCAAGTACAGAGATCTAGTTTGGCCCCAGTACAGTGAGCTGTTTGGCCCCAGTACAGTGAGCTAGTTTGGGCCTAATACAATAAGCCAGTTTGGACCCAGTACGAGATCTAGTTTGGCCCATACAGTGAGCTAGTTTGGGCCTAATACAATAAGCCAGTTTGGACCAGTACAGAGATCTAGTTTGGACCCCGTACAGTAGCTAGTTTGGCCCCCAGTACAGTGCTCTAGTTTGTAACCAGTACAGTGAGCTAGTTTGGCCCTAGTACAGTGATCTAGTTTGTAACCAGTACAGTGAGCTAGTTTGGCCCTAGTACAGTGATCTAGTTTGGAACCAGTTGTGAGCTAGTTTGGGCCTAATACAATAGCAGTTGGACCCAGTACAGAGATCTAGTTTGGACCCAGTACAGTAAGCTAGTTTGGCCCCAGTACAGTGATCTAGTTTTGGAACCAGTACAGTGAGCTAGTTTGGGCCTAATACAATAACCAGTTTGGACCCAGTACAGAGAGAAAGTTTGGATCCAGTGCAGTGAGAATGTGTGAACCCAGTACAAAAGCCAATTACAAGTACAGCAGCATGTTTGGACCGAGTAGAGTGAGCTAGTTTGGACCCAGTACAGTGATCTAGTTTTGGACCCAGTACAGTGGGCTAATTTGGACCCGTAACAACAAGCTGATTTGGACCCGTACAACAAGGTAGTTTTGGACCCAATACAGAGAGCTAGTTTGGAACCAGTAGAGTGAAATAGTTTGGACCCAGTACAGTGATTTATTTTGGACCCAGTACAGTTGTCTAGTTTGGACCCAATACAGTGGTCTGTTTGGACCCAGTACAGTGATCTAGTTTGGACCCAGTACAATGAGCTAGTTTGAACCCAGTACAGTGGTCTACTTTGGACCCAGTACAGTGGTCTAGTTTGGACCCATTACAGTGGTCTAGTTTGGAGCCAGTACAGTGAGCTAGTTTGGACCGAGTACAATGTGCTAGTTTGACCCGTACAGTGAGCTATTTGAATCCAGTATAGTGAGCTAGTTTGGACCCAGTACAGTGATCTAGTTTGGACCAGTACGTGATCTAGTTTGGACCCAGTACAATGATAGTTTGGACCCAGTACAGTGGTCTAGTTTGGATCCAGTACAGTGATCTAGTTTGGACCAGTACAGTGGTCTAGTTTGGACCCAGTACAGTGAACTAGTTTGGAACCAGTACAGTGATCTAGTTTGGTCCCAGTACAACAAGGTAGTTTGGACCCAATACAGAGAGCTAGTTTGGAACCTAGTAGTGAAATAGTTTGGGACCCAGTAACAGTGATTTATTTTGGACCCAGTACAGTTGGTCTAGTTTGAACCCATACATGGGTCTGTTTGGACCCAGTACAGTGATCTAGTTTGGACCCAGTACAATGAGCTAGTTTGAACCCAGTACAGTGGTCTACTTTGGACCCAGTACAGTGGTCTAGTTTGGACCCATTACAGTGGTCTAGTTTGGAGCCAGTACAGTGAGCTAGTTTGGACCGAGTACAATGGTGCTAGTTTGGAACCCAGTTACAGTGAGCTAGTTTGAATCCAGTATAGTGAGCTAGTTTGGACCCAGTACAGTGATCTATTTGGACCCAACAGTGATCTAGTTTGGACGCCAGTACAATGAGCTAGTTTGGACCATCCAGTGGTCTAGTTTGGATCCAGTACAGTGATCTGTTTGGACCAGTACAGTGGTCTAGTTTGGACCCAGACAGTGAACTAGTTTGGAACCAGTACATGATCGTTTGTCCCAGTACAATGAGCTAGTTTGACCCAGTTCGTATCTAGTTTGGACCCAGTACATTGATCTAGTTTGGACCGGTACAATGACTAGTTTGGACCCGTACAGTGACTAGTTTGGATCCAGTACAGTGTTCTAGTTTGGACCCGTACAGTGGTCTAGTTTGGACCCGTACGTGAACTAGTTTGGAACAGTACAGTGAGCTAGTTTGCCCAGTACAATGAGCTAGTTTGGGACCCAGTACAGTGATCTAGTTTGGACCCAGTACATTGATCTAGTTTGGGACTCGGTCCAAACTAGATCAATGTACTGGGTCCAAACTAGATCACTGAACTGGGTCAAAACTAGCTCATTGTACTGGGACCAAACTAGATCACTGTACTGGTTCCAAACTAGTTCTATAGACCAGTCAATACTATACACTATAGATCAAACATTATTATACACTATAGACCAGTCAATACTATACACCATAGACCAGTCAATACTATACACCATAGAACAGTCAATACTATACACTATAGATCAAACATTACTATACACTTTAAAATATTATACATTATAGATCAGGCAATACTATACATTATAGTTCACGCAATAATGTACACTATATATGAGACAATACTACACACTAGATGAGACAATACTACACACTATAGATGAGACAATACCACACACTTTTCCAAAAAAGCCACAACTGTACCAACATCTGCAGAACATTTTTCTTCCCGATTTCTACCCAAAAATTGTTCCTTAACCTGACAGAATAAAAAGCGAGAAATGTATCAACGTGCAGCGGTTACAATGTATCAACCAGAGACCCCGCGAGCGCCCAGACCTCAGGATGGAACCAAAGTTGTTACAATGTATCGACTGATTGTTTAAAGAAGTTCCATTCCATTTCGCTGGCGGAATGCGTTGGACGGCTGGTAAAAGCCACAATGGTGGAATAAACTTGGAGATTAAGAGCCGAGGGTTCTTCTTACCTTGTGAAAGTGTCTCAGGCAGCGTGAAAATCCAAATAAAGAGAAAAAGCATGCTCTCTCCTGGTGTCTCCCCTACACACACCGATCCAGGGCTGGAAAGTGGTCAATAAACCGATCTCTCTGGCCAGTTCCTTCCTCTTTCACTGTCCTTGTCCAACCATATCCTACAGCAGCACAATGGATATCACAGTTCAGCTATTGATGTGAATTGCATTTCCCATAGACAGATCCAGTTCCTAAGCTCCCAGCTCCCTCTCTCTCCCTCTCTCTCTCTCTTACACACAAAAAGTCTTGGAATGAGACAGAACTGAGAATCCAAAGGGGGAAGGAACCATTCCTCCAGCAGGGGGGAGGGAAGGGAAAATACTTTGGAAACTCTTTTTTTTTTTTTTTTTACCAACTCATTTTATTTTCTCTCCCTCTCTCTGATGCATTAGAGCCGAACACTTTTTTTTTTAAACCAAGAAAGTTGGATTTAATTAAAGGCAGGAGGATAAGGAATAGAAAAGGCTCCACATTCCAGGGGTGGATTTTGGGTAAGGATTTGCTGATATGAGGAAAGGAATTTGGGATTTTTTTTTACCCAATCCAAGCCCCTCCTCCTCCTCCCCTACTTGTAATGACACAGGGGGGATTGTCCTAAACCCCCCCACCTTTTTTTTTTTCCCCCTCTTTGGACATTCCATATCTTGTTTGCAGGAACATTCATCTCAATTCATGTTGTCTTTAATCAACCTTCAATACTATGTTACTATGTCTCACAATATACTGTCTGACATTAAAGGGCAAGTTATGGACCAAATAAACTTACTCTTTGTATCTGTAACTGTTTGAGGGGAAAGTTCATTCTGGAGATTTTAAACCTATTTTATACTATGGGAATTTGATTATTATGAACTGGGTGTTTATTTAGGGAGATGCCATGTGGGTTGCTCCGTGTCCTTTAATAGGAACCATTTGCTGTATTTTTATATTGCATCCATAAAATAATATCTGTTTATCAGTGTGACACTCACTGACCATTACATTCAATGGAGCATTAGGCAGAAGACAATCCCCTTATATTAACATCTACCCATTAACAAGTCAACATCATTTATAGACAAGGACTAGCAAACATGTTACTTCCACAGTTAATGGCAGTGGCTGCTGGGAGATGTAGTTTTAGAACAGAACCAGGAACCATTCTGTGGCTCCTGGAAGAGGTTTGAATTGGATCACTAATGACTAGAATTAGGGGAGACAATTTGCATCCTAGAAGCATGATGTAGGCTGCATTGGTTTCATTGTAGCCAATGTAGATTTCATGTGCCTGGCTAACCCTTCTGAAATGTCCCAACAACCCACTTAGATTGTAAGCTGTACAGTGACTGCCATAGCCAGGTAACTGTGTACAACACCCAACAGCCATGGCCAGAATGGGCTTCCTACAGAGCAGTCTGGCTGAGACATAATCACTGAGTCTAACGATCAGTTAATCAAGTTTTAAATTGGCCTGTCTGTTACCCAGTCTCTGAGACTGTCTGCCCCTCTTACCTGCCCATCACCTCCTACCTGTCCGCCCCTCCTACCTGTCTGCCCCCTTATACCTGTCCACCCTCTCATACCTGTCTGTCCCCTTGTACCTTTCCGCCCCCTCATACCTGTCTGCCCCTCCTACCTGTCTGCCCCTCATACCTTTCCGCCCCCTCATACCTGTCTGCCCCTTGTACCTGTCCGCCCCCTCATAACTGTCTGCCTCCTTATACCTGTCTGCCCCCTTATACCTGCCTGCCCCCTTGTACCTGTCTGCCCCCTCATACCTGTCTGCCCCTCCTACCTGTCTGCCCCCTCATACCTTTCCGCCCCCTCAAACCTGTCTGCCCCTTGTACCTGTCTGCTCCCTCCTACCTGTCTTCCCCTATATTTCTGCTCCCTCCTACCTGTCTGCTCCCTTCTACCTGTCTGTCCCTCCTACCTGTCCATTGGTCCCCTTCTACCTGCCTGCCCCCTCCTACCTGTAGTCACAGCAACTATATGTGTCCAACTCTGAGAAGCAGTGATTGGCCTTACTGTCTCTTGTTTCCAATAGAGGCCAGGGCTGGCACATAGGTGTAAACAGGGCAATAGCCCAAGGCCCCAACCCCTAATGTGTTCCCCAAACCATAGACCATAGGATTGAGAGAGCCCACACAGGTCTCAGGGGCATTTATATAATGGCACAACATTGCAAAATTAGAATTACAGCTCAGCGACTTCAGACATGCTCAGTTTGATTTACCCGCTATTTTGTATATCTTTCTGTGCTAAAGGAAGGCAAACATTAAAGGGGAACTGTGGCCTCCATACAAGTGGCCTTTATTAAAAAGAGCACACTCCTACCTTTAAAATGATTCCAGGATCATGCTTCTAGGGGCAGTCTATCAAAAGTTACAGCAGTAGAAAGGGTGTTTTTTTCCTGCTTGCACTGTGAGCTGTGACATCCCCAGCACCATTGTCTCAGTCTGGACCATGCCAGGGGACAGAGCATCATCAGCTGCATCATAAGCCCCCACCCCAAATGTTTGCAGGTCTGTAACTAGGTTCAGAAAAGATAACTTTTTTTTTGGGGGGGGGGGTTATACTTAATGTTTGTACACACGTTCAATCGCACAAATGCGCCGTGGTCGGGGGTTATGGCTCGGTGCACACATCGTACGTTTGTATGAACCTTTACACAGCACATGATGTGCTTGTACGGATTATTCTGGACAGACAAAGAAGTGTAACTTTACAAGCATATAACTTAAGATGCAAAGAAGCTAGAAACATCATCTTAGGTTTATTATTTAATCGTTTTTGTCTTTGGTTGGGAATTATATAGAAATCCAAGTGATACTTTGTTTTATTTAGCAGTCGCTGGGCTATAAATTAAGGGAAATTGTGTTTTAGGCTTTAACACTCTCCTGTTGAGTCTGGCAATGCTGTAGTATGGCCTGGCGCTCTGTATAGGACGCACATTGCCTGGCCCTTTCTCCGACTCATTGTAAATAGGCCTGGGTAACATTAATCTTTTGTGCCAGGAACAGTACTAAGCAGGTGTATCTGTCCATTCTTAGATTTCCCAGGGCCCCAGAGGATACAATATTGAACAAAAGCTGCAGTGTGGAAACAGCCCGCACGCTCTCTCTGTGTCACCAGCTTTCTTTCTTTCTCCTGTTTATTTTTTTCCTGCAATCTTGATTTTATTCTGAAGCTCAGCAGGTCCCTGTAATTGGCCACTTTATGGGACACCTACAGCCTGAATGTGCTGCCAATTACAGGAGCATCTAACCTTTCACAGTCTGCAGATTCTCTGACAGACACTAGATGAACAATGAGGAATCGGATGGGAGACTTTAAAAAAACCAAAACACACAACCCACAGAGGAACCGCGTCTTATGTTTATTTCTCTCGAAACAACATCCTCAAATATGACCAAGGACAGAGCTGAACCTGTATCTGTACAGACCAACATGGAACATAATAAGATGGCAGAAATGAATGAAATTACCCAGAACTACTTGCAAATTATCTCCTTAATGGTGACCAATAGAAATTTTTCACAGGCAGATTTTTCGGCCCAATCGACCAATACCGTGAATCGGTCAGTTGGGCCAAAAAAAATCTGTGCTGCTTTTGTCCGCCCGCTCTTCCAGATCTGACATACGGGCGATCAGACGATAAATTACGGCCACTTTTGCCGCTCGTGGCGAACGCTCGGTCAGGACAAATAGTCCCCTCGTGTGCACCCAGCCTAAGAAAGCTTGCCAAATTTATAGTACCTAGGTGTGTTAAAGGACAACTATGTTAAATAAATTAACAATTCTACTCCCTGCCCCAGGTACCTTTTATTTTAACAGTTTTAAACTTTATATGCTCTGTAGTTCTCATATAATTCCCATTACATTATAATTCCCATTGCTTGTCCGACCATAAAACAAAAATCCTCTGACTTGTCAGTTATCCACCTACAACCTAAACTACTGCTATTATTACCAGTTTATTACATGTATTTCCACTAGATATTTAATGATAAGTTCTATTCCTTTCTGGAAGAGGTATTTGCCCCCTCCTTCTGCTCAATGAGATTTTTACCAGCTTGAGCAAGTGCAGAGGAGGCAGCCAATAAAACAGCAGTCACAGCTTTGATTGACTGCATTAGGGAGGAGCCAGCTTACTTACCAGAATGGAAACAGCTATATTTCTATATCAATGAGTACCAATTAATATACAGTCTCCAGTGCTGACTGCTACGTTTTGCCATAATAAGGGTTTTTATTTATCTTCCAGCATGTAAATTATACCTTTTTGATGTGTGTTGCTGGCTGCAAAGATAATCAATCAGCCATATTACATCCATATAAAGTAATATCTCATTAGCGATGAGCTCACTTCCAGTTATAGAGAATCTAGAAAAACGCCATCCCTTCATCTAAACCGGTTTCCTCTGTGTAACCAATGTAACTTTTAAAACAAAGTCGAAAATTGTTTATACCCCTTGCTAAGCCAAGCAGTTTGGCAGCACCAGTTGCTTTATGCATTCAATCTATTTTAAATGGATGAATGTAAACTAACTTTTTAGATTTCCCGGGCGGTTATAGGGCACTTAGATTGTAAGCTCTTAGGGGCAGAGGTAAACCAATTGTAATTGGGATATGTTCAGCGCTATATAAGGAAATAAATACAATATAGATGGGGGTTTGGGGTTCTAAAGTGTCATCTATGCGTGTCTCTCTCTATTCCCTCATTATCCTAACACAGAAGAGAATAAAGGGATATTTGCTACAGGCAGCAGAGATTTGTTAAATGCGAACACAGCTAAAGATGCTTTTTGTGAACATTTAAAGTCGATAAATCGAGCTCCTGGTGACACAAGTGTCATTTACAAGATGAATCTAGTCAGAGCTGCAAGTTAAAGGAAAAGTGTTGGACCATGCTGCCCCCTGCTGGTTATTATAACACAGGATTCTTCAATGCCTCCCTAGAAAACAAACATAATAAAGCAAGCACATCCCAGAGGGTTGATTGGGTCAATATATTTCATCTCTTGTTAAATGGAATCTTTTTATTTTAATTGGAATGATACCGGTGATAATTGCAATGACAGTTCAACAGATTCTGCATAATGCGTTTTATTTTTAAAATGTGTTTTATTTTAAAGGGGAAGATAGCCAGGGCACTTTTTAAATTCATTTTTAACCTCTGCAGCCTTGTTGCAGTTTAGACCTAATATAAAAAGATAGTTTGGACCCAGTACAACAAGGTAATTTGGACCTAGTACAGTAAAAAAGTCTGGACCCATTACAGCAAGCTATTTTGGAACTAGTACAGTGTGCTAATTTGACCCAGTACAACAAGCTTGTTTGGACCCAGTACAGTGAGCTAGTTTGGCCCCAGTACAGTGATCTAGTTTGGAACCAGTACAGTGAGCTAGTTTGGCCCTAGTACAGTGATCTAGTTTGGCCCCAGTACAGTGAGCTAGTTTGGGCCTAATACAATAAGCCAGTTTGGACCCAGTACAGAGATCTAGTTTGGACCCAGTACAGTAAGCTAGTTTGGCCCCAGTACAGTGATCTAGTTTGTAACCAGTACAGTGAGCTAGTTTGGCCCTAGTACAGTGATCTAGTTTGTAACCAGTACAGTGAGCTAGTTTGGCCCTAGTACAGTGATCTAGTTTGGAACCAGTATAGTGAGCTAGTTTGGGCCTAATACAATAAGCCAGTTTGGACCCAGTACAGAGATCTAGTTTGGACCCAGTACAGTAAGCTAGTTTGGCCCCAGTACAGTGATCTAGTTTGGAACCAGTACAGTGAGCTAGTTTGGGCCTAATACAATAAGCCAGTTTGGACCCAGTACAGAGAGAAAGTTTGGATCCAGTGCAGTGAGAATGTGTGAACCCAAGTACAAAAAGCCAATTACAAGTACAGCAAGCATGTTTGGACCGAGTAGAGTGAGCTAGTTTGGACCCAGTACAGTGATCTAGTTTGGACCCAGTACAGTGAGCTAATTTGGACCCAGTACAACAAGCTGATTTGGACCCAGTACAACAAGGTAGTTTGGACCCAATACAGAGAGCTAGTTTGGAACCAGTAGAGTGAAATAGTTTGGACCCAGTACAGTGATTTATTTTGGACCCAGTACAGTTGTCTAGTTTGGACCCAATACAGTGGTCTAGTTTGGACCCAGTACAGTGATCTAGTTTGGACCCAGTACAATGAGCTAGTTTGAACCCAGTACAGTGGTCTACTTTGGACCCAGTACAGTGGTCTAGTTTGGACCCATTACAGTGGTCTAGTTTGGAGCCAGTACAGTGAGCTAGTTTGGACCGAGTACAATGTGCTAGTTTGGACCCAGTACAGTGAGCTAGTTTGAATCCAGTATAGTGAGCTAGTTTGGACCCAGTACAGTGATCTAGTTTGGACCCAGTACAGTGATCTAGTTTGGACCCAGTACAATGAGCTAGTTTGGACCCAGTACAGTGGTCTAGTTTGGATCCAGTACAGTGATCTAGTTTGGACCCAGTACAGTGGTCTAGTTTGGACCCAGTACAGTGAACTAGTTGGTGGAACCGTCACGTGATCTGTAGGTTGAGTCCCGTTACAACAAGGTAGGTGGACCAATACAGAGAGCTAGTTTGGAACCAGTAGAGTGAAATAGTTTGGACCCAGTAAAGTGATATTTGGACCCATGACAGTTGTCTAGTTTGGACCCAATACAGTGGTCTGTTGACGCCAGTACAGTGATCTAGTTTGGACCAGGACAATGAGCTAGTTTGAACCCATACAGTGGTATACTTTGGACCCAGTACAGGGGTCTGTTTGGACCCCATTACAGTGGTTCTAGTTTGGAGCCAGTTACAGTAGCTAGTTTGGACCGAGTACAATGTGCTAGTTTGACCCAGTACAGTGAGCTAGTTTGAATCCAGTATAGTGAGCTAGTTTGGACCCAGTACAGTGATCTAGTTTGGACCCAGTACAGTGATCTAGTTTGGACCCAGTACAATGAGCTAGTTTGGACCCAGTACATGGTTAGTTTGGATCCAGTACAGTGATCTAGTTTGGACCCAGTACAGTGGTCTAGTTTGGACACCCAGTACAGTGAATAGTTTGGAACCAGTACAGTGATTTCTGTTTGGTCCCAGTACAATGAGGCTAGTTTGACCCAGTTCAGTGATCTAGTGTGGACCCAGACATTGATCTGTTTGGACCGCAGGACAATGAGTAGTTTGGACCCAGTACAGTTGAGCTAGTTTGGACCAGTACAGTGTGCTAGTTTGGACCCAGTACAGTGGTCTAGTTTGGACCCAGTACAGTGATGATTAGTTTGGAAACCAGTACAGTGACTAGTTTGGACCCAGTACAATGAGGTAGTTTGGACCCAGTACAGTGATCTAGTTGGACCCAGTGACATTGATCGTTAGTTGGATCCAGTAGTAACAGATGAGCTAGTTTGGCCCAGTACAGGATCTTTGGACCAGTACAGTGTTCTATTCTAGTTGGACCAGTACAGTGGTCTAGTTTGGACCCAGTACAGTGAGAATAGTTTGGAACCAGTACAGTGATCTAGTTTTGGGACCCAGTACAATTGAAAGCTAGTTTTGGAACCCGTACAGTGATCTAGTTTGGACCCAGTACATTGATCTAGTTTGGACCGAGTACAATGAGCTAGTTTGGACCCAGTACAGTGGTCTAGTTTGGACCCAGTACAGTAGTCTAGTTTGGAGCCAGTACAGTGTTCTAGTTTGGACCCAGTACAGTGATCTAGTTTGGACCCAGTACATTGATCTAGTTTGGACCGAGTACAATGAGCTAGTTTGGACCCAGTACAGTGAGCTAGTTTGCACCCAGTACAGTGATCTAGTTTAGACCCAGTACAGTGAGCTAGTTTGCACCCAGTAAATCCTTTAATCCAGACTGTTTGCAATCCCGTGCTGTTTGAAACTGAACTGGAGTAATTAAAAAAAAGGAGATTCAATAAAATTTCTTCGTTAAAAATGGTGCTAATTGTGCACCATCCAATTCGATATTATTTCACAACTGAAAGCTACATCTGATTGGTTAGGGCAAAATTAGCACCATTTTTAACGATAAAAACATTTTATTGAATAACCCTGTATGTCCTCCCCCCTGGTGCAGAAGGGGTTAACAGACACAGGTGTTGCTCTGCGCTGGTCATGGATGCCAACAGAATAACAGGTTCCTAGCAGATGGCGAATGCATGGCAGCTTTTACACATTACTGCGGGGTACTCAACCTTTCCTAGCGTTGGATTTTGGACACAATCTTATGGCAGGTTTTTAATGAAGGTTTAAAGAAGAGAAAAATGATCATTTTTATATTGTGGTGTTTAAAAACAAAACACAAGATCGAAGAACAATTTTATTTCCTGTTTAAAAGTGAAATATTTTCTGACCAGAAACTTGGCGATTAAAACCTAATCCAAGATAAACAGTAAATTGTTACAGTACAGAAATCTCTGCAGTTATCGCCCCTGCTTCAGCTCAGTGACCACAGACATGCTCGGTTTCATTCACCCAGGGAGAAAGAGGAATTATCCAATCAGATACTTATTCTCCTGGCGCGGTAATGGAACAGCCAATTCCAATGGAAAGCTCTTTTTTTACATCTCCCTAGTGCGGGGCTAGATACTCAATCAGCTGTTACAGCGGTGACTGCATCAAAGCCTTATTACGCTGCTATCCCTTTGTGCAGTCCCAAGCAGTGGTGTAACTATAGATCTGCCTTATGATCTTATCTTTGTAAGGGTGCATGTGATTAGCTTTTTAAAAACAGCTGACTGCGTTATCTATCAGGCAGATATATAGTGACGCCAATGCTTGGGACTGTAAAAATAGCAGTGTAGTAAGTCTTGGATGTTGTACAGTTACTGGGGGCCACAAAAAATGACCAGATAGGACACAACTTGGCCCGTGGGGGTTGAGATTAACATGTGTGATTTAGGAGGTAAGTATTCAAACACACTTATCGTCTTTCCCAGGAGCCATTAACCCTAGGAGGGTCTAACAAAGTTTAGATGGACCAGACCAGGCCAGTACAAAGGGTGGGAGAAGGAAGAGGTATAGAGAGTAGAAGTTACAGAAATAATGGTGGAACTACAGACTATCTACTGTATTATAGTCTGTAGTATCTGCAATTAACAAGCACTATGGGTAAGGGGATCAGGGACCAGTTGTGATCTTCAACCAACTTCAGCCATGACAAACGGTGAGTCAATGACGTTCTTCTAGTTCTTATCAGTGATAGGAGATACAGTTCATATTGATAAGTAAGTAAAATTGAAGTAAATCGGACTGTTTCTGTCCCCCCAACTCTCTCTGTTTATAAGGAACCGTCAGTGGTAGTAGAGTTGACTTGGCCATCAAGTTGAAGGCTTTTTTCCAGGATGAAATGATCTGTGGTTCAGTGGAGCAGAACGTAGAGTTGGACGTGCTCGTAAGTGACAAGTTAAAACCAAGTAACAATGGGAGCTGAGACTCACATGACATAATATGAAGGTTGTTATTTCATTCCAGTAGGTTTGTCCCTTGGAGCAGATCCATGTAACGTGTCATCCGCTGTGCCACGTCTCATACTTTTCCTCTCTGTGGCTCGGTGCTGCAATGTGACAGGTGTCACGTAGATTTAGTGTAAGACAGGAGGAACATGGATCGTTGGACTGAATATAAACATAGAAATGTATTAAAATTAAATTGGTGAATTATTAAAGTACCATAGATAGAAATAAAAGGGGGTCGTTCACAGTGAGTTCTTATTGTTAAAAACGGTGCTAATTTTGTGTGTCACATTGCATCCCTATAGTGCACCATGTATCACATTCCATCCCTATAGTCCCATGTTTCACATTAATCCCTCCTAGTGCACCGTGTATCGACTTTGCATCCCTATAGTGCACATGTATCACATATGCATCCCATAGTGCACCGTGTAATCACCATTCATCCTATAGTGCACCGTGTATCACATTGCATCCCTATAGTGCACCGTGTATCACATTGTCCCTATAGTGCACCAGTGTATCATCACATTGCATCCCTATAGTGCACCATGTACATCCATTGCATCCCTATAGTGCCCGTGTATCACATTTCATCCTATGGTGCACCGTGTATCACATGCATCTCTATAGTGCACCGTGTAGTCACATTGCATCCCTATAGTGCACCTGTACATCACATTGCATCCCTATAGTGCACCGTGTGATCACATTTCATCCCTATAGTGCACCGTGTCTACATTGCATCCCTATAGTGCACACGTGTATCACATTGCATCCCTATAGTGCACCGGTGTATCACATTGCATCCCTTTTGTGCACGTGTATCACATGCATCCCTATAGTGCACCGTGTATCACATTGCATCCCTATAGTGACATGTATCACTGTCATCCCATGTGCACCATGTGGTATCCAATTGCATCCCTATAGTGCACCGTTGTATCACATGTTCATCCCTATAGTGCACCATGTTTCACATTTCATCCCATAGTGCACCGGTATCGCATTCATCCCTAGTGCACCATGTACAATATTGCATCCCTATAGTGCACCGTGTATAACATTTCATCCCTATGGTGCACCGTGTATCACATTGCATCTCTATAGTGCACCGTGTATCACATTGCAATCCCTATAGTGCACCTGTACATAACATTGCATCCCTATAGTGCACCATGTATCACATTCCATCCCTATAGTGCAACCATGTATTCAAATTTCCATCCTATAGTGCACCGTTTGTATATCACATTGGCATCTCTATAGTGCACCGTGTATCACATTGCATCTATAGTGCACCGTGTTCACTTCCATCCCTATAGTGCAACGTGTGTGTCACATTGCATCCCTATAGTGCACCGTGTATCACATTGCATCCATTATAGTGCACCATGTATCGCATTCCATCCACTATAGTGACCGTGTATCACATTGATCTCTAGTCACCGTGTTTATCACATGCATCCCTATAGTGACCGTTGATCACATTGCATCCCTATAGTGCACCGTGTATCACATGCATCCCTATAGTGAACCGTGTATCACATTGCATCCCTATAGTGCACCGTGTTATCCATGCATCCTATAGTGCACCGTGTATCACATTGCATCCCTATAGTGCACCGTGTATCACATTGCATCCCTATAGTGTGCACCGTGTGTATCACATTGCATCCCTATAGTGCCACCGTGTATCACATTGCGTCCCTATAGTGTACCGTGTATCACATTGCATCCCTATAGTGCACCGTGTATCACATGCATCCTATAGTGCACCATGATCAATTTAATCCATAGTGCACTGTGTGTCACATTGCATCTCTCAGTGCACCGTGTATCACATTGCATCCCTATAGTGCACTGTGTCACATTGCATCCTATAGTGCACCGTGTATCACATTGCATCCCTATAGTGCACCGTGTATCACATTGCATCCCTATAGTGCACCGTGTATCACATTGCATCCCTATAGTGCACCGTGTATCACATTGCATCCCTATAGTGCACCGTGTATCACATTGCATCCCTATAGTGCACGTTGTAACATGCGATCCCTATAGGTGCACCGTGTATCACATGTCCACTATAGTGTACCGTGTATCACATTGCATCCCTATAGTGCAACGTATCCCATTGCATCCTATAGTGCACCATGTATCAATTGCATTCTATAGTGCAACGTGTATCACATCATTTCATCCCTATAGTGCACTGGTGTCACATTGCATCTCTATAGTGCACCGTGTATCACATTGCATCCCTATAGTGCACCGTGTCACATTCATCCCTATAGTGCACATGTACATCACACTGATCACCTATAGTGCACGTGTCAATTTTGCATCTCTATAGGCACCGTGGATCACATTTCACCCTATAGTGCACTGTGTGTCACATTGCCTTCTATAGTGCACCGTGTATCACATTGCATCCCTATAGTGCACCGTGTATCACATTGCATCCCTATAGTGCACCGTGTATCACATTGCATCCCTATAGTGCACCATGTACATCACATTGCATCCCTATAGTGCACTGGTATCACATTGATTCCTATAGTGCACCGTGTATCACATTTAATCCTATAGTGCACTGCGTATCACATTGCATTCCTATAGTGCACCGTGTATCACATTTAATCCCTATAGTGCACTGTGTATCACATTTCATCCCTATAGTGCACATGTATCACATTTCATCTATGGTGCACCATGTGTATCACATTGCATCCCGATAGTGCACCATGTATACATTTTATCCATAGTGCACGTGTTTTCACATTTCATCCTATAGTGCACCGTGTATCACATTGCATCCTACAGTGCACCGTGTATCACATTGCATCCCTATAGTGCACCGTGTATCACATTGCATCCCTATAGTGCACCGTGTATCACATTGCATCCCTATAGTGCACCGTGTATCACATTGCATCCCTATAGTGCAACATGTATCACATTTCATCCCATAGTGCACCATGTGTATCACATGGCATCCCTATAGTGCACCGTGTATCACATTTCATCCCATAGTGCACCATGTTTCACATTTCATCCCTATAGTGCACCGTGTATCGCATTTCATCCCTATAGTGCACCATGTACATCATATTGCATCCCTATAGTGCACCGTGTATCACATTTCATCCCTATGGTGCACCGTGTATCACATTGCATCTCTATAGTGCACCGTGTATCACATTGCATCCCTATAGTGCACCATGTACATCACATTGCATCCTATAGTGCATGTACATCACATTGCATCCCTATAGTGCACCGTGTATCACATTTCATCCCTATGGTGCACCGTGTATCACATTGCATCTATTAGTGCACCGTGTATCACATTGCATCCCTATAGTGCACCCATGTACTCACATTGCATCCCTATAGTGCACCGTGTGTCACATTGCATCCCTATAGTGCACCGTGTATCACATGCATCCCTATAGTGCACCGTGTATCACATTGCATCCCTATAGTGCACGTGTATACATTGCATCCCTTAGTGCACCGTGTATCACAGTGCATCCCTATAGTGCACCGTGTATCACATTGCATCCCTATAGTGACATGTATCACATTTCATCCCTATAGTGCACCCATGTGTACACTTGCATCCCTATAGTGCACCGTTGTATCACATTTCATCCCTATAGTGACCATGTTTCACATTTCATCCCTATAGTGCACCGTGTATACGATTTCATCCCTATAGTGCACCATGTACATCATATTGCTCCTATAGGTGCACCGTGTATCACATTCATCCCTTGGTTGACCGTGTATCACATTGCATCTCTATAGTGCACCGTGTATCACATTGCATCCCTCAGTAGTGCACCATGTATCATCACATTGCATCCCTATAGTGCACATGTAATCACATTGCTCCCTAAGTGCACCGTATCACATTTCATCCCTATGGTGCACCGTGTATCACATTGCATCTCTATAGTGCACCGTGTATCACATTGCATCCTATAGTGCACCATGTACATCACATGCATCCCTATAGTGCACCGTGTATCACATTCCATCCCTATAGTGCACCGTGTATCACATTGCATCCCTATAGTGCACCATGTATCACATTCCATCCCTATAGTGCACCGTGTATCACATTGCATCTCTATAGTGCACCGTGTATCACATTGCATCTCTATAGTGCACCGTGTGTCACATTCCATCCCTATAGTGCAACGTGTGTCACATTGCATCCCTATAGTGCACCGTGTATCACATTGCATCCATATAGTGCACCATGTATCGCATTCCATCCCTATAGTGCACCGTGTATCACATTGCATCTCTATAGTGCACCGTGTATCACATTGCATCCCTATAGTGCACCTGTAATCACATTGTCATCCCTATAGGTGCACCGTGTAGTCACATTGCATCCCTAGTAGTGGCAACCGTGTATCACATTGCATCCCTATAGTGCACCGTGTTCACATTGCAATCATATAGTGCACCGTGTATCACATTGCATCCCTATAGTGCACCGTGTATCACATTGCATCCCTATATGCACCGTGTATCACATTGCATCCCTATATGCACCGTGTATCACATTGCTCCCTATCGTGTAACCGTGATATCACATTGATCCCTATAGTGCACCGTGTATCACATTGCATCCTATAGTGCACCGTACACATTTTCAATCCTATAGTGCACTGTGTGTCACATTGCATCTCATAGTGCACCGTGTATCACATTGCATCCCTATAGTGCACTGTTTCAACATGTCACATTGCATCCCTATATTGCACCGTGTATCACATTGCATCCCTATAGTGCACCGTGTAATCACATTGGCATCCCTATAGTGCACCGTGTATCACATTGCATCCCTTAGTGCACCGTGTCTCACATTGCATCCCTATAGTGCACCGTGTAATCACATGCATCCCTATGGCACCGTGTATCACATGCATCCCTATAGTGCACCGTGTATCACATTGCGTCCCTATAGTGTCCCGTGTATCACATTCATCCCTATAGTGCACCGTGTATCACATTGCATCCCTATAGTGCACCATGTATCACATTGCATCTCTATAGTGCAACGGTTATCACATTTCATCCCTATAGTGGCACGTGGTGTACATTGCATCTCTATAGTGCACCGAGGTGTATCACATTGCATCCCTATAGTGCACCGTGTACACATTGACACCCTATAGTGCACCATGTACATCCATTGCTCCTATAGTGCACCGTGTTCACTTGCATCTCTATAGTGCACCGTGTATCACATTTCATCCCTATAGTGCACTGTGTGTCACATTGCATCTCTATAGTGCACCGTGTATCACATTGCATCCCTATAGTGCACCGTGTATCACATTGCATCCCTATAGTGCACCGTGTATCACATTGCATCCCTATAGTGCACCATGTACATCACATTGCATCCCTATAGTGCACTGTGTATCACATTGCATTCCTATATTGCACCGTGTACACATTTAATCCCTATAGTGACTGCGTATCACATTGCATTCCTATAGTGCACCTGTATCACATTTAATCCCTATAGTGCACTGTGTATCACATTTCATCCCTATAGTGCACATGTATCACATTTCATCCCTATGGGTGCACCATGTGTACCATGCATCCCTATAGTGCCCACCATGTATACATTTTATCCCATAGTGCCAGCGTGTTTCACTTCAATCCTATGTGCACCGTGTATCACATTGCATCCTAAAGTGCACCGTGTATCACATTGCATCCCTATAGTGCACCGTGTCCACATTTCATCCCTATAAGTGCACCAGTGTACACATTGCATCCCTATAGTGCACCGTGTATCACATTGCATCCCTATTGCAACATGTGCACCATTCATCCCTATAGTGCACACTTGTATCAACATGCATCCCTATAGTGCACCGTGTATCACTTTCAATCCCTATAGTGCACCATGTTTCACATTTCATCCCTATAGTGCACCGTGTATCGCTTTCACTCCCTATAGTGCACCATGTACATCATATTGCATCCCATAGTGCACCGTGTATCACATTTCATCCTATGTGCACCGTGTATCACCTTGCATCTCTATAGTGCACCGTGTATCACATTGCATCCCTATAGTGCACCATTACATCACATTGCATCCCTATAGTGCACCATGTACATCACATTGCATCCCTATAGTGCACCGTGTATCACATTTCATCCCTATGGTGCCCGTGTATCAATTGCATCTCTATAGTGCACCGTGTATCACATTGCATCCCTATAGTTGCACCATGTAATCACATTGCATCCCTATAGTCACCGTGTGTCACATTGCATCCCTATAGTGACCGTGTATCACATTTGCATCCCTATAGTGCACCGTGTCATCACATTGCATCCCTATAGTGGCACCGTGTATCACATTCAATCCTCCCTTTAGTGCACCGTGTATCACATTGCATCCTATAGTGCCACCGTGTATCACATTGCATCCCTATAGTGCACCATGTATCACATTTCATCCCTATAGTGCACCGTGTATCAATTGCATCCTTATGCACCGTATCACATTGCATCCCTATAGTGCACCATGTTTCACATTTCATCCCTATAGTGCACCGTGTATCCATTCATCCCTATAGTGCACCTGTTACATCATATTGCATCCCTAAGTGCACCGTGTATCACATATCACATTTCATCCCTATGGTGCACCCGTGTATCACATTTGCATCTCTATAGTGCACCGTGTATCCACATTGCATCCCTATAGTGCACCATGTACATCACTTGCATCCCTATAGTGCACCTGTACATCACATTGCATCCCTATAGTGCACCGTGTATCACATTCATTTCATTCACCTCCCTATGGTGCACCGTGATCACATTGCATCTCTATAGTGCACCGTGTATCACATTGCATCCCTATAGTGCACCTGTACATACATTGCATCCCTATAGTGCACCGTGTGTCACATTGCCATCCCTATACTGCCACCGTGTATCACATTGCATCCTATAGTGCACCGTGTAACTTGCATCCTATAGTGCACCGTGTATCACATTCATCCCTATAGTTCACCGTGTATCACATTTCATTTTGCACCCCTATAGTGCACCGTGTAACATCACATTTGCATCCCTATAGTGCACCGTGTGTCACATTGCAGCCCTATAGTGCACCGTGTATCCATTGCATATCCCTATAGTGCACGTGTGTCACAATTGCATCCTTATAGTGCACCGTGGTATCACATTGCATCCCTATAGTTGCACCGGGTGTTCACAATTGCATCCTTATATTGCACCGTGTATCCATTGCATCTCTATAGTGCACTGTTGTATCCCATTGCATCCCTATGTGCACCGGTATCTGCATCCCTATAGTGCACCGTGTATCACATTGCATCCCTATTGCCCCGTGTATCACATGCATCCCTATATGCACCGTGTATCACATTGCTCCCTAATCGTGTAATCACCGTGTATCACATTGCATCCCTATAGTGCACCGTGTATCACATTGCAATCCCTATAGTGCACCACGTATCACATTTCATTCCTATAGTGCACTGTGTGTCACATTGCATCTCATAGTGCACCGTGTATCACATTGCATCCCATAGTGCACTGTGTGTCACATTCACATTGCATCCCTATATTGCACCGTGTATCACATTGCATCCCTATAGTGCACCGTGTATCACATTGCATCCCCTATAGTGCACCGTGTATCACACTTGCATCCCCTATAGTGCACCGTGTCTCACATTGCCATCCCTATAGTGCACCGTGTATCACATTGCATCCCTATGGCACCGTGTATCACATTGCATCCCTATAGTGCACGTGTATCACATTGCGTCCCTATAGTGTCCCGTGTATCCATTCATCCCTATAGTGCACCGTGTATCACATTGCATCCCTATAGTGCCCATGTATCACTTGCATCCTATAGTGCAACGGTTATCACATTTCATCCCTATAGTGCACGTGTGTACATTGCATCTCTATAGTGCACCGCAGCAGTGTATCACATTGCCATCCCTATAGTGCACCGTGTACACATTGATCACCCTATAGTGCACCATGTACATCCATTGCTCCCTATAGTGCACCGTGTGTCACTTTGCATCTCTATAGTGCACCGTGTATCACATTTCATCCCTATAGTGCACTGTGTGTCACATTGCCATCCTATAGTGCACCGTGTATCACATTGCATCCCTATAGTGCACCGTGTATCACATTGCATCCCTATAGTGCACCGTGTATCACATTGCATCCCTATAGTGCACCATGTACATCACATTGCATCCCTATAGTGCACTGTGTATCACATTGCTTCCTATATGCACCGGTATCACATTTAAATCCCTAAGTGACTGCGTATCACATTGCATTCCTATAGTGCACCGTGTATCACATTTAATCCCTATAGTGCACTGTGATCACATTCATCCCTATAGTGCAACATGTATCACATTTCATCCCTATGGGTGCACCATGTGTACACATGCATCCCTATAGTGCCCACTGTATAACCATTTTATCCCAATAGTGCAGCCGTGTTTCACTTGCAATCCTATGTGCACCGTGTATCACATTGCATCCTAAAGTGCACCGTGTATCACATTGCATCCCTATAGTGCCACCGTGTCACACATTTCATCCCTATAGTGCACCAGTGTAGCACATTGCATCCCTATAGTGCACGTGATCACATTGCATCCCTATGCACATGTACCTTCATCCCTATAGTGCACATGGTTCACATGCATCCCTATAGTGCACCGTGTATCACATTTCAATCCCTATAGTGCACCTGTTTCACATTCATCCCTATAGTGCACCGTGTATCCTTCATCCCTATAGTGCACCTGTACATCATATTGCATCCCATAGTGCACCGTGTATCACATTTCATCCCTATGGTGCACCCGTGTATCACACTCGCATCTCTATAGTGCCACCGTGTATCACATTGCATCCCTATAGTGCACCATGTTCACATTGCATCCCTATAGTGCACCATGTCATCACATTGCATCCCTATAGTGCACCGTGTATCACATTTCATCCCTATGGTGCCCGTGTATCACATTGCATCCTTAGTGCACCGTGTATCACATTGCATCCCTATAGTGCACCATGTTCACATTGCATCCCTATAGTCACCGTGTGTCACATTGCATCCCTATAGTGACCGTGTATCACATTGCATCCCTATAGTGCACCGTGTATCACATTGCATCCCTATAGTGCACCGTGTATCACATTCATCCTCTTTAGTGGCACCGTGTATCACATTGCATCCCTATAGTGCCACCGTGTATCACATTGCATCCCTATAGTGCACCATGTATCACATTTCATCCCTATAGTGCACCAGTTTATCAATTGCACCTTATTGCACCTGTATCACACTTTCATCCCTATAGTGCACCATGTTCACATTTCATCCCTATAGTGCACCGTGTAATCCATTCATCCCTATAGTGCACATGTTACATCATATTGCATCCCTATAGTGCACCGGTATCACATTCAATCTCCCTATGTGCACCGTGTATCACATTGCATCTCATAGTGCACCGTGTATCCACATTGCATCCCTATAGTGCACCATGTACATCACATTGCATCCCTATGTGCACCTGTACATCACATTCATCCCTATAGTGCACCCGTGTATCACATTTTCATCATCATCCTTATGGTGCACCGTTGATCACATTGCATCTCTATAGTGCACCGTGTATCACATTGCATCCCTATAGTGCACCTGTACATACATTGCATCCCTATAGTGCACCGTGTTCACATTGCATCCTATGCCAGTACCGCTCTATAGTGCACCGTGATCAATTGCATCCTATAGTGCACCGTGTATCACATGCATCCCTATAGTGCACCGTGTATCACATTTCATCTCCCTATAGTGCACCGTGTACATCACATTTGCATCCCTATAGTCACCGTGTGTCACATTGCCCCTATAGTGCACCGTGTATCCATTGCATCCCTATAGTGCACCGTGTGTCACAATTGCATCCTTATAGTGCACCGTGTATCACATTGCATCCCTATAGTGCACCGTTTCACATTGCATCCTTATATGCACCGTGTATCCATTGCATCTCCTATAGTGCACTGTTGTATCCCATTGCATCCCTATAGTGCACCGTGTATCACATTGCATCCCTATAGTGCACCGTTGTCACATTGCATCCTATAAGTGCACGTGTATCACATTGCATCCCTAAGTGCACCGTTGTCACATTGCATCCCTATAGTGCACCGTGTGTCACCTTGCAATCCCTATAGTGCACCGTGTTTCACATTGCATCCTTATAGTGCACCGTGTATCACATTGCATCTCTATAGTGCACTGTGTGTATCCCATTGCATCCCTATAGTGCACCGTGTATCACATTGCATCCCTATAGTGCACCGTGTGTCACATTGCATCTCTATAGTGCACCGTGTATCACATTGCATCCCTATAGTGCACCGTGTGTCACATTGCATCCCTATAGTGCACCATGTATCACATTGCATCTCTATAGTGCACCGTGTGTCACATCTCTCACGGTTTGTTCCTCTGTGCTAACTAGATAATACATCACATAGTGTAGGTTTTACATAAATTCGGCAGGATAGCGCTCCCACTATAGCGTCGCCCTGAATATACCTAACTCCATGACAAAGTACGCTAGGCCAGTAACTTTGAGGATCACTAAGTCACAATAACACAGCAATGATGGTATCTGCCCTCTGCTTATCTGCCTGGGATGTGCAGTTCTGTCCTCAAACAAGTGCTGAGCAATCACTGTTAGGGTCTTGATCCCATTTTTCTCTCCCTTATCTACTGTGACTTCCCCTGATGTTTTCTTGCAACCTCGTTAGTCCCTTTATTAGCAGGATATCGACCTGTTTAGAGCTTTATTAGGGGACGAACAATTCAGCAAAGTCCTGCAGTGTTACAATTAAAAAACGTCCCGAAACGACAATATCTGAACAGGTCTAACCAAGGAAATCAGCTGAAAGGTCCTGTAAAGGGCAACAGAGACATTTCCTTCAAAGTTTCCCCACTTACAGCACAAACGTGTGAATAATCTACACGCTAACAAGATTACAACAGAGTTTAATGTTTAGTGACCACATACTGGGGTCACGATAGTGCCACGGGCACAGGGGTGTTCCTAGGGTTTTTGACACCTGAAACAACTTTTAAATGCCTCCTACGGTTGGTGGTACGGTAGGTGGGTGTGGCTTCATCTGGGAACATAGGCGTGGCTTGTGGAGGCGGGTGTGCTGGGCTGACTAACACTGATTGGTGGACTGGAGTGCTGACAACACTGATTGGTGGACTGGTGCTGAAATGCAGCATTGCAGAAAGGGCGCGCCCTGAGCAAATGTTTCAGTTTGCTTCGTGGTAGGGGCACCCCTGCGATGGGCATTATGAGAATAATGTAAGGCCCATTACACATGGGTCAGTCTTGACCCTAATTTTCAGACCAGTAGACTACGATCAAAAGCCCAATTGACCAAAATATCATGGTGATCAAGGTGAACTATAGCCATATGTAGCCAGCTTAAGAGGTAGGTCAGTGACTACCAAGGATCACCTACCTCTGTGTGCTATTTCTATAGAAGGGCGAGGTCAGTACACACCAGACAGACTCCTAATTGGAAAACCACAGCCCTAGCCATACACCCTTTAATCCACAGCCTTTAGGACACGATTACAATTATTATAAAAAGAGAACATATATGAAATCTCACTGCTTAGAGAATATCTGTATGGCTACTTTGAAAACAATGCAGCCTGCATAATGCTTCTAATGAAAATCCCAACCAACCTTTCAGCATGAAGTTTTTATATGCGTTTGGGTTTAAAGGGAAGAGTTGGTAACTTTAAACGGGGACTGAACCCAGAAAATCAACTTTAAAATAAAAAAAAATCTAGTATTTACTGGAAGGTAAGAGGTAAGTATCTGGGGAATTGATGATGGGTGAACTGAGAAATGAGAACCCCAGATAATTCCCTTCTCTAACATGGGCACACACTTTAGGAAAGAGGTGAACTGTCACCTTTAATGACAGCTTGCAGAGAAATAAGAATAGGGGGTAGGAGTAATCCCTAACCTCCAGGAAATCCACAATTTGAATTTGTATTTCTGGGTACAGTTCCCTTTTCAGCGCACGCTAACAATGGATAAAAAAACAGGTTAGTACAAGATGTAACTTCCCCCATTACAGCCAATCGAACACTAGAGGAAATTTACAGCAAATCACTTTCTCTGCCCTCGCGCGGTTTTCTGTCAGAAGGCGAATTTTGTACTTTCGGGCGACCGGGGATTTCTCTGTAAGAACGGGAGGAAATTCAATAATTAATTAGCATGAGTAGCCAATTTATTTAGCCTCCCCGAGGGTCTGAAAATAAGACGCAATAGAAAGGAGAGAGAGAGGAAATGTAATTCTATAATCTCCCTCTATGAAGCTCACAAGTATTTTTCTTTTCCTTTCAATATCACCGTTTGACAAGCTCTCCCCTTTCCCCTCAATCATAAAGACATACTGATAGGTTGTATGTGTACATAAAGTGATTAGATTGTAAGTTCTTCAGGGCAGGGGCTGATGTGAATTGAGTAAATAAATGTAAAGCGCTGCGGATGTAGCGCTATATAAGAAATAAAATACATTTAAACAGGGTTTTATCTGCTGGCAGAATAATATAGGCAGACAAATAAAATCCTTGAAGGAAAGAATATTTAGTGAAGCAATGTGTGCACCTCCCTCATTACAAACACAAAGTTCAGTAGCCAATTGGTCAGATTTTTTTTACTGACTTGACACAAGTGTTTATTTGGATAGGAATTAGTGAAAAAGCCAAGTGCTTAACCCATTGTATTCATTTGATTGGCCATGACATATTTAAAGGTACCTTAAGTAGCCAAGACGGGTCTGTGCTGAATATTAATTGTATGAATAATAAGTAAACTGGTTTGGGATATGAATCACTGCTTAATAAGACTGCAGTCTCGCTCCAAAATAAATGTAGGGATGGAAGCCATTATTTACAGTAATTATGGTAGTACGGCTGCCTGCCAAATGTATGTAGAAAATAGCTGAATTCCTGGACTCTCTCTCTATAACAGGAATTATTGTGGATGTGTTGTGTATAACACACCGGGCAGCTTGGCAAGTGAGTCTAGCGCGTCCGATGGAAATTTTCGGCCTTTCCCGAACGATCGTTCGGCGGCCGCGCGCTCGTTCGGGAAACGAACGTACACACATAACGATAAAGTCCCGATACCGTCGGATCCGACGGTATCGGGGATTTATCGTTACTGTGTGTACCCAGCTTAAGGGATGTCTTCTCCATAATGCTATCGCCCTCCATCTAATCTAACCATGCTCAGTTCTGCCCAGAGCTCTCCCCCATCTATTTCCAGATTTGGGAAATTAAGTCCGTCCCACAAAATCGTTATCTACGTATCCAACAAAAAAAAAGAAGAGGAAACCTGGATTTTGTAAAACGCGACCCGAGATGGATATCACCCCAGAACAGATATGTTACTCCCAATACAGACACCAATATACGCCAGAATATTAAATAATAGATGGATTACAAGGTGCTGATGCAGTTTTGCTTTCTTCATGCCCATACATCCTACAGAGCGAGCTGCCAGTTTGACAAAAGACGCTATCACAATTCCCTTTTCGTAGGACAGAATGAGAGATAAGATACGGTTCATTCTCACTAAATCTCAGCCTTACAAAAAAATATATTATATACCGTATATATATGTTCAGGTTCTCACACATCAAGTGAATTCCCCAAGGCTCTGTACTATGGGGGTGAAATTACAGATCAGTTTTCTTTCTTTCAGATAAAATTATCCCCCCGGATATACGCACAGACATTTTGACGGCTTGCATGTTGATTTTGTATTTTATTTGCCTATTCATTTTTTTTACAACATAAGAATGCTGTGGGCATCAGAAGGAACCCGACTGAGCGGCGTACGGCAATCAGCGTTGCAAAAACCAATCAGGATGATATGTATTCAGGGGTGAAACGCAAAGATTCCGTCCGCAGTGCTTAGCTCATTACAGAAAAAGCATTGATAGGGCCAGTAAATTTGCTGCAGCCAAATAAAATTATTCTTCTTAATGAGCTGAAAAAATGGAAATGTTCATCTATGAAAAAAAGAATGTGAGTGTGAATTAGGAGAACTCGGTTTAAAACGGTTTAAAGCTATAGTTTAGTTATAATGTATTATCAGTATAGTATCAGTGTAGTATAGTGTGGTTATAATGTATTATCAGTATAGTATCAGTGTAGTATAGTGTGGTTATAATGTATTATCAGTATAGTATCAGTGTAGTATAGTGTGGTTATAATGTATTATCAGTATAGACAGTATACATAGTATGGTTATAACGTATGTCAGTATAGTATCAGTGTAGTATAGTGTGGTTATAATGTATTATCAGTATAGTATCAGTGTAGTATAGTGTGGTTAAATATATTATCGTATATTATCAGTGTAGTATAGGTGGGTTTAATGTATTATCAGTATAGTATCAGTATACTATAGTATGGTTATAACGTATTGTCAGTATAGTATCAGTGTAGTATAGTGTGGTTATAATGTATTATCAGTATAGTATCAGTATACTATAGTATGGTTATAACGTATTGTCAGTATAGTATCAGTGTAGTATAGTGTGGTTATAATGTATTATCAGTATAGTATCGTGTGTATAGTGTGGTTGAATGTATTATCTATAGTTCAGTGTAGTATAGTGTGGTTATAATGTATTATCAGTATAGTATCAGTATACTAAGTATGGTTATAACGTATTGTCAGTATAGTATCATGTAGTATGTGTGGTTATAATGTATTATCAGTATAGTATCAGTGTAGTATAGTGTGGTTAGAATGTATTATCAGTATAGTATCAGTGTAGTATAGTGTGGTTATAATGTATTATCAGTATAGTATCAGTATACTATAGTATGGTTATAACGTATTGTCAGTATAGTATCAGTGTAGTATAGTGTGGTTATAATGTATTATCAGTGTAGTATCAGTGTAGTATAGTGTGTTTAGAATGCATTATCAGTATAGTATCAGTTTACTATAGTATGGTTATAATGTATTGTCAGTATAGTATCAGTGTAGTATAGTGTGGTTATCTGTATAATACTCTATACATAGTATGGTTATAATGTATTGTCAGATAGTATCATGTAGTATAGTTGTTGGTTAGAATGTATTATCAGTATAGTATCAGTATACTATAGTATGGTTATACACGTATTGTCAGTATAGTATCAGTGTAGTATAGTGTGGTTAAATGTATTATCAGTATAGTATCAGTATACTATAGTATGGTTATAATGTATTGCTATAGTATCGTGTAGTATAGTGTGGTTATAATGTATTATCAGTATAGTATCAGTGTAGTATAGTGTGTTTAGAATGTATTATCAGTATAGTATCAGTATACTATAGTATGGTTATAATGTATTGTCAGTATAGTATCAGTGTAGTATAATGTGGTTATAATGTATTATCAGTATAGTATAGTATGATTATAGTGTGTATCACTATAGTATCAGATAGTATAGTATGGTTATAGGTATTATCAGTATATTATAGCTATAGTGAATTAATAGTATAGCATTAGTGTAGTAGTATTGTTATAATGTATTACCAGTATAGTTATCAGCATAGTTAAACACAGTTATAATGCATTATCATTATAGTATCAGTGTAGAATAGTATGGTTATAATGTATTATAAGCATAGTATCAGCGTAGTATAGATGGTTATAGTGTTTTAGTATCAGTATAGTATAGTGTTATATGTATTATCGGTATAGTATCAACATAGTATAGTATGGTTATAGCGTATTATCATTATAGTATTATGGTTTATGTGTATTCTCAGTATAGTATCAGTGTAGTATAGTAGTATCTGTGTAGTATAGTAGGTTATAGTGTATTTTCAGTATAGTATAGTATGGTTATGTTATGTACTTGTGTATGTATGCATTTATGTATGTATGTATTTATGTATGTAGGGTTTTATTAAAAGTACCACTTGAGGACGCAGCACTGTACAGTATAAAATACAATAATCATACGGGGATAAATACATAGATAGTTCAGTACATAACTAAGAAATTATATAAATGTAAGTGCCACAAGAGGAAGGAGGGCCTGCCCCATAGAGCTTACATTCTAGTTAGGTGGGTAATACACAGTACAATGGAATGGGTTAAAGTGCTGGAGTGAGAAGTATGCAGTGCAATAAAAGAATCATATACTGTGCTGATTACCAGATAGGTAGGATGTAAGGGTAGATTTATCATATATAGATATAATAGATCCATATACTGTGCTGGTTACCGGATAGGTAGGATGTAAGGGTAGATTTATCATATATAGATTATAGATCATATACTGTGCTGGTTACCAGATAGGTAGGGATGTAAGGGTAGATTTATCATATATAGATATATAGATCCATATACTGTGCTGGTTACCGGATAGTGTGTAGGGTAGATTTCATATAAGATATATAATATCATTACTGTGCTGGTTACCGGATAGGTAGGATGTAAGGGTAGATTTATCATATATAGATAATAGATACCATATACTGTGCTGGTTACCGGATAGGTAGGATGTAAGGGTAAATTTATCATATATAGACATATAGATACCATATACTGTGCTGGTTATCAGATAGGTAGGATGTAAGGGTAGATTTATCATATATAGATATATAGATACATATACTGTGCTGGTTACCGTATGGTAGATGTAAGAGTATATTATCATATATAGATATATAGATACCATATACTGTGCTGGTTACCAGATGGTAGGATGTAAGGGTAGATTTATCATATATAGGTATATAGATACCATTACTGTGCTGGTTACCAGATAGGTAGGATGTAAGGTAGATTTTATATTAGATTATAGATATCATATACTGTGCTGGTTACCAGATAGGTAGGATGTAGGCTGTTACATTGGAGAAGCGGCGGTTTGCGTGGGGACATGATAACCTTATACAAATATATTAATGGCCCATACAGTGAACTCTCTGGTGCATTGTTCACTAATAGGTCATATCAGAGGACTCGTGGACATCCTTTAAGGTTGGAGAAAAGAAGTTTCATCTTCAAGTTAGGAGAGGTTTCTTTACAGTGAGAACGGTGAAACTGTGGAACTGTCCTTCCAGCAGAGGTGCAGTATAGTATCAGTGTAGTATAGTGTGGTTATAATGTATTATCAGTATAGTATCAGTGTAGTATAGTGT
>CM033476.1:324093080-324155889 GCA_019447015.1 Hymenochirus boettgeri | reverse complement strand
GGTTAAAAGTATTATCAGCAGTATAGTATCAGTGTAGTCTATGTTGGGTTTAATGTTTGTACAGTATAGTCACAGTATACTATAGTATGTTATAAGTTATATCAGTATAGTATCAGGTAGTATAGTGTGGTTATAATGTATTATCATTAGTATCAGTGTAGTATAAGGTGTGTTAGAATGTATTATCAGTATAGTATCAGTGTAGTATAGTGGGTGTTGTTATAATGTATTATCAGTATAGTATCAGTATACTCTAGTATGGTTATAACGTATTGTCAGTAGTAGTATCAGTGAGTATAGTGTGGTTATAATGTATTATAGTTATATCAGTATATATAGATATGGTTAAAGTTATTATCAGTATAGTTATCAGTGTAGTAGTGTGTGGTTTTAATGTTTATCAGTATAGTATCAGTAGTACTATGTTGGTTAGATACGTAATTTCAGTATATAGAGTTTAGTATAGTGTGGTTATAATGTATTATCAGTATAGTATCAGTATACTATAGTATGGTTATAACGTATTGTCAGTATGTATCAGTGTAGTATGGTGTGGTTATAATGTCATTATCAGTTATATAGTCCTTGTATAGTTGTGGGTTAGAATGAGTTATCAGTATAGTATCAGTGTAGTATAGTGTGGTTATAATGTATTATCGTATAGTTCAGTATACTATAGGTATGGTTATAACGTATTGTCAGATAGTATCAGTGTAGTGTGTGGTTATAATGTATTATCAGTGTCAAGTATCAGTGTAGTATAGTGTGTATTAGATATGGCATTATCAGTATAGTAGTCGTTTACTATAGTATGGTTATAAGTATTGTTCAGTATAGTATCAGTGTGAGTATAGTGTGGTTATCTGTATAATATCAGTATACTTATAGTATGGTTCTAAGTATTGTCAGTATTAGTATCAGTTTGTAGTATAGTGTGGTTAGAATGTATTATCAGTAAGTATCAGTATACTATAGTATGGTTTAAACGTATTGTCAGTTAGTATCAGTGTAGTATAGTGTGGTTAATAACTGTATTATCAGTATAGTATCAGTAATCTATAGTATGGTTATATGTATGTCAGTCATATAGCTATCAGGTGTATTAGTGTGGTGTTAAATGTTATTATCAGTATAGTATCAGTGTAGTATAGTGTGTTTAGAATGTATTCAGTATAGTATCAGTATACTAGTATGGTATAATGTATTGTCAGTATAGTATCAGTGTAGTATAATGTGGTTATATGTATTATCAGTATAGTATATTAGTATGATATAGTGTATTATCACTATAGTATCAGTATAGTATAGTATGGTTATAGGATTATCAGTATATTATAGCTATAGTGAATTAATAGTATAGCATTAGTGTAGTATAGTTGTTATAATTTATTACCGTAAGTAGTATCAGCATAGTTAAACACAGTTATAATGCATTATCGTATGTATCAGTGTAGATAGTATGGTTATTAATATTATAAGCATAGTATCAGCGTACGTTATAGAATGGTTATAGTGTTTAGTACATATAGTATAAGGTTATAGTATTATCGGTATAGTATCAACTAGTATAGTATGGTTATAGCGTATTATCAGTATAGTATAGTATGGTTTAGTGTATTCTCAGTATAGTATCAGTGTAGTATAGTAGTATCTGTGTAGTATAGTATGGTTATAGTTGTATTTTCAGTATAGTATAGTATGGTTTGTATGTACTTGTGTATTGTATGCATTTATGTATGTATGTATTTATGTATGTAGGGTTTTATTAAAAGTACCACTGAGACGCAGCACTGTACATAATAAATACAATAAGTCATACAAGGGGATAAATACATAGATAGTTCAGTACATAACTAGGAAATTATATAAATGTGAATGCCACAGAGGAAAGGAGGGCCCTGCCCCATAGAGCTTACATTCTAGTTAGTGGGGTAATACACAGATACAATGGAATGGGTATAGTGCTGGAGGTGAGAAGTATGCAGGCAAATAAAGAATCATATACTGTGCTGATTACCAGATAGGTAGGATGTAAGGGTAGATTATCCATATATAGATATATATACCATATACTGTGCTGGTTACCGGATGGTAGGATGTAAGGGTAGATTTATCATATATAGATATATAGATATCATATACTGTGCTGGTTACCAGATATGGTGGATGTAAGGGTAGATTATCATATATAGATATTAGATACCATATACTGTGCTGGTTACCGGATAGGTAGATGTAAGGGTAGATTTATCATTATAGATATATAGATATCATATACTGTGGCTGGTTACCGGATAGGTAGGATGTAAGGGTAGATTTATCATATATAGATATTAGATACCATATACTGTGCTGGTTACCGGATAGGTAGGATGTAAGGGTAGATTTATCATATATGACATATAGATACCATATACTGTGCTGGTTATCAGATAGGTAGGATGTAGGGTAGATTATCATTATAGTATATAGATACATATACTGTGCTGGTTACGATAGGTAGATGTAAGAGTAATTTATCATATATAGATAATAGATACCATATACTGTGCTGGTTACCAGATAGGTAGGATGTAAGGGTAGATTTATCATATATAGTATATAGATACCATATCTGTGCTGGTTACCAGATAGGTAGGATGTAAGGTAGATATCTTTATATAGTATATAGATATCATATACTGTGCGGTTACCAGATAGGTAGGATGTAAGGGCTGTTACAATTGGCAGAAGCGGCGGTTTGCGTGGGGACATGATAACCTTATACAAATATATAATGGCCCATACAGTGAACTCTCTGGTGCATTGTTCACTAATAGGTCATATCAGAGGACTCGTGGACATCCTTTAAGGTTGGAAGAAAAGAAGTTTCATCTTCAAGTTAGGAGAGGTTCTTTACAGTGAGAACGGTGAATGAGTGAATGTGGAATGTCTTCCAGAGAGGTGGTAATGGCAAGTTTCTTGAATACTTAAAAAAGGCCTGGATAAGTTTCTAAACTAAAAAATATCTTGAGAATTACTGGTATGTAAGCATATAGATCTGGTTGATCCAGGGCATACTTTCCGATTGCCGTTTGGAGTCAGGAAGGAATTTTTCCCCCCCTTTTTTAGCTGGGGTTTTTTTGCCTTCCTCTGGATCAACTGTTAGTAGGGTTAAAAAAAAAAAAAAAAAAAAAAAAAAAAAAAAGGAATAGGTTGGACTTGATGGACGAAGTCTTTTTTCAACCTAATTACTATGTTTACTATTTGACTTATGATGTTATCATATATAGATATCACATACTGTGCTGGTTACCAGATAGGTAGGATGTAAGGGTAGATTTATCATATATAGATATATAGATACCATATCTGTGCTGGTTACCAGATAGGTAGGATGTACGGTAGATTTATCATATATAGATATATTAGAAACCATATAATGCTGTTACCAGATGGTAGGATGTAGGGTAGATTTAAACCTGCTTATTGAGGTTTCTTGATGTAGTAGAGAGAGGGGAATAGAGTTCCAGAGGATGGAACCACAGAGGAAAAGGTTTAAGGTGAGAGGAAGCACATGTGGGATAGCATAGTTATGTGTATAATTGGTATAATTGGCAGTATAGTATGGTTATTGGGTTTATCGGTATAATATTTTATATAGTATGGTTTATAGCATAATTAGTATAATATCAGTATAGTATAGTATAGTTATAGTCATGGTTATAGTGTATTATCAGTATAGTATCAGTATAATATAGTATGGTTATAGCGATTAACAGTATAGTAGCAGTATAGTATAGTATGGTTATTGGGTATTATCGGTATAACATCATTTATATAGTATGGTTATAGCATATAATAGTATAGTATGATATTAGTATAGTATGGTTATACGTGTATTATTGGATATCATAGTATCAGTATAGTGTTATATAATATAGTGGTATTATCAGTATAGTGATCAGTGTTAAGTATAGTATGGCTATAGTGTATTAATCAATATTCTTTGTATCATTACTGATATCGTACTAGATATATGATATACTATAGCTATGTTAGTTGTATTATCAGTATAGTATCAATATAATACTAGTTATGGTTTATAGTGTATTATAAATATATATAGTATGTGTTATGAGTGTATATAATTTAGTATCAGTATTGGTATATACGGTTAGAGTTTATTATCAAGTACGTAGTATCAGTTATATGTATATAGGCGCTGTTATGATGTATGGTATTATCGATATTTATAGATGGTCGTATATTGAGTATCCATGGCAGTTGTTTATAGAATGGTAGTAGATATAATAATTAATATGCATTGCAAGGTATACGCTTTATTATGCAGTGTATTATAATCACAGTATCGGTATTTCAAGTATAGCAATTATTGTTGTATAGTGATCGTTATAGTAGAGTTGTTATAATATAGCATCTGTTTATATTAGTCTAGTATGTTTGTATAGTTTGTATAAGTACTGGCATGTATAGTATAGCATTGTTAGAGTAAATTAGTCGGTATAGTATAGCATTTTAATAAAGTATCGGTATAGTATAGCGTATTATAGTAATAGTAAGATCGGTGTACTAGTATAGCTTTTCTAGTATAGCTGTTATGTTATAATTGTTTAGTAAAGAATTGGTATGGTATACTGCATTGTGTTGTAGTAAGTATCGGTATAGTTTAGCATTGTTATAGTAACAGTAATCTGGTAGTATACGCATGTTATTGTTAGTAAAGTATCGGTATAGTATTAGGCATTTTATATAAAGTATCGGTATATAGTTATAGCACTGTATATAGTAACGTAGCGGTAATTTTTATAGCGTATAGCAGTGTTATAGTAAAGTATCGGTATATTAGCATTGTTATAGTAAAGTATTGTATGTATAGATGAGTTGTTTCAGTAAAGTTGATAATATTATGCAGTTATAGTAACGTATCAGTATAGTTAGCATTGTTATAGTAAAGTATCGTGATATAAGTATACATTGTTCATAGTAAAGTATCGGTATAGTATAGTTATGTATTGTATAGTATAAGTTGGAATGTTCGGGTAGTTATAAGATTCCATTAGCTATCGCAAGAGTTGATCGTATGCATTGTTATAGTAAAGTAGCTGTTAAGTATAGCATTGTTATAGTAAAGTATACTGTATGAGTGTAGCATTTATAGTAAAGTTTGTTATAGTATAGCATGTTATAGTAAGTAATCAGGTATAGTATAGCCTTGTGTATAGTAAAGTCATCGGTATATAGTTTAGCATTGTTATAGTAAAGTATACGATAGTATACATTGTCATGATAGTAAGTACGGTATAGTATAGCATTTTCATAGTAAAGTATCGGTATAGTATAGCATTGATAGTAAATGTATTGGTATAGCTTATAGCATTGTTATAGTAAAGTATCGTATAATATAGATGTATAGTAAGTATCGGTATTTTAGCATTTGTATAGTATAAAGTATCGGTATAGTATCATTGTTATAGTAAATAGTCGGTATATATAGCATTTCATAGTAAAGTATCGGTATAGTATAGCTTATTATAGTAAGTATTGGTATAGTATAGCATGTTATGTAAATATCGGTATAATATAGGCATTGTTATAGTAAAGTATCAGTATATTTAGCATGTATGTAAGTATCGGATAGTATAGCATTGTTAAGTAAAGTATCGGATGTTTGCATTGTTATGTAAAGTATCGTATAGTATACCATTGTTATCGTAAAGTATCGGTATAGTATACCATTTCATAGTAAAGATCGGTATAGTATAGCATTTCATGAAAGTACGGTATAGTATAGCATTATTATAGTAAAGTATTGGTAGTATAGCATTGTTATAGTAAAGTATCGGTATATATAGCATTTTTAGTTAAGAGGTATGGTATAGAGTATCGGTATAGTATACCATTGTAGTAAAGTATCAGTAATTATACCATTGTTATAGTAAGTATCGGTATTTATAGCAGTTGATAGTAAAGTATCGTTATATAGGCATTTCTCCTTTCCTTTCTCTCCCTCTCTCTCTCTTTATCCTCCTCTCCCTTCTCCCTCTTCTCTCCTCCTCTACATCTTTCACTCTCTTCTCCTCTTTTTCTTTCTCTTCCCCCCTCTTTCTTCTTCGCCCGTTCTCCCTTATCTCCTCTTTCTCTCTTTTTCCAAACCACTTAAAGGTTATCTCCACTGAGTATCTCCACTAAAATAATAATGTTTGGCCATTTAGTTATGAGAACGGGAGGTAAAGGAGCTGTGTCTGCCTCACATTTTTCAATAAACAATCAGGAGCCAAGAGAGAAGTTAAGGTACTTACCCGATCGCTCGCTCTCCGCTGCATAGTCTGACAGGTCCGGACGGACTACGTCATGCGCATGTGGTTTGGAACATGAATAGAGTTACTATGGACAGTAAGGCGCACGGCCCCACTGCAATGCCAAACGCAATCACAGCAATTTCAGTGTGATTTTCGTTGCGTTTGCGCATGCGTTTTTTTTAAATTAAGTATTGGGAAAAAAATGTGGAACGCAAATCACAATCGCAATGCACCCGAAAATGCGCAGCCGTGTGACGGTGGGGAAAAAAAACCCTTTCTTCTAATCCAGGAGACCTCTAAACTAATACAGATCAACTGGCTTTAGGTCTAGCAGCCTGGCATTGTTAAGTGAATCTAAAACTAGCCACGCACAGGAGGTCATTGGTTGCTTGTAGCATGGGGTCTCATCTAGGCATATTGGTTTTCAGTACAAGGTTTGATACCATAGGTTTCCTCCGATGACTCCATCCCTAATTGGGAATGGATTTTAATAAATGCCACCAGATTTTCAGTTGCTAAATAGGCTGACCATGTATGGAACATTGGTTATCACTAAATCCTTGCCTGGCACTTAGTTGCCAAGATCTGGGCTGTACCAAACCTCTACTTCTACATTAAGAAACCTGAAGATAATACATTGAGTAATCACATCTCATGGATCCTCCTAACACAGGTATCTCATATCCCCAGTTGGAAATTACCCGACAGCCTCTTTCCTTTGGGATCTTCTGCAGCACACTGTGTTTTATCAGTTCATGTAGAAGGTTGTTGGATGAACAGAGGCTGCTTGTTTGGCAAAGGGACAATTGATTGAATCAAGTCAATATGGCCGTCCATCAATGCAGCCAGGTCACAAGGGACCATGTGGAGGTAGATTGAGATGTGTTACTGACTCTGTTATTCTCCCCCCATGTCTCACAGATTAGTTTTTTACCTGACATGTACCCAACCTCATTTTTTCACATTTTTAGTGTTCTGTACAGGACAAATTTTACTGCCTCCACCTCAGTAGTCTGCTCCTGAAGGTTGCATGGACTAGTCCTATAGTAAAACCAGCATAACTTTTTATTCATGGGTAAATATCTGGAATAATGTCCTACAGGCGGGCCATATCTACCCATTTTAGTGCCCTAGGTGCCTCCCACCTGTGTGGCGACCCCCCCCCAGAAGGTTCTTCCTTCTGACACTGCCAATGCTGCTGTTCTTTATAGTGGGAACACTTATTAGTTGGTAAGAGGACACGTGTACAAGGTAAGGTGGGCGTATACATACGTTTGTGCGTATGCAGCGCAAACTGGCCAACATAAAAACTGATTGGAAGGACAGGATAGGTTTCAGTGGATGTGCGGTATGTGGCACGTGTCCTCCCCATTAAATTGTTTCCAGTCATGTAGGGCAGAGCAGAGACATTTGGTGAGATGTGAGAGTTGCCGCGGCCGAGGGGAAACACACAGTCCCGAGTGTTTCCTATAGGACTGTGTGTATGCAGATCTTTGAAAAATGACCAGACAGGAACAGTAGTGTGTATACCCAGCTAGTCTGCTTGGAAAATACGAGAATCCTCGAAGGCGGAAAACCGGAAAATACACGATATATCCGCCGTTCGCGAATGAGGTAAATCCGCGCGGATCCGGGTTCGGATCGCGAACTGGGCCATCACTACTGCCCACATTTAGATTAAAGGGCTTGCCCTGCCTTAAAATATAAATGGTGACTGGCAGTTATCTGCCTGCAGCCCCAACTGCTATATTCCCGTTTCTATACATGCATTTGTAATCAGATATTAAATACAAGTTCTGTTTCTTTCTGGTAAAGGTATCCGCCTCCTCCAGCTGCCATGGAGCTTTTATATACTTGAGCATGTGCAGAGGCGAGTAAGTGAAACAGCAGTCAACAATCACAGCCAAGATTGAATGTATGAGGGGAGGGCCATCTTAGTCTTTATAATATAAAGGCAATAACTTTCTTTAATATCTTTTCAGTAATGCAGGTAAAAGTGCAAATATATCATTTGGGGTTGGGGCAGGAAACTGACAATGGACCAGTTTTTATGTTTTAACAATGTTGCATTCCCTGTAAAAAGAGAATTTAAAACAGTTTAGAGGGGCCAGGGTTTTAATGTTCCACTACTATTGCTTTGTTGCCAACGTTAAAAGGGGTCTCCACCCCAAAAATAAAAATCTGAAGGTAGGAAAGCCCCAAACCTAGACCTCGCTGCTAAAGGTCCTTACTACACCTGCTCTGTCTCGTTCCTGACCTTTTGCTACTCCTACGCGCAGATTTGCAAAATGGGAGAGGCTCATCCAATCACTTGCGTGCCTGCCGGACCGGCCTTCTGCTGCTTTCATGTGAAGAACAGACAGAGGAAAGGGCTGGAAGTATAAACTGTCATTTTATTTTTTTAACTCCCATTGACTTCAATGGGTCCAGTTGCGGATTTTCCATATGGACTTTTCCGAAAGCTTCAGTAAGTCGCATCTCTATCCGCCATGTTCAAAATCACCATACGCAGCTTGTGATGAAGTCATGTTTACGTGAGGGTCTAACTCACCAGTGTCAGGAAAAGTAACGAACAAAAAAAAAAAATCAATGCCGGGGAATTTTTCAACAAAGGTTAATTGCAATAGTCTATAAATCCTGGATATAAAAAAATCCAGCGCGCTTGCGTGACCTGTCTGCTGATTGAACCAGACATCTGAAAGTTATGGACATTGCATGTCTGAAGCTTCTCCTGCAAATTAAAAACAAACATCCTGAAAGAAGACATTTCATATTGTATAATGCTCCGCGCGTCTGTGTCACTCCTACGTTGTGGGGAAAGGTAATGTCCGTGGCCGTAATAATAATAAAACCAGGAGCGTTAACCGGGAAGAATAACATTATAAAGGGATAAAACTCGCTTTCTAGAAATAATGACGGACATTAAAGTGGAAAGAATCAAATAAGAAAAAAAAAAAAAAAAAAATGATTTGTTACCATAAAATCTGTCTAACCAATGGGTATAAAATGTTTACATTCATTGAGAGGTTCAGAAACCAATCAGAATTCAGCTTAACTGGGTTACTGCAATTATACATGTGATTGGTTGTTTAGCCCAATAGGGGTTTAAATCTGTAAAAAATCTAATGCATAGAGTGCAGTTTATTAAAGTGAATGTCCCCTAACCAAAAAACTTGTCCGTATCTAACCCCCAACTGCTATCTTTCCCAATGTGTTACATGCATTGTAACCAGATATTTAATTATAGCTGCTATTGTTTTCTGGCAAAGGTATCTGCTCCTACCTCTGCTCATTGAGCTTTTATAAGCTTGAGCATGGCAGAGAAGTCAGCAGAGTGAAACAACAGTCAACCATTGGTTGTAATGGCAGCAGCACAGTCTGGTGTATGCGGTTAATATGGTATATATGGTTTATGTGGTGTATATGTGGTGTATATGGTATATAGTGTAAATGTTGTATTAGTCAAAGAAAACTCTCCTGCACACCTGCAATGTAAGGTTGAAGTGGCTGGTTGCTATTTAGAAAACCATAACCAATGGTTATATAGGGCCCATATTATAAGCCGCGGTATTGCTTTTAGACGATACCGCAACTTATACGATCGGAATTATAATTTACGATTGTTAAACACGATAACAAAATCTGTAGGTTTACGATCCCCATAGAATACCATCGTGGTAGTTTACTACTGCATGGTTTCTACGATCGACCGTTCATTAATTCCATGATCGAACGTGTTGGTTGTAAATGGACGATCGTGAACCTACATTTACAACTGCAATCAATAAATTAACTCACCCGCGGGTACTGCTAAAAAGCGATACCATGGGTTTATAAATATGGCCATAGTATCCAAAGCTAAAAAGTTCAGAATGCCAACGGTCTTAGGTGTTTATTAACATGTGACGTTTCGGTGTCCGCTGCAACAACCTTCCAATGTGGAGTATAGGGTATATGCGGTGTAAATTGTATATATGGTATTTTAGGTGTATAGGGTATATGTGGTGTATAGGGTTATGTGGTGTATAGGGTTTTGTGGTATATAGGATATATGTGGGTATAGGGTATTTGTGGTATATAGGATATATGTGTTGTATAGGATTAGTGGTGTATAGGGTCTTGTGGTTAGGGTATTTGTGGTTATAGGATATCTGTGTGTGGGTTGTGGGCATCGGGTAATATGTTATGTGTGGTGTATAGGGTATATGTGGTATAAAGGGTATATGTGGTGTATAAGGGGATATGTGGCGTATAGGGTTATATGGTTTATATGGTTCTGTGGTGTATAGGGTGATCTGTGGTTAGGGTTAGGGTTTTGTAGTGTTATAGGGTATATGGGTGTATAGGGTGGTATGTGGTTATTATGGTTGTAGTGGTATATATGTGTATATGTGGTGTATAGGGTATCTGTGGTGTATAGGGTATCTGTAGTGTATGGGATAGCTGTGGTGTCTAGGGTATATGTGGTATATATGATCGTGGTGTATAGGTATATGTGGTATATATGGTAATGTGGTTATAGGGTATCTGTGTGTATCGGGTTGTGTGTATAGGGTATCTGTTGGATGGATATGTGGATATATGGTCTATGTGGTGTATAGGGTAAGTGGTATATGGTATATGTGGGTATAGGGTATCTGTAGTGATAGGGATATTGTGTATAGGTATATGTGGTGTTATGGTTAGTGGTTATAGGGTATATGTGGTTTATAGGGTATATGTGGTGTATGGGATCTGTGGTGTTAGGGTTATGTAGTGTTGGGTAGTGTGTGGTTTATAGGGTCTCGTAGTATATATAGGGTATATGTGGTGTATATGCACATCAGTAGTTCTGGCACAGATACAGGAAGAACATCTAAGTCTTTGACTTTCTCTTCTACCTATGTAACGTAAGGTTGATTTTCTACCTCCCTGTCCTTTCACAATACAGTTTGATCTGGAACTGAAGCTTCCTGCCCTATTTGTTAGATGTTTTTTCAACACCCCCAGCTGGGCCTTGATTGAACTGGCATATGAACAATGGGAGACCAAAGGACAGAAAACCCCAGGGGGAGTGGAGCAAGAAACGACTTGAGCCGGAAACACGGGGAGACAGCGAGAAGCAGCAAAGGAAACAAGAAAACCAAAAGAAAGCCAGAAAGCCACAAAAGAAGGAACACAGAACCAAGCGCAGGCATCGAAACCAAGAGACATAGTGAGAATAAAGAAGGTAAGTAAAGAAAAGAAGAAAGACAAGAAAGAAGAAGGAATACAGGCATTAACTTATTATTTATAAGTAATAAAATTATTAAATAACTAGGATTTACTAAAAATTATATATTTACTTATATACATAATAGAGGTCTAGTGTGACTTTAAGAATGGTTCCAGATTGAGTTATTCTAGCGATTCTGTAACCCAGACGCACATTGGCGCAAAAATTTAACGGCGCTGTATTAAACTGTCTGCGAATGTTTGTGTGGGATATGCAACAGGGCAAGCAAAAACATTTATCGCTAATTTTAAGCGTGAAATTGACATCTTTCAATTTCCGGCTTAACACTTGTGTTAAAGATCGCAACTTACCTCTTAGGTTTCCGTGATGTACGTATGGTCGCAAAGTGGTTTAATACATAGCGAGAAAAGAATGCGGAAAATCGTTTCCGTGATGTACGTATGGTCGCAAGTGGTTATTACATCGCGAGGATCGCGAGGAAGAGTGCAGGAAAATCGTTTCCGTGATGTACGTATGGTCGCAAAGTGGTTATACAACGCGAGATCGCGAGGAAGAGGCAGGAAAAATTGTTTCCGTGATGTACGTATGGTCGCAAAGTGGTTAATACATCACGAGAAAAGAACGCAGGAAAATCGTTTCCGTGATGTACATTGGTGCAAAGTGGTAATGCATCACGAGAAGAGGGCAGGAAAATCGTTTCCGTGCTGTAAGTGTGGTTGCAAGTGGTTAATACCACGACGAAAGAAACGCAGCAAATCGTTTCCGTGATGTACGTATGGTCGCAAAGTGGTTAATGCATCACGAGAAAGAGTGCAGGAAATTTTCCGTGTGTAGTATGGTCGGCAAAGTGTTAATAATCATGAGAACGAACGCAGCAAATCGTTTCCGTGATGTAGTATGGTCGCAAAGTGGTTAATGATCACGAGAAAGTGCAGGAAATCGTTTTCCGTAATGTACGTATGGTCGCAAAGTGCTTATACATCATGAGAAAGAACGCAGCAAAAATCGTTTTCCGTGATGTACGTATGGTCGCAAAGGGGTTAAACATCATGAGAAGAGTGCAGGAAAATTTCAAAGCGAAATATATTGCATTCCCCGTTAGGAATAAATAGTGCCAAATTGTTCCTGTACTTACGTTCCGGCGTTCACCTCGAAATGACGTTTCAGCAGAGTGGCGCACGTCCTGACATCCTATCTTTGGTGCATGCGTGCCTAAAAAAAGATAGGAGCCAATGGAAGAGGTGCCATCTGCTGGTGAAGCTGGAGGTGGCGCACTAGCATGGTAAGTTTAACTCTGGATCTCAGGGTCTACATCGAGGGAGGTGGGAATAAGCGTTTTCATCCCCTGGAATAACAGGTCATAAGCAAGGTACGACTTAACCAGTTTAGTGTCCCTAATGTGTCTTTATTTAATTTGATTATTTCCAGCCTCTCTCAGTTGTAGTCTAATACCAGGAGTTTACGCGTCCCCGTTGGGTCCATAGTTGTTAAGTTAGGAGTTAAGGGTGAAGGCAGCTCTATAATTTGTGTTATCCCCCAGGCTTTGTGTAGACACATGAGCGCTGTAATAACGTCTGGGAAGCAATAAGTAGATTGGTAATATGAAATATTTTTTGTATAGGAAATGTGTCATTTTCACGCGAAGAGAGACAATTCTTCTGGTCCAAGAGCCATCTTCCGGATAATAGGAAATGATGTTATTGTGTATGCTGACAGAAAACTCCAGAGGCATGTATTTATTTTAGTAGCCTCATCCAGCTCCATAGTGTGACCTAAGCCTTAATATTTCTGGATTGGCTTACGACCTTGAATTTGTGTCATTGGCCATTCTAAATCTCAGATCACCTTTTGATTAGTTACAGTAAAAACGTAAACACTTCTAAGGAAATATTATAGTAACCATAGTAAATAGTAATTGAGGTTGAATAAAGACATCAAGTCCATCCTATTCACCCTTTTTTTTTTTTTTTTAACCTACCTAACAGTTGATCCAGAGAAAGGCAAAAAAAAAAAAAAGGGGGGGGGGGGGGGAATTCCTTCCTGACTCCAAAAGGTGCCGTATGGCAAATTTTGGTTGCAAATTTAATTCAGTACCGGTAATCAGTATTTAACAACTGCATCTACTTACTATACTGGGTAAAATACTGTACCCTACACAGTCAGAAAGTATTGCTTACTGTTATAAACCCATCGGTCGCTAATAGGATGGCGGATTTACCTCATTGCAACAGCGATTCAAGGATTTCTCGTATTTTCCCATATTTTCGAAATACCGAAATCCTTGTAAATTCAAATTCCGCGAATTTTTGACATTTTGGATGGAGCAACCCACATTTTCGGGTCCATATTGCGAAGAATCCTCGTATTTGCGAAGAATCTCGTATTTGCGAAGAATCCCGTATTTTCGAAGAACGTTTTGCCAACATTTTAATAGGTTTAATGGGTCAGCTCCGAAAAATTCGAAAATCTGCGGATCCTCGAGCGGGCCGGATTCTGCGAAGTTCGGACATCTCTAATCGCTAAGACTAGGGATGGGATCCAGGTCCAATTCAGAAACGATCTGAACTTCGGATCTAGGAACTTCTGTTATTTCGGTATCTGGAAACCGCGAGGGTTACCAAATCTACTTCCAAGTTACCGAATATGGTTTCGAAGATCTCTAATAATGGCCATAATGCTAGTTATAACTGGGATCCCTTAAATGTGATTTTTAAATGTTTCCTTATAATAGCACACATCTTTTAAATAATCTTTTAATTTTTCTATATAAAGACTATTTGCCTTGAAGACAAGAGAGCGAACAAGATAATTCCTTATGATGGGGAAACCAATTCGTATTCATTAGAGACCGCAGGCAGAGGAATGTTGGTGGTCTCAGATCATTACTATCAGTCGAGGCAATCGCGCCAGATTGAATGAGCAAACGCAGGGAGCATGGGGGAAGCAATTTAATTAAAACTGTTGTCACGTTTACATGGATTCCACAGGATAGGCTTCAGTCTAGTTATTATTACACACAACGAGGAGGATAGAGGAAACTGTATAGCTTGCAGGGGTCTATAACTGGTGGGAAATTCTAATTTACAGGCAACAGAAAATCCTTTTCAAATAAAAGTAAATGGAAATATAAAAAAGATTAACAAATCGAATTGACTGTAACATCTGCAGAAGAGACAGTTCATATCTGCGATATTCCTTGATCCCCCCCCCCCCCCCCTGGGTTTCCATCACATACCAGCAGTAGAAAACAAGATTTGGGACTAATCACATCGCAATTGGGGGCTTGTTACAAAATGCACTGATAAATATTTTGGTCAATCAGGCTAAATATTAGGCATACGGATATACAATATCGCGGGCTCGCGTTACTTACCTATGCCCGATCCCGCGATACATAACTGACGTAACGAGATTACGTCAGTTATTGCATCGCGGTGGGATCGGGGCTGTGCTCTAATTCCATTTAAAACCCAAGTTAACCCGAATTTTTTCGGTGTTAACGTGGGTTTAGACGAAAAACGGTAGTATTGGATCTCCCCATAATTTCTTCCAGGCAATTGCTCTCAGCTAGGTTCATTTCTATAATGAGGCAGAGTGGACATTGTCTAGGCGTCATCTCTGGGGTAAAGGGGGTTCCAAAAAAAGTTGGCTGACAACGAAGGTGAGAGAGCTGGCACCTACAATCAAATATGCTGTAGGTACTGACAAGCCCGAGCTGCAATTATAACTTTTAATGGGTGAATAGGATGTTCGAAACTGTTAAATTTGGAAAGTTCGTGTTTCGTTTTCGAAAATCGGCTTCTTTGATTTCAAAAATCGTCTACTTTTGATTTCGATTTTGAAAATCATCACTTTCGATTTTCAAAATTGTCTACTTTTGATTTACTATTTTCGAAATCGTCTACTTCGATTTTCAAAAATCAGACTACTTTTGATTTTATATTTTCGAAAATCGTTTTCTTTCGTTTTCAAAAATGTCTACTTTCAATTTTATATTTTCGAAAATCGTCTACTTTCATTTTATATTTCGAAAATCGTCTACTTTCGATTTCGATAATTATCTATTTCGTTTTTCGAAAAAAACGAAAATTCAAAAAATTTGGGTACCGTGAAATTGGGGAGTCTGAAAGTTTTGACTTCGAAACCCTCAGATTCAATTCGAAACTGGGTTCTAACCCAAATTACATCTCTATGGGTGAATTCATTTGGTGGAGGATGCGGGACTTTGTAAATTGAAATTGAATAGGAAATTTAGAAACTATGGTCCATTTAATTCAGTATTATTAAAATAATTTACCAATAGTTTGAAGGTTTCATCTGCCGATTTGTGTCCCCAACACAAAAGAGATAGACTAGGAAAAGTGAATATTTATCATATCAGTATTCAGTATTCCATTGTGATTGACAGGCCGGGAACGTTTCTATCTGACTCAGCAACAGAGAAGCTTTGAATTTCAGCACCTTTCCATCTTCAGTACATTAGGCTGTCACTGCGCGTCAAGCAACTCAACGCTGATGCAAGGCCTGATATGGCACGGCGCAGAGTGACTGGGGAACATCTTCTCTGCTCGGTGAAGCAGTCAGATGCCTCTACAATGTTGAGATGGGAGAGAAAGATATTGTCACAAAGAGAAAAATGTTGAGTCAACACGACTTTGTTCGTGATATTGAAAGTTGTCTGGCTGTCGCATTTCTTAGATATTAGTTCATGGGCAAAAGGAGATTAAAGAGAGCTAAAGTCAAAATGGATTCCATAATCCCAAACTATCAATCGACGTAACTCACACCTGTGAAATCAACCGTGCAGCTTTTTTGTCATTTACTGATTTCAGTAGCCCGTTGCTAGTGTGTAACAATGGGTTTCCTACTGCTCAGACTTGATTACATAGTGGTCCCTGGGAGGTCATCCTGTAGTTCCTTAACTGAACAGAGCATGTGCAGATTCGTAAGGTTTATTGTCTGGTAAAGTAAGGGACTTACAGCCTTAAATAGATGATTTCTATTTGTTGAGTTTATGTTTTAACTTTGTCCTTTAATCAGTAAAGGTATATAATTAAATACCATCATTCAGTGTAATTTTTTGATTTCTGAAAATGACCGGCCCTTTCTGGGGCCCCTTAGCAATTGTTTTCGGCAGTCTCAATTGTTACACGCTTTGCTATCCTACAATACACATGCTTACTTATGTTATCACAAACTGGTTTATAGTAAATTGTCTGTGAATTTGTCATGGTCTTCAGATTACACGAATAGAGACTCAAAGTCAAAAGGTGTTTAACAGATAAGGCTCTGGTTCTGCACTGAAGTTGGTGTGATACATTTAAAGCAACAGGTAGCGTGGCATTTCCTGTGAAATTAGGTCTCCACAGGCTTCTGTTCCTACCCCCACCAAAAATGTGACCATAAGTAGGTGTGGTTTGGATGGAGTGGATGAAATGGCCTTAAAGGGAAAGTGTGGTCTTTATACAGTGACCTTTATTAAAGAACACACTCTTAGCTTTCAATGATTCCAGGATCATGCGTTCTAGATGATTCCATCCAAGTTCCAAGTTCCACAATCAAATGGTGTTTTTTTTCCTGCTAGCACTGTGATCTGTTGACTCACCAGCACCTGGGTCTGCCTCCCAGTTTAAGGTTGAAGCATGCTCATGCTGGGACAGATCATCAGCGCATCATAAGCCCCACCCCAGAACTTCTTTTATTTTTAAAGCTAGCCACAAGCCTGTAGTTGAATTTTTTCCCTCTCCTTAGGTGTCCATATGTAGAGAAAGGTAAGAATGGTTTAGGTCTGAACTACATTACCCTTGTATTTAATGTATGACTATTTTATTGGAAAGAACCAAAAAAAGATGTTGGTGCTATATAAAATAATAATAAAAATAATAATAATAATAATAACGTCACAGAGACTCAGGCAGACAGGACAAACAAGGACTGTAACTTTATAAACTATAACTTGACATCAAGAGATGCTAGAGACATCATCCCAGGCTACGTTATGAAATAAATAGAGGACACTTGTACGGAGACCACAGTTCCCCTTTAATTTGGACATTTGGTTTTCCAATATTTATGCAGTCCATCTGTACGTTTATATTAGAGGGTCAGATAAAAATAATGAATGTCCATTAGACACCTTCATGTCCTTTAATTATTAAACAATATGGAGGAGACATCCAAGTAACACCATGGGAGGAACATCCAACGTCTCCCCCACCTTGCAGATACCTGGGTGTTTCAAAGAACATTCATAATAATATCTAAATATTCAACTGCAGTTCCCCTTAGGAAAAACAATGACTTGCATTCAGTTTAGGAGAAAAAAAAAACAAAATGGAGTAACACCAGCTACCCACATCTTTCATGCATAGGCTGTGGTGTTCACTTATAGGAATTATAAGAGATGTTGGACATTTGGAAGGAATGATGAGGTAATCTTAGACCGTTGGATGTTGCTCCTTTCAGATATTGGAGAACTAAATCCCCCCAATATGATAACTCTCTACGGTTTCAAACAATAACAATTTGGAAAGGAACCCAAATGAGTGATATTTCTTCTTCCAATGGTGCTATTAAGGTCCACACTGGCCTCCACCCCCTGGAGCCATTAGGTCCACAACTGGCCTCCACCCCTGGTGCCATTACAGTCCATACCTGGCCTTCATCCTGGGCCATACGGTTCACACCTGGCCTTTACCCCAAGGTGCCATTACGGTCCACCCATGGCCTCCACCCTTGAGTACTCATTAAGGTCCACACCTGGCCTCCACCCCTGTGCCCTTAGGTCCACACCTGGCTCCCCTGGTGCCATTACGGTCCAACATGGCCTTCACCCGGGCGATAAAGGTCAACCAGGGCCTACCCTGGTACCATTAAGGTCCACACTGGCCTCAACCTCCCTGGGCCATTACATTCCCACACCTGGCCTCAACCCCTGGCCATTACAGTCCACACCTGGCCTCCACCCCATGTGCGATAAAGGGCACACCGGGCCTCACCCTGGTGCCATTAAGGTCCACACCAGGCCTCCACCCCTGGTGCCATTATGGCCCACACTGGGCCTCAACCTGTTGCCATTAGGGTCCAGACCTGGTCTCCACCCTGGTGCCATTACGGTCCACACCTGGCCTAAACCCCTGGTGCCATCACGGTCCAGACCTGGCTTCTACAGCTACGGTTGTCAATGGGGGCCACATTGGTCCTGGTGTTTTGACCACATTATCAGTAAATACCAACAATTGCAAGATACCGTTACCAGTGCCATTTTGAGATGCTACAAAGGAACGGTATCACAATTTACCCCCTAGTGTTGACTTGTTAGGAGACTATAATTAACTATATGAGGAACGGCTAAATTATACATTCTTAGCAGGGGTATAAAAACTTCAAATCCCAACATTCTACTTGGTAGGGGAAAAACACTGTAGTTTTATTAACACCCTGATAGCCAATAATTGCCTCTCCCTGTAGCGGGAGATTAGAGGTAACACAATGAGAAATGGTATTTCAGTATTTTAGACACGGCTCAGCACCAAACCATTCATCAGGCAAGTCTTACTTATTTTCTCATTTTCTTTGCACTCACATACACACAACTGTGTGCCAGCTCTCTCCCTATAGGTCTCCCAGGGACGACCTCTTTTCCAAGCTAATTAATTCTTGCTGGGAGCTGGTCTCACTCTTACAGCTGCTGCGTTCTCTGTGCAGGAGCAGAGTGAGATGATGAGTCGCTGGTACGTCTGGGTAATAAAAATAATAAAATATCCAATGAGACAGGTCGGGGTCGTCTCTATGAGAAGGTGAAATCAGAGCTGGAAAGCCAGAGCTGTGGGATTACGTTAACGCCTATAACCTGTGCCTTCTTAACGATTGTAAATTCAATCGTAATGTTCAATCGCAGTCGTAAAATTGCGATCGTTGTCAAACAATGATCATCCGTACAATTCCACCTCCTTTCACAATGGACGCACAGTCATACTTTACACAAACCCCAGTATGGAAGTTTACGATACCGCAGGTTTTTAAATACCGCCCTGTGGTCGTAAATACAGATGCAAATTTATTTTTTATTAAAACATTTTGTGAGATTTAGTCCATTTATGGAATTGCGATCAGGTAAGCAGCGCGGCTTGTGTAGGGTTAATATTGAGTATGATGTGATTATGCGAACATTTTTGGACTCATTCCGCAAGTAGTGTATAACCTTATAATCCCAAGTACTTTGTGTAGCGTGGATTCTACACTTAAGCTGGTACACACGATGAGATTTTCGGTGTGTATCGGTTAATCGTTTTTGCTATTTTTGCTATTAATGCGTAATTAGCGTTTTATGGTATGAACCCAATCACAGTGTAACGTTGAATGTGGTCTCTGGTTACTAACCTATGACGACAGATATAAAAGGGAAATACTAAATTCTAGGTCAACTACGGCGCCTTGTATCTTTCATTGTCCACAGTTTTTCTGTGTTTAAATCTCCGACTGTTGATAGAGTCACAAAGGTAGAAATATTACACCCGAGACTCCAGGAACCAACTCAACGTGCGAAATGGTTTTCTAGAAGAAATGAATCGCGTGTCTCTGAATAAGATGAGAAAGTGGTAAGTCCAGGTGACCGAAAGTGTGAAATTACCAGACTGTATTATCTGGGAGACACTCTCCTGTTAATAGAACTTTACAAGAGCTTGTCGAGTGTGTTAAAAGGTTTCATTAGTGTTAAATCCATGGGGGCGCGTTTAAAGGTGAACTAGCTCACGCGCGAAAATCATCTCTATTTTATTCTCCCATCCGCCGCGTGACTTACCCTTTCACTTCAATTTCGGGTTATTTTATTTTTATTTTTTAATGTCTGTCCAATGCCTGATATTAAAGGCAAAGTATAATAGGAATTTATGCTAAAAGAAAGGTCTGCTGGGATATTACATTCCCGCCCAACTGAGTTCTCTAAACACGGTATCCAATTAAAAACGAGTAATTGGTTATGTTGGTTAATATCACATGCAAAGGTTGTCGCTTTTTGTTACTAACACACTTGCATGCGTGATTTTTGCAGTGCAAAATAGTTGCATTGCATTGGCAATGTTACTTGAATCAGGAGAGTGTTGCCATACACTTGCAATCTCCTGCACATCCCATATAGTCCCCCACACCCTCCCCTGTAATGTGGTTCATCCATTGCACTATCATCAGAAACATAATGTCACAGACGGTTCTCGCAATCAAACAACGTTGTCAATTCTCTCCAGGCTGCATTAGAAATAAACCCTGAATTCCACTCTCGACTGGAATCTTTATGGGGATTAATATCAGAGGGGCGAATGTCTATGTCCATTTGATTTCTGAGTGCTGCACGATCTCCACTGTAAGGTTAGTGATGCGGAAGTTTGGTTAACGACATGTGTAGCCCCAGTCCAATTGCAGCTGAACAAGGTGCCACTTTCCTTTAGCCCTTTCTATTTTAAACATAAGCAGTTATTAAGGCGAGACTTCAGGATCTAAAGAACCATAATTCCCAGCAGTCCTGATTGGAGAAGGGAGAAGGTTATTATCACTTTGGGGCTTATGAGGTGGAAAAGACGTGATATCTCACAACGGAAAGGGACAAAATGGTAAATATAGAACAAAAAACAGCCATTCCTTTAGAAAAGTCCCTCCTTATACATAGAACATATGTAGCAAGAATCCTTATGTTAAATTACGTCTGTGCCACCAGGAAATTGCTCAGTGATTAACAAATAAATTATTTGTGCCTAAACTTGTGACAGGAAGAGAAACACATTATTCAGTGACTTAGAGAACGGAACTGCTGATTAAAATGATATATCACTTGTCATTCTAAGCAATCTCTAAGAAGGTATACTTGTTTAAGTGAAGCCCTCTAGTTACTTGTTGCCCCCTCCTTCTACATAGGTCACTGGTCCAGGCATGCTCAGTGTTACTTTGGGTTGAAAAGCTTAAAGTGATGTCATCATAATCAGCATTTTCTGAGTTTAAAATTTGATTAAAAAATCATTTTAATGGTCCCCCACACACGGTGTCGATATTCTGATCAATTCAAATGCAATAAAATTTCTTAAAATAACAGACATTTTTTTGTGTTTCCGATTGAATTATGGCGATATAAAAAAACCTGTGATCCCAACGATAAGAACCATATCGAAAAGGTCTACGAAGATCGCCGGCACAAGGTAGGAATTGCATTAGGTTACTCCCAATTGTATTTACAATCGCTTCAACGACAATCGAAATCTAATCGGAAAAACCATTGGCCAGCGTATGGCCTTCAAACCTTATTGTACCTCGTAGGGTACGTAGGTACAATAAGGAAAGGAAATGAAAAACCCTCCGGACCCTTTACAGTGGGACAGTTGGAGTCACGATGGTTGGAACCATCTCAGAGGGAGGAGAACAAAGAAAGAATAACAGATCAGTGTTTATTTATTTCCGTACTATACTTCCCCTTTACAAATTGATGGCTGAGCCTTTTTGTTGTTTGCTTTGTAATTGTGAGCTTTGCCATATGTTGTCTTGATTTCTCGCTGTGTTCGGAGTTATTGCCTGATCACGACAAAATGGCTCTCGGAGCACAATTACAGAAGGAAGAACAGTAATACATATCTAAATAAACAAACCAAAAACTACGAGGCATCAGGAAAGGGAGATTCACTCACAATGAGTCAGGGTCAGAAATAAAATATTCATTTTCTGGGGAATACAGCGCCAGGGCCGGCGGCCGTGATGGAAATGAATTTTCAGGATTACTCAGAGTTTCAAATAGCTCCCGCGGAAATCTGCCTGTGTAAACCTAATTGCTTGGGCTGTTCGATTGCTGAGAGATGTTAAAACATAACATGGTTTTGGGGGCCAAACCTACGACAATCGAGCGGGCGTGTACAATACAACCTGTACAATATATTACCTTGTACGATTATGTCATTGCTCTACTGGGAAGAAAACAAACGAAACGCGTAGGAAGGAATAAAAGTCCCAAAATTCACTTTGATGGAAGAGATTTTGGTCAATGAGTTTCAAGACGTACGCCTAAAGGGCTTTAGGGGGGGGTTCATTTAAGGTTAAAACTGTGCCAAAACTGGAATTTGTTTGTTTTAACCCAAAATGAGTTTCAAGTTCAACCTTAATCGAGCTGGATGAAAATGAGTGTTGTTTGATAACATCATTTTACCAACCTCCCATCAACATCTCATGATTTGGCTTATTATTTGATTAAACGTCGACAGGATGCTGATAAATTTAGATTTATTTAATAGATTTAGGGTGTCCAATTCAGTGGCTGGGTTTGGATGTTCTGACAGCCAAGTGGAAACCGTTCACATAGATTCAAAGAAAAGGGTCCTTAAACCATGTTATTCAATGCAACAACCGAGTGCTAACGTTCGTGGAGACCTCAGCCACCCTTCATCAGATGAGCAGCACCCAAACAAAATCTACAGACGCCTGCTAGTGATAAGGGTGTGCACTCTTTCTCAAATTCTGGATTGTCTGATACAATGGGCCCCAGGTCAGTGAGGGGCAGAGATGGGTTGGGGGATGTTGCAACCCTTTTGTTTTCTTTTGGGGGTGGGGGTGGCAAAATTCTTTAAAATACATGGTATCTTCAACAAACATGGTTGCCAGGCTGTGGATTTAAGCCCTGGCCCAGAGGCGTTACTACCATGGAGTAGGGGGCCCCGCGGAGCCAAGAGGGACCCATCTTCTTTTATTTTCCTATGGCAGATAAAGATCCTCACAGAAAACCCCAGGTGGATGATAGGGGGCCCCATATAGTTTTGCTGGGGCTCAGTAACAGTGGGTTCGTGATTTCAGTTCGTGATTTGTCCTCTTGGTTTAGGGCAGGAACCCCTCCAGAAAGGAACTGGGCGAGTTTGTATTTCAACAACCTGAAGATCCGATTCAACCATTTATCATGAATTCTGATTTCATGATAAATTGCTAATTTTTCATTGAATTTCTGATTTTTCATGCTCATTTTTTTAATTTTCATTATGAGAATTTCGTTTTTTTCACCGATACATTTTTTAAAATTCATTATGAATTCATTTTTTTCAGTGATAACTTTCTATGTATTTTTGATTTTTAATAATTTTTTTTTGATTTTTTTTATTTAAAAAAAATTGATTTTAATAAGAATTTTTGATTTTTCAATTTGAATTTAAAAACAAACAGGGAGATTCATAAAAGTTCTTATCGTTTAACATGGTGCTATTTTGCCCCAACCAATCAGATGTTAGCTTTCAAATGTTAAATAAGATCTGATTGGTTGGGGCCAATTAGCACCATTTTAAACGATAAGAACTTTATTGAATAACCCTGCGAATCTGTCCGAACCGTGGTGTTGAAACCAGCAGTTCCAAATCTAAACCCGATTGTTTTCACAACCAGGATCCATCCCTAGTACCTCAGCCACCCTGTACCCTTATGTGTAGGCTGTGCTCCCCCAAAGGGTAATCCCTCTCAACATTTTTACTGGGCCCTAAAATCATAGGATCTTCCTGAATCTTCAGGCCTGACGTGCTCATAGGGTAACAGCCTCCCTTTCCCTTGCGTCTCCCAGGAACAAAGGTTGTCTGTCTCTGTTTCCCACGGACATGTGACCCTCGTGAAAACTGTAAATTTGATCACTGCCACCAATTAAACCATTGCGTCTGTCTATAAACACAAATCAATAGAAATAACTATTAGATGGGATAGTGATTCTGACAGTCAATCCTGCACTGCTACGATTCCCAACCCATGTCCTAGCCAACATCCCCCAGGATCCTCTGGTTCCACATGGTGAGAAACATCTGCTCTGTCTACGGTCTTAGTTGTGAAATAGACTGTCTATTAGAACCAAAACTTATTCACCCAAATAAAGGATAAAAGTTCGTTACCACAGTCCCACAACACCTACACAACCCTTCACAATCATTACACTCCTCTTACAAACACCTACACACAGCTACACAACCCCTAATCCTCTATACACATCTAACACACAAATTTAATCACCCACTCACTCCTATACACACACCTACACACTTCTGCACAACCCTGTCACAATCACTAAATCTCTACACACAGCACAACCCTTCACAATCACTAAAAACTCCTCTACACACAGCTCACAAAACCCTTCACATCACACACTCCGTACACACACCTACACACAGCTACACAACCCATCAAAACCCCTACACACATCTACAAAACCTTCACAATCACTACACTCCTCTACACACAGCTCACACAACTACAACAACCCTCACAGTCACTACACTTCCTACACACCCTTCATCCCTAACACTGTGTCTACAACACTTACACACATCTACACACAACTTTACACCCCACCCTCTACCAACCTGCACACATCTACACACACCTTTATACCCATCACATGCCCACCCTTGTCAATACACTACGCCATCTACACACACCTTATACCCCTTCACATCTACACTTGTTGTCTGCATACATTTAACACATCGACACAAACCGTTACACCCCCTACACTCCTCTACACCACACCTTTACACCCTTCACATTCCTACACTTGTTACATACCTTACACATATCTACACACCTTTACCACCCTTCACATCTACACTGTTCTACATACTACAACATCTACCACACACCTTACACCCCCTCACTGCCGTCTACAACCATGTACACACATCTAACAAACACCTTTACTAGAGATGGACTAGAACTTGACTCGAGTTGAGACGAAAACTATCGAGTTGGACCGACCTCGCCTTCTCGAACATCCCGGTCCGGGATTTTCACATTTTTTTCCAGACTTGTGATAATTAGCGCGTCGAGGCGTGTGATATGCGAATAAAATGTCTATTATACCAATTGCCCCGTAAAGTAAATTCGTATCCATTGCGCGTTGCCTATTATACCTATGACGCAAGTAATTAATTATCGAATCTCGAATCCCGCAAGTCAAATGTCTATATTATACCAATCCACGATTAATATCGAATTATCGAACCGCGAATCATTCAGGATAATTATCGAATGTTGAACGCGAGAGACGAAAGTAGCGCGTGTTAGAGTAAATCAAGTTCTCGAAAGTCCTGGAATTCGAACGTGTCCCCAGACCATTTCCCAGGTCCCACAGCCATTTACATTAGTTACCATTATATTAACTGTATTTCATTAGAACTTTCGAACTATTTGACTCCCATTGACTTTAATGGGTCCGTTTCCAACTTCCATTATAGTTCGAATGTTCGAAAAAACTGACCGGAACTTTCGAAAATTTGTCCACTCTATAACTTACACCACCTACAGCCAACATAATATACTACACACACACACACACTACAGACATCTAACACACATTCACCAATACTTGCACAACTCTACACACCCCTAGACACACTTACATCGCTTCATAAATCCAACACACCCATACCACACCATACAACCCTACACACATTCACGACCCCAATAAGAGATGTAATGTGGTTTGAATAGAACCAGTTTCAAATCGAATCTGAGGGTTTTGACATGTCCTGACAAAACTTTCGAATCCTGAATTCAGAACCCGGATTTTAGAATCTTTCGATTTGAACTTTCCAAAATTTAAAAAATTCGAAAACGGAACAACTCAGACAGTTTCGAAAACTCTAACCTTCACACAGACTCTACACTACAACACACACTGACATACCCCTACACACATTCGACAACATCCAACAACACGTCTACCCACCTGACACACGTCGAAAACCAATACACACACTGACAACCCTACAACATCGACACACCCATACACACACAACCCCACCACACACACACCCAGACACACACGGCACAGACCCGAACACAAGACACACCCATGACAAACAAACAACCCGACACACGTTACACACACGCAACTAACACCGAACGAGCAGTACCCACGGACACCTCACCGACACACAGGAAACCCGACAACCAGACACACCACACATACCCGTACACACCCAGCACACATCGGTAACAACCCTAACAACAGACACACACGACAGTACCCCGACACACCTAGACACACACGACAGGTACCCACACACAGCGACTACACCCAAAAAACCACGACAGCACCCCGACACAACCCAACACACACCTTACATACCCCTACACCACCCCATACACACACGTACATAGCCCCCGTACACACCCATACACACATTAGGACAGTACACACTACACACCCATTACACACCATCTACATACCCCTGACACACCACACACACACTTACATACCCCACACACCCACACACACACTACATCACCCTACACTACATCTACACCACCCTGACTCACCCCACATGCCTACACAATCTGCATTACCTACAGACAGCTACAAACCACACTTACACACATTAACAAACATAAAACACATCAACAACACTTACAGCACCAAACCCCCTCCACAATTTACGCACACAACACACATCAAGATACATCCTCCACACTACCACAGGAAGAAGTCATATCAAAAATATCATGTAATATTTTGCTTTTTTTTTTACAATTTTTTGGTAAAAGCATGTAACGATTTCCCGATTGCAACGCTAATTGTGTCTCAGTGGTGATACTGTTTAAGTTCTTTTATTCCATACCCTACATTGGAAGCTGCCATACTGAAACATTCGAACACTATTTTCAGTCCCAAAAAAATACACAAAGATCGAGGACATTTTGTTTTCCAAAACTGGGCAAGAAGCTCGTCTCAGGCACCCAATTGGGGCTTAAGTTCTAATGCTACACGGGTAATTCCCACATTGCGATGCGGTCGCGGTCCGAATTGTTCGCATGCTGGCATGCTTTCGTTTACTGCGGACCTCACGCGTGCAAATAATGTAATATGTCCTGGAAACGCAAGCACAGTTGCAGAGATCCAATGCTGCCCACTGTGATCGTTATACGTGGGGACCTATCCCCCATGTGTCCTAACTCTAGCAAAAAGACAGGTTGAAGAATTGTAAATCTTTAGGTCAATCTCCCACTATATAATGCGTAACCCTTGCGAAGCCCCTCCCTACCCCCTCTGCACACTACTGTCCTGTCCTCTCCTTAACCAATTAATAAATTATAAGATGTTATTATAAACCTACTTCAGGAGCATTTATTTTTATCATCAGTTTGTGTTCTAGTTTACTTTATGAAATTACCCCCCACACATAAACCGTGAACTATAAGGTAACCAAACTTAAGATACAGGAAACTATCCTTTTTTTCCTCCTTCTCCTCTAATTACCCTAATAATTCTAAAAAACAACGGTAATACGATGACAAATGTTATTTACGATACACGAGAGACTGCTTGTATTTTCCTTCTCTACCATAATTACGACGGCTGTTCATTCATCCTTTTAATCTAAACGCTTGAAGATACGATCTGTTACGAAATGAGGGGGAACCTAGACACACATGGCAAACATTTCTCTTTCCTATGTGACTGTTAATTATTTCTGCCACTTGTTAATGGTATCGTTTTACGGTTTAAGGCTGGAAACGCAGTCTGGCCCCGCATCTATTTTTTTTTAGGTTCGTAGGCAGGTAGATAGAAATCCTGTCTGTCGGCTTCTTGCCCCAGCATGCGCCTGAATGTGGGTTTACACAGCCTTGCCGCGAGCGGGAGGGTGGGTTTAAAAGCGCAGCCAATGAGGTCGTAAATTACCCCCGCAAGCACACTATCTCACTTCATAAGTCTCGGGCGAAACTAATTTACCCAGGGCAGCGTTTCGATGAGTAACTTATGGCGGCTTTAAGATGGCCCAATGGCTTACTTTATGGGAGAATTTCCCCAAGCGAATATTTATAACTTATCTGATAGTGTGTTGGGGGTCCCCAGTAATAATTCACTTCTTATACTACGGAATTGGCTTTGTTTTTCGCATGGCAATCGCCACCGACAAAGCAGTTCGGACGAGCCGTATGAAAGGAGCATCTACGCAAGCTTTCATATCCAAGATAGAGACATAAAGGCCATAAAAACGTCACATTAAGCATCTTAACATCTAGCGGCCCCATGTCAGCATCTTGCTGGGTTTGCGTGTATTGTGCTTGCCCTTTAAAGGGAGGACTGCAGCCAAAATGATAGTCTGTTCTTAAGTGCTTAGACTAGGCCCCCACTAACGCGTTCATTATCCTATCCATTAAATTTTAATTGCATCGCTAGTGCAAGCGATCGATGATACCCGCGATCTGCACTGCAATCTGATCCGTCAATTGGAAGGCACGCAATGATACACAATTGACGTTCTTGTGCGTTATTTGCGGGCTTTGCCCTTCAGGGTGGGACAGGAGAATATTGCGGATATTGGTATCTGTGGCATTGGAAAACAGCACCTTAGGTATTGTGGTTGATATATTTTGTACAATCTCTCTACTGCAATTGCACTTATCTGAAGGAATACTATAAAACATGTTCTAGAGACTCCTGTATCATGCACGAAACGGACTATAGTATGGTTATAACGTATTGTCAGTATAGTATCAGTGTAGTATGGTGTGGTTATAATGTATTATCAGTATAGTATCAGTGTAGTATAGTGTGTTATAATGTATTATCAGTATAGTATCAGTGTAGTATAGTGTGGTTAGAATGTATTATCAGTATAGTATCAGTATACTATAGTATGGTTATAACGTATAGTATGGTTATAATGTATTGTCAGTATAGTATCAGTGTAGTATAATGTGGTTATAATGTATTATCAGTATAGTATAGTATGATTATAGTGTATTATCACTATAGTATCAGTATAGTATAGTATGGTTATAGTGTATTATCAGTATATTATAGCTATAGTGAATTAATAGTATAGCATTAGTGTAGTATAGTATGGTTATAATGTATTACCAGTATAGTATCAGCATAGTATAACACAGTTATAATGCATTATCAGTATAGTATCAGTGTAGAATAGTATGGTTATAATGTATTATAAGCATAGTATCAGCGTAGTATAGAATGGTTATAGTGTTTTAGTATCAGTATAGTATAAGGGTTATAATGTATTATCGGTATAGTATCAACATAGTATAGTATGGTTATAGCGTATTATCAGTATAGTATAGTATGGTTATAGTGTATTCTCAGTATAGTATCAGTGTAGTATAGTAGTATCTGTGTAGTATAGTATGGTTATAGTGTATTTTCAGTATAGTATAGTATGGTTATGTATGTACTGTGTGTATGTATGCATTTATGTATGTATGTATTTATGTATGTAGGGTTTATTAATAAAGTACCACTTGAGGACGCAGCACTGTACAGTAATAAAATACAATAAAGTCATACAAGGGGGATAAATACATAGATAGTTCAGTACATAACTATAGAAATTATATAAATGTAAGTGCCACAAGAGGAAAGGAGGGCCCTGCCCCATAGAGCTTACATTCTAGTTAGGTGGGTAATACACAGATACAATGGAATGGGTATAAGTGCTGGAGTGAGAAGTATGCAGTGCAAATAAAAGAATCATATACTGTGCTGATTACCAGATAGGTAGGATGTAAGGGTAGATTTATCATATATAGATATATAGATACCATATACTGTGCTGGTTACCGGATAGGTAGGATGTAAGGTTGCTTTATCATATATAGATATATAGATATCATATACGGTGCTGGTTACCAGATGGTAGGATGTAAGGGTAATTTATCATTATAGATATATAGATACCATATACTGTGGCTGGTTCCGGATGGTAGGATGTAAGGGTAGATTTATCATATATAGATATATAGATATCATATACTGTGCTGGTTACCGGATAGGTAGGATGTAAGGGTAGATTTATCATATATAGATATATAGATACCATATACTTTGCTGGTTACCGGATAGGTGGATGTAGGGTAGATTTATCATATATAGACTATAGATACCATATACTGTGCTGGTTATCAGATAGGTAGGATGTAAGGGTAGATTTATCATATATAGATATATAGATACCATATACTGTGCTGGTTACCGGATAGGTAGGATGTAAGAGTAGATTTATCATATATAGATATATAGATACCATATACTGTGCTGGTTACCAGATAGGTAGGATGTAAGGGTAGATTTATCATAATAGTATATAGATACCATATACTGTGCTGGTTACCATTAGGTAGGATGTAAGGGTAGATTTATCATATATAGATATATAGATATCATATACTGTGCTGGTTACCAGATAGGTAGGATGTAAGGGCTGTTTACATTGGAGAAGCGGCGGTTGCGTGGGGACATGATAACCTTATACAAATATATTAATGGCCCATACAGTGAACTCTCTGGTGCATTGTTCACTAATAGGTCATATCAGAGGACTCGTGACATCCTTTAGGTTGGAAGAAAAAGATTTCATCTTCAAGTTAGGAGAGGTTTCTTTACAGTGAGAACGGTGAAACTGTGGAACTGTCTTCCAGCAGAGGTGGTAATGGCAAGTTCATTGAATAACTTTAAAAAAGGCCTGGATAATTTCTAAAACTAAAAAATATTGAGAATTACTGGTATTAATGCATATAATCTGGTTGATCCAGGGATACTTTCCGATTGCCGTTTGGAGTCAGGAAGGAATTTTTCCCCCCTTTTTTAGCTGGGGTTTTTTGCCTTCCTCGGATCAACTGTTAGGTAGGGTTAAAAAAAAAAAAAAAAAAAAAAAAAAGGGAATAGGTTGGACTTGATGGACGAATTCTTTATTCAACCTAATTACTATGTTTACTATGAATTACTATGTTATTATCATATATAGATATCAATACTGTGCTGGTTACCAGATAGGTAGGATGTAAGGGTAGATTTATCATATATAGATATATAGATACCATATACTGTGCGTTATCGGCAGATAGGTAGGATGTAAGGGTAGATTTATCATATATAGATATATAGATACCATATACTGTGCTGGTTACCAGATAGGTAGGATGTAAGGGTAGATTTAAACCTGCTTATTGAGGTTTCTTGATGTAGAGAGAGGGGAATAGAGTTCCAGAGGATGGGAACCACAAGAGAGAAAGGTTTAAGGTGAGAGGAAGCACATGTGGGATAGCATAGTTATAGTGTATAATTGGTATAATTGGCAGTATAGTATGGTTATTGGGTATTATCGGTATAATATTATTATATAGTATGGTTATAGCATATAATTAGTATAATATCAGTATAGTATAGTATAGTATAGTATGGTTATAGTGTATTATCAGTATAGTATCAGTATAATATAGTATGGTTATAGCGTATTAACAGTATAGTAGCAGTATAGTATAGTATGGTTATTGGGTATTATCGGTATAACATCATTTATATAGTATGGTTATAGCATATAATTAGTATAGTATGAGTATAGTATAGTATGGTTATAGTGTATTATTGGTATAGTATCAGTATAGTATGATTATAGTGTATTATCAGTATAGTATCAGTGTAGTATAGTATGGCTATAGTGTATTATCAATATAGTATCAGTATAGTATAGAATAGTTATAGTGTATTATCAGTATAGTATCAGTATAATATAGTATGGTTATAGTGTATTATAAATATAATATAGTATGGTTATAGTGTATTATCAATTTAGTATCAGTATTGTATAGTACGGTTAGAGTTTATTATCAGTATAGTATCAGTATAGTATACTAGGGTTATAGTGTATTATCGGTATAGTATCAGTGTTGTATAGAATGGTTATCATGTATAATCAATATAGTATCAGTGCAGTATGTTTATACTGTATTATCGGTATAATATCATTATAGTAATGCATTGTTCTAGCATAGTATTGGTTTCGTATTAGTGTTATAGTATAATGTTGTTATAATATAGCATTGTTTTATATTTTGTCTAGTATTGTTTGTATAGTTTGTATAGTACTGGAATAGTATAGTATAGCATTGTTAGAGTAAATTATCGGTATAGTATAGCATTATTATAATAAAGTATCGGTATAGTATAGCATTATTATAGTAAAGTATCGGTATAGTATAGCGTTGTTATAGTATAGCATTGTTATAGTATAGCATTGTTATAGTAAAGAATTGGTATGGTATAGCGTTGTTGTAGTAAAGTATCGGTATAGTATAGCATTGTTATAGTAAAGTATCGGTCTAGTATAGCATTGTTATAGTAAAGTATCGGTATAGTATAGCATTGTTATAGTAAAGTATCGGTATAGTATAGCACTGTTATAGTAAAGTATCGGTATAGTATAGCACTGTTATAGTAAAGTATCGGTATAATATAGCATTGTTATGGTAAAGTATCGGTATAGTATAGCATTGTTATAGTAAAGTATTGGTATATTATAGCATTGTTATAGTAAAGTATCAGTTAGTTTAGTTAAGCATTGTTATAGTAAAGTATCGGTTATAGTATACCATTGTTATAGTAAAGTATCGGTATAGTATAGTATTTATAGGAAAGTATCGGTATAGTATAAGCATTGTTATAGTAAAGTATCGTATAGTATGCCATTGTTATAGTAAAGTATCGGTATAGTATAGCATGTTATAGTAAAGTATGTATATGTATAGCATTGTTATAGTAAAGTATTGTATTTATAGATGCATTGTTATAGTAAAGTATCGGTTTTTAGTATAGCATGTTATTATAGTAAGTATCGGTATAGTTTAGCATTGTTATAGTAAAGTATCGGTATAGTATACCATTGTTATAGTAAAGTATCGTTGTATATGTATAGTATTATAGAATTTTCATAGTAAAGTATCGGTATAGTATAGCATTATTATAGTAAAGTATTGGTATAGTATAGCATTGTTATTGTAAAGTATCGTATAATATAGCATTGTTATAGTAAAGTATCGGTATAGTATACCATTGTTATAGTAAAGTATCGGTATAGTATAGTATTATTATAGTAAAGTATCGGTATAGTATAACATTGTTATAGCAAAGTATCAGTATAGTATCGCATTGTTATAGTAAAGTATCGGTATAGTATAGCAGTGTTATAGTAAAGTATCTGTATAGTGTAGCATTGTTATAGTAAAGTATTGTTATAGTATAGCATTGTTATAGTAAAGTATCGGTATAGTATAGCATTGTTATAGTGGGGAGGATCTCACAATGACGGTGCAAGGGGACACTCTTACACTGACAATGTGTAAATGATAAGGTGAATGAATACGTGCTTGATTTAACGTAGAATTTTTTAGCCTAAAACCTGCAGGGAGATTGAAGTTCTTATTGTTTGAAAATGGTACTAATTTTGACCCAACCATCAGATATTCATTTAACAGTTAATGCTAAAATCTGATTGGTGGGGGCGAAAAATTAGCAACCATTTTATCGATACTGATATTTTTATTGATAACCCGATGCTGCAAGGCCACAAACAGCGTCATTTAAACGTGTATCATGTTGTCTATCTCTAATATCTAATCATGATACCGCTAAAAACCTACAGTCAGAAATCTCGTAGTTTCCTCCTGCCCCTCCCTATCGCTCAGTTATTCGGACATGCTCAGTGCGTTCACCCAGGTAGAGAGAGGAATTCTCCAATCCGATCTTTTTCCTGTGCAAGGGAATAAAATTAAAAGGAAAGGGAGAGGGGTTTTTGTATGACGATTGTTATTAAATTTAAATAGGTAATCCTGAAAAACTCCAGTATGGTAATCATTAGTCTAGGTTTTCCCCAAAAGTTAAAACCAATTGAAACAACCTATCGTCCTGACTTCAAGTTGTGAATGGTGCCAGGTGGGAGAGTCTATATTTGCTCCACCCTGGTCTAACCCAGACAACACCACCTGGACCTACAACCCCTGGACCACTCCAACTCCGCCTCCTCTGTCAAAACTCGGCAGGTCCAGAGCACCCAAACCAGGCCCTATTAAAATGAGCGTCCCAGTGAAAATCGCTAAATCTTTAATATATAACTATGTATTTACCCAATTCCCCAAACGTTTGATGATGCACACCAGAACTTTCAAATTTGTGTCAGTTCCCTTCTATTAGCCTTAACCATCACTCAACTTCTAGGATAAGGAAACTCTGCCTCTGCTTCTTTTTCTTTCTGACAAACGGTTTTCCGTGGAAAACCCACAGATTTTAAAATCTAATTTTTAAAAAAAATTGATGTAAAGTTTCTCATTTCTAATCTTTTTAAAAAATCTGTTGGGTATGTGTTTTATTGAAAATACACAGTTCCCAATCGAAACCGAGACTCCCCACTACTGTCAGATGTCCGGGATTCTACAGTTCTGGGTACAAAATTGGGGGTCTTATTGGACTCTTCTGGTCTTTTATAGTCATTTGTTAGCTGTAGTTCCCACTTTTCATCTGATTGTCTAAACAGACAATTCCTCCTCCCCATTTGGCTAGCAGTTTTCAAGCTTTAAAAATGATTTAGAAGTTTGGGGCGGGCTTATGATCAGCTGATATGCTGGTCCCAGCAGTGAGCATGCCCCAACCTTAAACTTGGGAGGCAGAACCCCAAGTGCAGTGATGTCACAGCTCACATTGCTAGCTGTAACTTTGGATAGCTAAAGCTAGAAGCATGATCCTGAAGGTCATTTTAAAGGTAGGAGTGTGCCCAACAGTCCCGGAATCGGCAGACAGTCTATAATCTTAACCGTCACCAGCCCCCTTGCAATGCCCCAGATAGATTAAATGACATTATATATTATATTTATATATATATAGTATATATATGTATAGTATCACTGTACATATCACTTCTCATGGAAATATCCCTAGAAATGTTTGGCATTAAAGACCAGACAACGAGTTAAACAAACTTTTAAGCCCTTTCCCATTTCCCGCTGCGTTAATGATACATTGGAGATATGGTGGGAATTGTAAAAAGCCGTTGACAATCCAGAAGCACAGATTTCTAATGGAATTCATTGGGATCCGTGTTATCGCATGCAGGCAAGCGGTGTGTTATTGACGGCTTTTCTGGAAGCTTTACAGGGAGTGACTCCATCTTCTAAATAAGAAAGGTCACTAGGCCCAATGCCTGGTGCTCCTTTCACCCCTTTTGGGTCACCAGCCATTATTGTCTACGCTTTATTTTATCCTCACCCTGTCCTGTATCTCTCTTTCTTTCTCTGTGTGTGTCCTGTCTTTCTGTCTCTGTCCTCTCTCTCTCTTTCAAAGCTCTTTCTCACTCTTTCTTTCTCCTGCTCTCTCTCTCTCTCCTCTCTCTAAAACTCTCTCTCAACCTCTTTTTGTCACTTTCTCTCTCTTGCCTGTCTCTCTCTCAAACTCTTTCTCACTCTCTCTCGCTCTGTTTTATTGTCTCTCAAACTCTTTCTCACTCTATCTCTCCCCTCTCTCCTCTCTCTCAAACTCTCTTACGCACTCTTTTTTGGCTCCCGCCGCGCTCACTCTCTCTCCCTCTTAACTCTTTACTCTTTCTCACTTTCTCTCTCCACTCTCTCTCTCTCAACTCTTTCTCACTCCCTTTCTGGCTCCCACCTCTGTCTCTCTCCCCTCTTTCTCTCTCTCTCTTCTCTTTCTCTCTCTCTCGTCTCTCTCTCTCTCTCTCTCCTCGTCTCCTCCTCTCTCTCTCTCTCTCTCCTTTCTCCCTCTCACCTCTCTCTCACTCTCTCTCCTTCTGCTCTCCCTTTCTGTCTCCTCCTCTCTGTCTCTCTTGTCACCTCCCCCTCTCTCTCCTTGCTCTCCCCTTTCTGTCCTCCCTCTCTGTCTCTCTGTCTCTCTCCCTCTCTCTCTCCTTGCTCATCCCCTTTTCTCCCTTTCTGTCCCTCTCCTCTCCTCTCCTTCTCGTTGTCTCCCTCTTTGTCTCGCTCCCTCTCTCTCCTTCGTCATTCTCCCTCTCTGTCCTCTCTCCCTCTCTCCTCCTTCTCGTTCTCTCCCTCTCTTCTCTCTGTCTCCCCTCTCTCTCCTTCTTTCTCCCGCTCTGTCTCTCTCCCTCGCTCTCCTTCTCGTTCTCCCTCTCTGTCTCTCTCCCTCTCTCTCCTTCTCGTTTCTCCCTCTCTGTCTCTCTCCCTCTCTCGTCTCCCTCATGTTGTTCAGAAGAAAACAATTACAGCCCAGGGAAATTCTGCTGGCGCCGGCAATTGGTGAATACTGCCTAGATGTAAGAGCGATGCACAGGGATACAAAGAGCAGGATAAGGGGAGGGAAGGAATCTCTCTGTTTCCCTCCTCTCGACATCCACAGGCAGACAGATCCATTAGTCATCGGCCGCACTGAAATTACGAACCGCTTAAAGGTTTAAATAATTTAGCTTTAATAGATGGTGAGCAATTGAACCGTTAGAAAATTCTCCAATGTGGCCCCTGAAATTATTGTGGCGGTAATATAGACACTGATACGCAAAGCTGTGACCTCATGTCGTATTACCTTTTAGGGGAATTCTGGGAAAAGTTTTTTAGAGTCAGTTTAATTGGTATGAGGCGACATGAGGCAATTTTTCAACAACATTCGGTAGAATCGGGTTAGTCGTACCCTGGTACTTTTTAAATAAGGGAAACGGTTTGGTTTTTAAACAATCTATTTACAGAAATGCCAAAAACATATGCGCGGAGCTTCACACAGGGAACATTCATTCTCACGTCTTTACATTTATTGATGTGAGTAAGGTTACCCATATTGCCGCCCCTGCCGATGTAATATAAAATCTCGCCCACCCATATCCAAGTTTGTCATTGTGATGTCACCGTAGGTTGATTCCTGGCAAACTTGTGCTTCTTACAGGAGATTAAAGTGCTGTCGGTCAACGTTCCTCTAAATAGGTACGTGCGGTGCACCGGCCTCAGCAAGTTATTTACATTGGCCCACATGGCATCGTCTTTTCCTGGCTCCTCAAAATATCAGAATGCAAATGCATAAAAGGTGGGTTTAGATTCCTATTACTTAAAACCTAATTAACAGTTCATCTTTAATTGTGGTTTTCCTGATATACATCCCAGAGATTTCCTGAATAAAGGAAACTTCCATTTTAAGTTATTCCTAACTAATATATATATATATAATATATATATTGGGTGTGGTCAACTTACTTCTAACCCCCCTCCTCTCTCTCTTAAGCACTGACTTAGACATGCCTCAGTTTTGCTCTAGCCAATGAAGTGCTTTGTAATCTCTCCCCAGGACAAGTTTTTAAGATGTGATGGAAGTTTACAGAAGGGCTTGCTGAGAGAGGCTGCTAGATGGATCCAGTGCCCAACAATGAGAATGTAAAAGTTGGTAATGGCAATTGAAGTAAAAGAAATTGAAAGGTTAGACGTTAGGACCTTCCAGACTGGGGTTACCTTGAACGGGGGTTAGAAGGCTTTTCATTCATATATCACAGTAATGTATACTAAACCCTTTGTTTATAAAGTATGCCTGTGCAGATAATATGATATTGTATGGGCCTAGAGATGTGCATTGATTATCTTTTCTATGTTTGTATATCCTACATACAGTATGTATTTTAAAACCCCTTTGTTTCTAAAGTATGCCAGTGTGCAGATAATATGATATTGTATGGGGCCCAGGAATGTGCATTGATTATCTTTTCTATGTTTATAAGTATGCCAGTGTGCGATAATATTGATATTGTATGGGGCCCAGGAATGTGCATTGATTATCTTTTCTATGTTTATATAAATGTTTGACCAGATCAGTAGCACTTCCGCTAAATGTAGTTGTAAATTAGCCTAATTGGAGTGCTTCCACAATGCTTGTATTGTATGTATCATTATATATTATCAGATTGCAGCGAGCCCCTGTATCACCTCCCCAACTCTATTAACCAATCTTTATCTGCCATCATCTCACCTATTGGCTTCCACTCATTCCACCATGTGCACCCTCATGTCCTCATATCATGAGCTATCTACTGTGAGTGGCGACGTGCCATCCGAACAGATGGGCATTAATGTAGGCAGTCAAGAGGCATTATGCGAGAGGATGACATGCACAAGATGCGGGCAGGGTTCCAGCCATAAATGTTATGGCAGCTTTTGATCCTGTCATATGCTCGCTGCAAGGTTGTCGGCACACGGTCATTTTATCGCAACCGAGAACAAGCAGCAGCAGAGTTGCGCCGGTAAGGAGCAATGTAAACAATTCTCTGCCTTTGCTCGTGTTAAAGGAACAAAAGATGTGTCGTGTTGGGTTAACTGGACTATACACAGCATTGTTACTTTTTTGTACTAATATTTTAACTTCTTGTTCCCCTTAAAATTGAAAGTACCACCAAAAATACTAACAACAACGAAGCCTTACGTTGTATTAAAGCCACCTGACAGGCAGCGTGAAGCGAAATTAATACTTTGCAATTATTTCTCTTATTCTGGGGAATGTTATTAATTGTTGCAAACTCATAGTATTTCATAAGGGGGAGCACTGGAGTTTGCGTTGCTGGGGTAGTGAATCTGGTATCTGAGCTTGGCTCTGTCCATACTGCCACCTTTCACCTTAATAATGTTCCCTCATCACTATACTTACCAGGGTTCAAAGACATCACAAATTCCGACAATAGAAACAAGATGGAGGACTTTTGAGTCAAAGGGAACAGTATCACACCGGACCTTCATGTTTCAGACCTCACAGCCTTTTATCAGGTGCAAGGGCCGTGCAACACCTCCGATAAATAACACTGACGCACTGTGAATTGGCTCCTGTGAGATACTGTACCCTATGTTATAAGTTTCAGGATTGGTGTGTCCTCTTCATATGGTTGAGCCTACTCAAGTTATAGAAATATCTGCATCATGGTGGCCATATTTCGTTTCTGTGCCAGTGTACGAGTCTCTAGAAAAAATGTTTTATATCCGTCAGATAATTGCAATTGGCATTAGATAGAGAAATAATGACAAATATACAACCACATACAGTAAATGCTTGTTTTCCAAAGGCCACAGATACCAATATCCCAATAATCTCCTGTCCCACCCTGAAGGCAAAAGCCCCAATTAACGCACAAAAACGCATTGTGTATCATTGCGTGCCTTCCAATTACGGATCAGATTGCAGTGCAGATCGCGGGATAATCCGATCGCTTTGCACTAGCGATGCCAATTAGAATTGTAATAGGAAGGTATAAGACGCGTTAGTGGGGGCCTAGCTCTAAAGCAGACTTAATACAGACTATCTATTTGGCTGCAGTCTCCCTTTAAGAGGGCACACATACAGCAAAACACAGCAAGCTGAATGGGGCATAGATGTTATAGATGCTAAGTGACGTTTTATATGGCCTTTATGTCCTCTAATCTCTGATATGAACAGCTTGCGTTGATGCTCCTTTCCTACGGCTCTTTTCCTAAATCTTGTCGGTGGCAATTTAGCGAAAACAAAGCAATTCGTAGTTTTATAATAAGTGAATTATTTACTGGTGACCCCAAACATTCTATCAGATAAATTATTAAATATTCGATCTGGCGGAAATTCTCCCATAATAACCATTTGGTGCCATCTTTAAAGCGCGCCATAAGTTACTCATCGAAACGCTCTCCTGGGTAAATTAGTTTTCGCCCGCATGACTTATGAATGGAGATAGGGGCTTGCGGGGAATTTACGACCTGCATTGGCTGCGTCTTTAAACACCCCCCGCTCGCCGCGCAAGGCTGTGTAAACACATTAGCCGCATGCTGGGGACAGAAGCCGACAGACGGACGGATTTCCATATCTAACCTCCGGCTACGAACGTAAAAAAAAAATAATGGGCCAAGACTGCGTTTCCTCGTTAAAACGATCCATTAACATTCAGGAAATAATAACGTCACAGAGGAAAGAGAATGTTTTACTTGTGTCTAGGTTCCCCCTCTCGTACAGATCTCTCTTCATAGTCTGCTGTTATAATTAAAAGGATGAATACAGCCGTCGTATTATGGTAGAGAAGGAAATACAAGAGTCTCTGGTATCGTAAATACCATTTGTCATCGTATGCCGTTAGTATTACTTAGGGTAATTAGGAATATTTCCTTATCTTAAGTTTGGTTTACTTATAGGTTCACGTTGTTTGGTTCATTTCAAGTAAATAGAACACAACTTGAGATACTATAAATGCTCCTGAGTGGGTTATAATAATCTGATTTTTATAATTGGTTAAGGAGAGACAGACAGTATTGGCAGAGGGGGAGGGAGGGGCTTCTGCAAGTGTTAGCATTATAGTAGTGGGAGATTGACTAAAGATTTACATCTAGTTCAACCTTTCTTTGTTGCTATGATGTAGGTACACATGGGTGGATAGGTCCCACGATCACGCACATGTGGTGCATGCAGGATCTCTGCAACTGTGCTGCGTTCCAGGACATATTACGTTATTTGCACGCTGAGTCCGCAGTACCGAAAGTCATGCCGCATGCAACCAATATCGAACCGGACCGCATCGCAAATAGTGGGAATTACACCCGGTAGCATTAGAACCTTAAGCCCAATTGGATGCTGGAGCGATCTCTTGGCCAGTTGGAACAAAATGTCCCTGATCTTTGTGTATTTTTTTGGGCTGAAATATTGTCTAATGTTTCAGTATGGCAGCTTTCCACATGTAGGTATGGATAAAAAGAACTTAACAGTTCACACTGTAGACACAATTGCGTTGCAATCGGGAAATCGTACATGCTTTTACCAAAAAATTGTAAAAAAAAAAAGAAAATATTACAGATATTTTTGATATGACTTCCTTCCTGTGTAGGTGTGTGAGTGTATCTTGATGTGTGTTGTTGCGTAAATGTGTGGAGGGGGTTTAGGTGCAGTAAGTGTTTGTAGTGTGTTTTATGTGTGTTAATGTGTGGTAAGTTGTGTTTGTAGCTGTCTGTAGGTAATGCAGATATGTGTAGGCATTGGGGTGAGTCTAGGTGTGTAGATGTGTGTAGGTATGTAAGTGTGTGTATGGGTGTGTAGGGGTATGTATGTGTGTGTGGGTGTGTAGGGGTATGTAAGTGTGTGTATGGTGTGTAGGGGTATGTAAGTGTGTGTATGGGTGTGTAGGGGTATGTAAGTGTGTGTATGGGTGTGTAGGGGTTTTAAGTGTGTGGTATGGGGTGTGTAGGGGTTTGAAGTGTGGTAGGGTGTGTGTGTTTGTCGGGTTCTCCGTGTGTGTTGGGTGTGCGGTATGTGTGTGTGTGTGGGTGTGTTGGGGTCTGTCGTGTTTGTCTGGTGTGTCGGGGTCTGTCCGTTGTATGTCTGGTGGTGGTCTGTCGTGTGGTGGGGGTGTTGGGTGTGGGGGTCGTGTGGTTCTGGTGTGTCGTGTGTTGGGTCTTGCCGTGTGTGTCTGGGTTGTGGCTGTGTGTCGGGGTTGTCGTGTTTGTTGGGTGTGTGATGTGTGTCGGGGTATGTAGTGTGTGTCGGGTGTGTGTGTATGTCGGGGTATGTAGTGTGTGTTGGGGTGTCGATGTGTGGGGGTATGTGTGTGTGTATGGGTGTGTCGGTGTGTAGGGGTTGTAAGTGTGTGTGATGTTGTGTAGGATGATGGTGAAGGGGTTATAGATGTTTCGAAACTGTTGAGTTTTGTTCCGTTTTCGAATTTTTAAATTTTGGAAAGTTCAAAATCGAAAATTCAAAATCCGGGTTCGTGAAATTCAGGAGTCCGAAGTTTTGTCAGGACTCAAAACCCTCAGATTCGATTTGAAACTGGTTCTATTCAAACCCACATTACATCTCTTATTGGGGTCTGTAGATGTGTGTAGGGGTATGTAGTTGTGTGTATGGGTGTGTTGATTTATGAGCGATGTAAGTGTGTCTAGGGGTGTGTAATGTGTGCAAGTATGTGTGAATGGTGTAGATTGTCTGTAGGTGTGTGTGTGTGTGTATAGTAGTATGTGCATGTGTAGGGTGTGGTAAAGTAGAGATGGACAAATTTTCGAAAGTTCGGTCAGTTTTTCGAACATTCGAACTATATGGAAAGTTGGAAAACGGACCCTTAAGAGTCAATGGGAGTCAAATAGTTCGAAAAGTTCTAATGAAATACAGTTAAATATGAATGGTAACTTAATGTAAATGGCTGTGGGACCTGGGAAATGGTCTGGGACACGTTCGAATTCCAGACTTTCGAGAACTTGATTTTACTCTAACACGCGCTACTTTCGAGCTCTCGCGTTCAAAACATTCGATAATTATCCCATGAATGATTCGCGGATTCGATAATTCGATTTTAATCGTGTATTGGTATAATAGACATTTACTTGCGATTCAGAATTCGATATTTACTTGCGTATAGGTATAATAGGCATTTTACTCGCAGATTTGATATTCGATATTTACTGGGCATATTGGTATAATAGACATTTTATTCCATTCACACGCCTCAACGTTCGCTAATTATCAAAAGTCTGGAAAAAAATTGAAAATCCCGGACCGGGATAGTTCGAGAAGTCCGAGTCGGTTCCAACTCGAATAGTTCGTCCAAACTCGAGTCAAGTTCTAGTCCATCTCTAGTAAAGGTGTGTGTAGATGTGTGTAAATGTATGTAGAGAAGTGAGGGGGGTGTAAGGTGTGTGTAGATTGTGTAATGTTATGTAGCCAAGTGTAGATGTGAAGGGGTGTTAAAGGTGTGTGTAGATATGTGTAAGGTATGTAGACAAGTGAGGAATGTGAAGGGGTGTAAAGGTGTGTGTGAGGAGTGTAGGGGGGTTGGTTTGTGTAAGATTGTGTAAATGTATGTGACACGTGTAGATGTGAGGGGTTAAGGTGTGTGTAGATGTGCGTAAGTGTGTTGACAAGTGTGGGCATGTTGATGGGGTATAAAGCGTGTGTAGTGTGCAGTGTGTGTGGGGTGTATGGGTGTGTTGTGTGTGATGTGTGGTGTTTTGTGTTGGGTAGGGTGGTGTGATGAGTGTTGTGACTGTGAGGGTTGTTGTAGTTTGTGTGTGCTGTGTGTGAGGAGGGTAGTGTTGTGGGGGTTGTGTTGATGTGTGTGGGTTTTGATGGGTTGGTAGCTGTGTGTAGGTGTGTGTAGAGGAGTGTAGTGATTGTGAGGGTTGTGTAGCTGTGTGTAGAGGAGTTTAGTGATTGTGAGGTTGTGTGCTGTGTGTAGAGGGTTTAGTGATTGTGAAGGGTTGTGCAGAAGTGTTAGGTTGTGTAGAGGAGTGAAGGGGGTATAAAGTTGTGTGTAGATGTGTATAGAGGAATGTAGGGGTTGTGTAGCTGTTTGTGGTGTTTGTAGAGAGTGTAATGATTGTGAAGGGTTGTGTAGGTGTGTGTGGGACTGTGGGTACGAACATGTTTTCCTTTATTTGGTGGATAAGTATTTGGATTATAATAGACAAGTCTTTTTTCACAGCTAAGACCGGTAGACAGACAGATGTTCTCACCATGTGGAACCAGAGGATCCTGGGGGATTGTTGGCTAAGGACATGTTGGGAATCGTAGCAGGTGCAGATTAGGACTGTCAGAAATCACTAATCACATCTAATAAAGTTTTTTCTATTGATTTGTGTTATACGGACGCAATGGTTTAATTGGTGCAGTGATCAATTTACAGTTTCAGGGTCACAATGTCACTGGGAAACAGAGACAGACAAACCTTTGTTCTGAGGAGCTGCAAGGGAAAGGGAGCTGTTACCCTATGAGCACGTCAGGCCTGAAAGATTCAGGAAGATCCTAATGATTTTTTAAGGGCCCCAAAAAATGTTGGAGGGAATTACCCATTTGGAGGGAGCACACCTACACATAAGGGTACAGGTGGCTGAGTACTAGGGATGGATCCTGGTTGTGAACAAATCGGGTTTAGATTTGGAACTGCTGGTTTCAAACATCCACGGTTCGACAGATTCGCAGGGTTATTCAATAAAGTTCTTATCGTTTAAAATGGTGCTAATTTTGCCCCAACCATCAGATCTTTTAACTTTGAAAGCTAACATCTGATTGGTTGGGGCAAAATTAGCACCATGTTAAACGATAGGAACTTTTATGAATCTCCCGTTTGTTTTTAAATTCAAATTGAAAATCAAAAATTCTTATTAAAAATCAATTTTTTAAATAAAAAAAATCAAAAAAAAATTATTAAAAAATCAAAAATACATAGAAAGTTACATGAAAAAAAAAATGAAATTCATAATGAAATTTTAAAAATGTATCGTGAAAAAAACAGAAATTCATAATGAAAAATTAAAAAATGAGCATGAAATCAGAAATTCATAATGAAAAATTAGCAATTTATCATGAAAAATCAAAATTCATGATAATGGTTTGAATCGGATCTTCAGGTTGTTGAAATACAACTCGCCAGTTCCTTTCTTGAGGGTTCTGCCCTAAACCAGAGGACAAATCACGAGACTGAAATCACGAGACCCACTGTTACGAGCCCCCAGCAAAACTATAATGGGCCCCTATCATCCACCTGGGGTTTTCTGTGAGGAATCTTTATCTGCCAGGAAAATAAAAGAAGAGGGGTCCCTCTTGGCCCGGGGCCCCCTACTCCATTGGTAGTAACGCCTCTGGGCAGGGCTTAATCCCAGGCCTGGCAACCATGTTTGTTGAGATACCATGTATTTTAAAGATTTGCCCCCCACCCCCAGAAAAAACAAAGTGTGCAACCTCCCCAACCCATCTCTGCCCCTCACTGGACCCTGGCCATTGTATCAAACATCCAGAATTTGAGAAAAGTGCACACCCTTATCACTAGCACGTGCTGTAGATTTTGTCTGTGGTGCTGCTCATCTGATGAAGGGTGGCTGAGGTCTCCCAAACGTTATCACTCGGTTGTTGCATTGAATAAATGGGTTAAGGACCCTTTCTTTGAATCTATGTGAACGGTTCCAATTGGCTGTCAGAACACCCAACCCAGCCCATGAATTGGACACCCCTAATCTATTAAATAAATCTAAATTTATCAGCATCCTGTCCGACGTTTACTCAATATAATGACCAAATCATGGTAGATGTTTGATGGGAGTTGGTAAAATGATGTTACAAACACATTCATTTTCATCCAGCTGATTAAAGTTGAACTTGAAACTCATTTTGGGTTAACGACACAAAGTTCCAGTTTTTGGCACAGTTTTAACCTTATAATGAACCCCCCCCTAAAGCCCTTTAGTCGTACGTCTTGAAACTCATTTGACCTAAATCTCTTTCCATCAAAGTGATTTTGGGACTTTATTCCTTCCTACGCGTTTCGTTTGTTTTCCCAGTAGAGCAATGACATAATCGTTACAAGGTAATATATTGTACAGTTGTATTGTACACTGCCCGCCGATTGTCGTAGGTGTTGTCCCCCAAAACCATGTTATGTTTTAACATCTCTCAGCAATCGAACAGCCCAAGCGAATTAGGTTTACACAGGCAGATTTTCCTGCGGAGCTTTTGAACTCTGAGTAATCCTGAAAATTACCATTTCCATCACGCCGCCGGCCCTGGCGCTGTATTCCACCAGAATAATGAATATTTATTTCTGAGCCTGACTCTGTGAGGTGAATCTCCCTTCCTGATGCCTCGTAGGTTTGTTTTTTTATTATTATTACGTGTTCTTCCTTTCTGTAAATGGTGGCTCCGAGAGCCATTTTGTCTTGTGATCAGGCATAATCCGAACAACAGCGAGAAATCAGACACGAATGGCAAGCTCACAATTCACAAAGAAAACAAAGCTCAGCCTGCAATATTTGTAAAGGGGAATTATAGTACGAAAAATAAAACACTATCTTATTCTTTCTTTGCTTCCTCCCTCTGAGTGGTTCCAACCATCGTGACTCCAACGTGTCCAACTGTAAAGGGTCTGGGAGGGTTTTCTTACTTTCCTTATTGTACCTACGTACCCTAGAGTACAATAAGGTTTGAAGGCCATACGCTGGCCAATGTTTTCCGATTAGATTTTCGATTGTCTGAAGCGATGTAAATACAATTGGAGTAACCTAATGCAATTCCTACCTTGTGCCGGCGATCTTTCGTAGACCTTTTCGATATGTTCTTATCGTTGGGATCACAGGTTTTTTATATCGCCTAACGTTCAATCGGAAACACAAAAAAATGTCTGTTATTTTAAGAATTTTATTGCATTTGAATGATCAGAATATCGACACCGTGTGTGGGGGACCATTAAAATGTATTTTTTTATCAAATTTTAAACTCAGAAAATGCTGATTATGATGATGCATCACTTTAGCTTTTTCAACCCAAATAACACTGCATCCTGGACCAGTGACCTATGTAGAAGGAGGGGGCAAAAGTAACTAGAGGGCTTCACTTTAACACAGTAATCTCTTCTTAGAGATTGCTTAGAATGACAAGTGATATATCATTTTAATCAGCAGTTCCTGTTCTCTAAGTCACTGAATAATGTGTTTCTCTTCCTGTCTACAAGTTTAGGCAACAATAATTTATTTGTTAATCACTGAGCAATTTCCTGGTGGCACAGACTGTAATTTAACATAAGGAGTCTTGCTACATATGTTCTATGTATAGAGGGACTTTTCTAAAGGAATGGCTGTTTTTTTGTTCTATATTTACCATTTTGTCCCTTTCCGTTGTGAGATATTCACGTCTTTTCCACCTCATAGCCCCAAAGTGATAATAACCCTTCTCCCTTCTCCAATCAGGATGCTGGGAATTATGGTTCTTTAGATCCTGAAGTCTCGCCTTAATAACTGCTTATTTTTAAATAGAAAGGGCTAAAGGAAAGTGGCACCTTTGTTCAGCTGCAATTGGACGGGCTACACATGTCGTTAACCAGAACTTCCGCATCACTAACCTTACAGTGAGATCTGTGCAGCACTCAGAAATCAAATGGACATAGACATTCGCCCCTCTGATATTAATCCCCATAAAGATTCCAGTCGAGAGTGGAATTCAAGGGTTTATTTCTAATGCAGCCTGGAGAGAATTGACAACGTTTGTTTGATTCGAGAACCGTCTGTGACATTATGTTTCTGATGATAGTGCAATGGATGGAACCACTTACAGGAGGGTGTGGGGGGACTATTATGGGATGTGCAGGAGATTGCAAGTGTATGGCAACACTCTCCTGATTCAAGTAACATGCCAATGCAATGCAACTATTTGCACTGCAAAAATCACGCATGCAAGTGGTTATGTAACAAAAAGCGACAACCTTTGCATGTGATATTAACCAACATAACCAATTACTCGTTTTTAATTGGATACCGTGTTAGGAACATCAGATTGGCGGGAATGTATTAATATCCCAGCAGAACCTTCTTTTAGCATAAATTCCTATTATACTTTGCCTTAATATCAGGCATGGACAGACAGTTAAAAAATAAAATAAAATAACCCGAATTGAAGTGAAAGGGTTAAGTCACGCGGCGGATGGGAGAATAAATAGAGATGATTTTCGCGCTGTGAGCTAGTTCACCTTTAACGCGCCCCCCCGATGTGATTTAACACATAATGAAACCTTTTAACCACTCGACAAGCTCTTGTAAAGTTCTATTAACAGGAGAGTGTCTCCCAGATAATACAGTCTGGTAATTTCCACACTTTCGGTCACCTGGACCTTACACTTTCTCATCTTATTCAGAGACACGCGATTACATTTCTATGAAACCATTTCGCACGTTAGTTTGGTTCCTGGAGAGTCTCGGTTGTAATATTTCTACCTTTGTGACTCTATCAACAGTCGGAATTTTAAACACCAGAAAAACTGTGACAATGAAAGATACAAGGCGCCCTGGTATTTTACCTAGAATTTAGTATTCTTCCTTTATATCTGTCGTCATAGGTTAGTAACCAGAGACTCACATTCAACGTTACCACTTGATTGGGTCATACTCATAAAACGCTAATTACGCTAATTAATAGCATAAAATAGCAAAAATCGATTAACCGATACACACCGAAATATCTCATCGTGTGTACCCAGCTTAAGTGTAGAATCCACGCTACACAAAGTACTATGGGATTATAAGGTTATACACTATCTTTGCGGAATGAAGTCCAAAAATGTTCGCATAATCCACTCATACTCAATATTAACCCTACACAAGCCGCGCTGCTTACTGATCGCAATTCCATAAATGGACTAAATCTCACAAAATGTTTTAATAAAAAATTTTGCATCTGTATTTACGACCACAGGGCGGTATTTAAAAACCGCGGTATCGTAAACTTCCGATACTGGGGGTTTGTGTAAAAGTATGACTGTGCGTACCATTGTGAAAGGAGTGGAATTGTACGGATGTCATTGTTTGACAACGATCCATTTTGACTGCGATTGAACATTACGATTGAATTTACAATCGTTAAAGGCACAGGGTTATGGCGTTAAACGTAATCCCACAGCTCTGGCTTTCCAGCTCTGATTTCACCTTCTCATAGGACGACCCCGACCTGTCTCATTGGAATTTTTATTTATTTTTATTACCCAGACGTACCAGCGACTCATCATCTCATCTCTGCTCCTGCACAGAGAACGCAGCAGCTGTAAGAGTGAGACCAGCTCCCAGCAAGCAATTAATTAGCTTGGAAAGGAGGTCGTCCCTGGAGCCTATAGGGAGAGAGCTGGCACACAGTTGTGTGTGATGTGAGTGCAAAGAAATGAGAAAATAAGTAAGACTTGCCTGATGAATGGTTTGGTGCTGAGCCGGTGTCTAAAATACTGAAATACCATTTCTCATTGTGTTACCTCTAATCTCCGCTACAGGGAAGCAATTATTGGCTATCAGGGTGTAATAAAACTACAGTGTTTTTCCCCTACCAAGTAGAATGTTGGATTTGAAGTTTTTTATACCCTCTGCTAAGAATGTATAATTTAGCCGGTTCTCATATGTTAATTATAGTCTCCTAACAAGTCAACACTAGGGGGTAAATTGTGATACCGTTCCTTTGTAGCAGTCTCAAAATGGCACTGGTAACGGTATCTTGCAATTGTTGGTATTTACTGATAATGTGGCTCAAAACACCAGGACCAATGTGGCCCCATTGACACCGTAGCTGTAGAAGCCAGGTCTGGACCGTGATGGCACCAGGGGTTTAGGCCAGGTGTGGACCGTAATGGCACCAGGGTGGAGACCAGGTCTGGACCCTAATGGCAACAGGGTTGAGGCCAGTGTGGGCCATAATGGCACCAGGGGTGAGGCCTGGTGGACCTTAATGGCACCAGGGGTGGAGGCCCGGTGTGGACCTTTATCGCACATGGGGTGGAGGCCAGGTGTGGACTGTAATGGCACCAGGGGTTGAGGCCAGGTGTGGAATGTATGGCACCAGGGGTTTGAGGCCGGTGTGGACCTTAATGGTACCAGGGGTGTAGGCCCGGTGTGGACCTTTATCGCACAGGGGTGAAGGCCAGGTGTGGACCGTAATGGCACCAGGATGAGGCCAGGTGTGGACCTTAAGGGCACATGGGGTGGAGGCCAGGTGTGGACCTTAATGGTACCAAGGGTGGAGCCATGGGTGGACCGTAATGGCACCTGGGTAAAGGCCAGGTGTGAACCGTAATGGCACCATGGATGAAGGCCAGGTATGGACTGTAATGGCACCAGGGGTGGAGGCCAGTTGTGGACCGTAATGGCTCCAGGGGTGGAGGCCAGGTGGGACCTTAATAGCACCATTGGAAGAAGAAGATATCACTCATTTGGTTTTTCCTTCCAAATTGTTTAATTGTTTGAACCGTAGAGAGTTATCATATTGGGGGGATTTAGTTCTCCAATAATCTGAAAGGAGCAACATCAACACGGTCTAAGATTACCTCATCATTCCTTCCAAATGTCCAACACTCTATCCTATAAGTGAACACCACACTATGCATGATAAGATGGTGGGTAGCTGGTGTTACTCCATTTTTTGTTTTTTCTCCTAAACTGAATGCAAGTCATTGTTTTTCCTAAGGGGAACTGCAGTTGAATATTTAGATATTATTATGAATGTTCTTTGAAACACCCAGTATCTGCAAGGGTGGGGAGACTTGGATGTTCCTCCCATGGGTGTTACTTGGATGTCTCCTCCATATTGTTTAATAATTAAGGACATGAAGGTGTCTAATGGACATTCATTATTTTTCTGACCCTCTAATATAAACGTACATAGGGACTGCATAAATATTGGAAAACCAAATGTCCAAAATTTAAAGGGGAACTGTGTCTCCGTACAAGTGTTCTCTATTTATTTCATAACGTAAGCCTGGGATGATGTCTCTAGCATCTCTTGATGTCAAGTTATTAGTTTATAAGTTACAGTTCCTTGTTTGTCCTGTCTGCCTGAGTCTCTGTGACAGTTATTATTATTATTATTATTTTTATTATTATTTTATATAGCACCAACATCTTTTTTTTGGTTCTTTCACAAAAATAGTCACATTAAATACAAGGGTAATGTAGTTTCACATAAAACCATTCTGTATCCTTTCCTCTACATATGGACACCTAAGAGAGGGAAAAATTCAACTACAGGCTTGTGGCTACTTTAAAAATGATAAAGAGGTTGGGGGCTTATGATGGGCAGGTATGATGCTCGTCCCAGCAGTGAGCATGCTCAACCTTAAACTGGGAGGCAGACCCAGGTGCTGGTGATGTCACAGATCACAGTGCTAGCAGGAAAAAAACACCATTTGTATTGTGGAACTTGGAACTTGGATGGAATGCATCTAGAAGCATGATCCTGGAATCATTTGAAAGCTAAGAGTGTGTTCTTTATAATAAGGTCACTTGTATAAAGACCACACTTTCCCTTTAAGGCCATTTCATCCATCTCCATCCAAACCACACCTACTTATGGTACCATTTTTGGTGGGGGTAGGAACAGAAGCCTTGTGAGAACCTAATTTCAAGGAAATGCCACGCTACCTGTTTGCTTTAAATGTATCACCAATCTCAGTGCAGAACCGAGCCTTATCTGTTAAACACTTTTGACTTTGAGTCTCTATCGTGTAATCTGAAGATCCATGACAAATTCACAGACAATTTACTATAAACCAGTTGTGGATAACATAATGTAAGCATGTGTATTGTATGATATGCAAAGCGTGTAACAATTGAGACTGCCGCAAAACAATTGTAAGGGGCCCCGAAAGGGCCTGGTCTTTTCAGAATCAAAAAATTACACTGAATGATGGTATTTAGATTAATTACCTTACTGATTAAAGGACAAAGTTAAAACATAAACTCACAAAGAATCATCTATTTAAGGCTGTAAGTCCCTTACTTTCCAGAACAATAACCTTACAATCTGCACATGCTCTGTTCAGTTAAGGAACTACAGGATGACCTCCCAGGGACCACTATGTAATCAAGTCTGAGCAGTAGGAAAACCAATTGTTACACACTAGCAACGGGCTACTGAAATCAGTAAATGACAAAAAAGCTGCACGGTTGATTTCACAGGTGTGAGTTACGTCGATCTGATAGTTTGGGATTATGAATCCATTTTGACTTTAGCTCCTTTAATCTCCTTTGCCCATGAACTATATCTAAGAAATGCGACAGCCAGACAACTTTCAATATCACGAACAAAGTCGTGTTGACTCAACATTTTTCTCTTTGTGACAATATCTTTCTCTCCCATCTCAACATTTAGGAGGCATCTGACTGCTTCACCGAGCAGAGAAGGATGTTCCCCAGTCACTCTGCGCCGTGCCATATCAGGGCCTGCATTCAGCGTTGAGTGCTTGACGCGCAGTGACAGCCTAATGTACTGAAGATGGAAAGGTGCTGAAATTCAAAGCTTCTCTGTTGCTGAGTCAGATAGAAACGTTCCCGGCCTGTCAATCACAATGGAATACTGAATACTGATATGATAAATATTCACTTTTCCTAGTCTATCCTCTTGTGTGGGGACACAAATCGGCAGATAAACCTTCAAACTATTGGTAAATCTATTTTAATAATACTGAAATTAAATGGACCATAGGTTCTAAATTTCCTATTCAATTTCAATTTACAAAGTCCCGCATCCTCCACCAAATGAATTCACCCATAGAGATGTAATTTGGGTTAGAACCCAGTTTCGATTGAATCTGAGGGTTTCGAAGTCAAAACTTTCAGAACTCCCCAATTTCACGGTACCCAAATTTTTTTGAATTTTCGTTTTTTTCGAAAAACGAAAATAGATAATTATCGAAATTCGAAAGTAGACGATTTTCGAAAATATAAAATGAAAGTAGACGTTTTCGAAAATATAAAATTGAAAGTAGACGATTTTTGAAAACCGAAAGAAAACGATTTTCGAAAATATAAAATCAAAAGTAGCTGATTTTTGAAAATCGAAAGTAGACGATTTTCGAAAATAGTAAATCAAAAGTAGACAATTTTTGAAAATCGAAAGTAGATGATTTTCAAAAATCGAAAATCAAAAGTAGACGATTTTTGAAAATCAAAAGAAGCCGATTTTCGAAAATCGAAACACGAACTTTCCAAATTTAACGTTTCGAACATCTCTATTCACCCATTAAAAGTATAATTGCAGCTCGGTGCTTTCAGTTACCTACAAGCATATGTGATTGTAGGTGCCAGCTCTCTCACCTTCTTGTCAGCCAAATCTTTATTTGGAACCCCCTTACCCCAGAGATGACGCCTGAGACAAATGTCTCACTCTGCCTCATTATAGAAATGAACCTAGCTGAGAGCAATTGTCTGGAAGAATTATGGGGGAGATCCAATATAGCCGTTTTTCGTCTAAAACCCACGTTAACCCGAAAAAAATTCGGGTTAACGTGGGTTTTATGGAATTTAGAGCACAGCGCCCGATCCCGCGATGCAATAACTGACGTAATCTCGTTTACGTCAGTTTTGTATCGCGGATCGGGCTAAGGTAAGTAACGCGAGCCCGCATATTGTATATCCCCGTATGCCTAAATTATAGCCTGATTGAACCAAAATATTTATCAGTCATTTTGTAAACAAGCCCCAATTGCGATGTATTAGTCCCAAAATCTTGTTTTACTACTGCTGTAATGTGATGGAAAAGCCAGGGGGGGGGGGGGGGGATCAAGGAATATCGCAAGATATGAACTGTCTCTTCTGCAGATGTTACAGTCAATTCGATTTGTTGAATCTTTTTATTATTTCCATTACTTTTATTTGAAAAGGATTTTCTGTTGCCTGTAAATTAGAATTTCCCACCAGTTATAGACCCCTGCACAGCTTAACAGTTTCCTCTATCCTTCCTCGTTGTGTGTAATAATAACTAGACTGAAGCCTATCCGTGGAATCCATGTAAACGTGACAACAGTTTAATTAAATTCTTCCCCCAGTGCTCCCTGCTTTGCTCATATCAATCTGGCGCGATTGCCTCGACTGATAGTAATGATCTGAGACCACCAAACATTCCTCTGCCTGCGGTCTCTAATGAATCGAATTGGTTTCCCCATCATAAGGAATTATCTTGTTCGCTCTCTTGTCTTTCAATGCAAATAGGTCTTTATATAGAAAAATTAAAAGATTATTTTAAAAGATGTGTGCTATTATAAGGAAACATTTAAAAATCACATTTAAGGGATCCCAGTTTAAACTAGCATTATGGGCCTTATAGAGATCTTCGAAACCATATTCGGTAACTTGGAAGTAGATTTGGTAACCCTCGCAGTTTCCAGATACCGAAATAACAGAAGTTCCTAGATCCGAAGTTCAGATCGTTTCTGTGGACCTGGATCCCATCCCTAGTCATTAGCGATTAGAGATGTCCGAACTTCGCAGAATCCGGCCCGCTCGGGATCCGCAGATTTTCGAATTTTTCGGAGCTGACCCATTAAAACCTATTAAAATGTTTGGCAAAATCCGTTCTTCGAAAATACGAGGATTCTTCGCAAATACGAGGATTCTTCGCAAATACGAGGATTCTTCGCAAATATGGACCCGAAAATTGGGGTTGCTCCATCCAAAAATGTCAAAAATTCGCGGAATTTTGAATTTACAAGGATTTCTCGTATTTTCGAAAATATGGGAAAAGACAGAAATCCTTGAAATCGCTGTTCGCAAATGAGGTAAATCCGCCATCACTATTAGCGATCCGATGGGTTTATAACAGTCAAGCTAATACTTTCGACTGTGAGGGTAACAGTATTTTACAGCAGTATAGTAAAGTAGCAATGCAGTTGTTAAATACTGATTACCGTACTGTAATTAAATTGCAACCAAAATTTGCCATACGGCACCATTTGGAGTCAGGAAGGAATTCCCCCCCCCCCCCCCTTTTTTTTTTTTTGCCTTTCTCTGGATCAACTGTTAGGTAGGGTTAAAAAAAAAAAAAAAGGGTGAATAGGATGGACTTGATGTCTTTATTCAACCTCAATTACTATGTTCTATGTTACTATAAATATTTCCTTAGAAGTGTTTACGTTTTTACTGTAACTAAATCAAAAGGTGATCTGAGATTTAGAATGGCCAATGACACAAATTCAAGGTCGTAAGCCAATCCAGAAATATTAAGGCTTAGGTCACACTATGGAGCTGGATAGAGGCTACTAAATATAAATACATGCCTCTGGAGTTTTCGTCAGGCATACACAATAACATCTATTCCTATTATCCGGAAGATGGCTCTTTGGAACCAGAAAGGAAATTGTCTCTCTTCTGCGTGAAAATGACACATTTCCTATACAAAAAATATTTCATTATATTCCAATCTACTATTGGCTTCCCAGACGTTATTCATCGCTCATGTGTCATACACAAAGCCTGGGGGATAAACACAATTATAAAGAGCTGCCTTCTACCCTTAACTCCTAACTTAACATACTATGGACCCAACGGGGACGCGTAAACTCCTGGTATTAGACTACAACTGAGAGGAAGGCTGGAAATAAATCAAATTAAATAAGACACATTAGGGACACTAAACTGGTTAAGTCATGTACCTTGCATTATGACCTGTTATTCACAGGGAGATGAAAACGCTTATTCCCACCTCCCTGCGGATAGTAGAACGCGCTGAGATCCAGAGTTAAACTTACCTGCTAGTGCGCCACTCGCAGCTTCTCACCAGCAGATGGCACTCTCTTCCATTTGTGCTCCTATCTTTATTTTAGGCACGCATGCACCAAAGATAGGAGTTGGTCAGGACAGTGCGCCATCTGCTGAGAAGCGTCATTTGCGAGTGAAACGCCGGAACGTAAGTACAGGAACAATTTTGCACTATTTATCCCCTAACGGGAAATGCAATATATTTCGCTTTTGAAATTTTCCTGCACTCTTTCTCATGATGTATTAACCCTTTGCGACCATACGTACATCACGGAAACGATTTTGCTGCGTTCTTTCTCATGATGTATTAACCACTTGCGACCATACGTACATTACGGAAACGATTTTCCTGCACTCTTTCTCGTGATGCATTAACCACTTTGCGACCATACGTACATCACGGAAACGATTTTGCTGCGTTCTTCTCATGATGTATTAACCACTTTGCGACCATACGTACATCACGGAAACGATTTTCCTGCACTCTTTCTCGTGATGCATTACCCTTTGCGACCATACGTACATCACGGAAACGATTTTGCGGCGTTCTTTCTCGTGATGTATTAACCACTTTGCGACCACACGTACATCACGGAAACATTTTCCTGCACTCTTTCTCGTGATGCATTAACCACTTTGCGACCATTGTACATCACGGAAACGATTTTCCTGCTTTCTTTCTCGTGATGTATTAACCACTTTGCGACCATACGTACATCACGAAACAATTTTCCTGCACTCTTCCTCGCGATCTCGCGTTTGTAATAACCACTTTGCGACCATACGTACATCACGGAAACGATTTTCCTGCACTCTTCCTGCGATCTCGCGATGTAATAACCACTTGCGACCATACGTACATCACGGAAACGATTTCCAGCATCTTTCTCGCTATTTATTAACCACTTGCGACCATACGTACATCACGAAACCTAAGAGGTAAGTGCGATCTTTAACACAATGTTAAAGCCGGAAATTGAAAAGATGTCAATTTTCACGCTTAAAATTAGCGAGAAATGTATTGCTTGCCCTGTGCATATCCCACAAAACATGTCGCAGACAGTTTAATACAGCGCCGTTAAATTTATTTGCGCCAGATGTGCGTCTGGGTTACAGAAATCGCTAAGAACTCTGGAAAACCATTCTTAAAGTCACACTAACCTCTATTAAATTGGTTAGGGTAACTTTATGAATGAATATTAGCCCTGCAGCTTTTGGTAAATTCTGTGATTTAAACTGCTGTTCCTCTTTAAGTTTAGACTATTTTCTGGCTCCTTTAAGTGGGTTTTTTTCTTTTTTCCCTTTGTTATTATTATAAAAAGCTGTAACATTCCTCCGATGTCTCCATCCGAGCAATTCCATGGAAGCGTTTCTATGCTCCAAACTCCCCCTTAAGGGTTAATTAACTGTCCTTTGGTCTCCCATCTGTTCATATGCCAGTTCATATCTAAAGGCCCAGCTGGGGTGTTGAAAAAACATCTAACAAATAGGGCAGGAAGCTTCAGTTCCAGATCAAACTGATATGTGAAAGGACAGGGAGGATAGAAAAATCAACCTTACAGTTACAGTAGGTAGAAGAGAAAGTCAAAGACTTAGATGTCTTCCTGTATCTGCCCGAACTACTGATGTGCATATACACCACATATACCCTATATACTACAGATACCCTAACCACACATACCCTATACACTACATTACCCTATACACCACAGATACCCTATCCACCACATATACCCTATAAACCACATATACCCTATAAACCACATAACCATATACACCACATATACCCTATACACCCATATACCACTATACACTACAGATACCCTATACACCACATATACCATATACACATATACCCTATACACCACATATACCAATATACCACATATACCCTATACACCACAGATACCCTATACACACAGATACCCTATACACCACAGATACCCTATAGACCACATATACCATATATACCACATATACCCTATACACCACAGATGCCATAATACCACATAACCCTATACACCACAGATCCCATACACTAAGATACCCATACACCACAGATACCCTATACCCACATATACCAATATACCACATAACACCTATATACCACATACACCCATACACCACATATACCCTATACACTACAGATACCTATACACCAACGATACCCTATACACCACAGATACCATATATCCCAAATAACCCTATACGCACATATCCCTATACAACCCATTACCCTTATACCACAGATACCCTATACACCACACATACCATATATACCCTATGCACCACATATACCCTATACAAACACATTATCCTATATACCACAAATACCCTATACACCCCATATACCCTATACACCACATAATCCTATACAACACATATATCCTATATACCACAAATACCCATACACCACATATTCCTATATACCACAAATACCCTATACACCACATATACCCTATACACCACATATACCCTATACCTAAAAATACCATATATACAATTTACACCGCATATACCCTATACTCCACATATGAAGGTGTTGCACGGACACCGAAACGTCACAGTTAATAAACACCTAAGACCGGTTGTGCATTCTGAACTGTTTATCTTTGGATACTATGGGCCAATTTAAAACCCATGGTATCGCTTTTTAGCAGTACCGCGTTGAGTTAATTTATGATTGCAGTTGTAAATGTAGGTTCACGATCGTCCATTTACAACCAAACGTTCGATCATGGAATTAATGAACGGTCGATCGTAGAATACCATGCAGTAGTAAACTACCACGATGGTATTCTATGGGGATCGTAAACCTACGATTTTGTTATCGGTTTACAATCTGTAATTTATAATTCCGATCGTTAAAGTTGCGGTATCGCTAAAAAGCAATACCGCGGCTTTATAATATGGCCCTATATACCATTGGTTATGGTTTTCTAAATGCAACCAGCCACTTCAACCTTACATTGCAGGTGTGCAGGAGATTTTCTTTGACTATATACAACATTTACACATATATACCATATACACCACATATACACCACATAAACCATATATACCATATATACCGCATACACCAGACTGTGACTGCTGACATTACAACCAATGGTTGACTGTTGTTTCACCTGCTACTTCTCTGCACATGCTCAAGCTTATAAAAGCTCAATGAGCAGGGGTAGGAGGCAGATACCTTTGCCAGAAAACAATAGAGCTTATAATTAAATATCTGGTTACAAATGCATGTAACACATTGGGAAAGATAGCAGTTGGGGTTAGATAACGACAATTTTTTTGGTTTAAGGGGGACATGCACTTAAATAAACTGCACTCTATGCATTAGAGTTTATACAGATTTAAACCCCTATTGGGCTAAAACAACCAATCACATGTATATTGCAGTAACCCAGTTAAAGCTGAATTCTGATTGGTTTCTGAACCTCTCAATGAATGTAAACATTTTATACCCATTGGTTAGAACAGATTTTATGGAACAAATCATTTTTTTTTTTTTTTTTTCTTTATTTGATTCTTTCCCTTTAATGTCCGTCATGTTATTTCTAGAAAGCAGAGTTTTATCCCTTTATAATGTTATTACTTCCCGGTTAACGCTCCTGGTTTTTATTATTATTACGGCCACGGACATTCCTTTCCCGCACAACGTAGAGTGACCCAGACGCGCGGAGCAATTATACAATAATGAAATGTCTTCTTCAGGATGTTTGTTTTTAATTTTGCAGGAGAAGCTTCAGACATCCAATGTCCATTAACTTTCAGATGTCTGGTTCAATCAGCAAGACAGGTCACGCAGAGCGCGCTGAGTTTTTAATTCCAGGATTACTATAGACGTATTGCAAATAACCTTTGTTGAAAGAATTCCCCGGCATTGATTTTTTTTTTTTTTTGTCGTTACTTTCCTGACACTGTGATTAGACCCTCACGTAAACAATGACTTCATCACACAGTGCGTAGCTGGGATTGTACATGGCGGATAGAGATAGGCGAACTTACTGAAGCTTTCGGAAAAGTCCAAATATTGGAAAATCCGCAACTGGACCCATTGAAGTCAATGGGAGTTAAAAAAATAAAATGACAGTTTACTTACCAGCCCTGGTTCCTTCTGCTGTTTCTTCACATGAAAGCAAGCAGAAGGGGCCGTCCGGCAGCACGCAAGTGATTGGATGAGCCTCTCCCATTTTGCAAATCTGCGCGTAGGAGTAGCAAAAGGTTCAGGGACAAGGGAGCGAGGTGTAGTAAGGACCTTTAGCAGCGAGGTCTAGGTTTTGGGGCTTTCCTACCTCAGATTTTTATTTTGGGGGTGGAGACACCCTTTAACGTTGGCAACAAAGCAATAGTAGTGGAACATAAAAACCCTGGACCTCTAAACTGTTTTAAATTCTCTTTTTTTACAGGGAATGTCAACATGTTAAAAACATAAAAACTGGTCCATTGTCAGTTTCCTGCCCCCAACCCCATGATATATTTTGCACTTTATTACCTGCATTACTGAAAAGATATTTAAAGAAAGTTATTGCCTTTATATTATGAAAGACTAAGATGGCCCCTCCCTCCATACATTCAATCTTGGCTTTGATTGGTTGACTGCTGTTTCACTTACTGCCTCTGCACATGCTCAAGTATATAAAGCTCCATGAGCAGTGGGAGAGGCGGATACCTTTACCAGAAAGAAACAGACTTAGTATTTAATATCTGATTACAAATGCATGTATAAACCGGAAATATAGCAGTTGGGCTGCAGCAGATAACTGCCAAGTCACCTTTATTTTTTTAAGGCAGGGCATCCCTTTAATCTAATGTGGGCAGTAGTGATGGCCCAGTTCGCGGATCCGAACCCGGATCCGCGGCGGATTTACCTCATTCGCGAACGGCGGATATCGTGTATTTTCCGGTTTTCCGCCTCGAGGATTTCTCGTTTTTCCAAGCAGACTAAAGCTGGGTATACACACTACTGTTCCTGTCTGTCATTTTTCAAAGATCTGCATACACACAGTCCTATAGGAGAACACTCGGGACTGTGTGTTTCCCTCGGCCGCGGCAGACTCTCACATCTCACCAAATGTCTCTGCTCTGCCCTACATGACTGGAAACAATTTAATGGGGAGGACACTGGTGCCACATACCGCAATCCACTGAAACCTATCCTGTCCTTCCAATCAGTATTTTAGTGTGGCCAGTTGCGCTGCATACGCACAAACGTATGTATACGCCCACCTTACCTTGTACACGTGTGCCTCTTACCAACTAATAAAGTGTTCCCACTATAAAGAACAGCAGCAGTGGCAGTGTCAGAAGGAAGAAACCTTCTTGGGGGGGGGGTCGCACACAGGTGGAGGGCACCTAGGGCACTAAAATGGGTAGATATGGCCCTGCCTGTAGGACATTATGTCCGATATTTACCCATGATAAAAAGTTTGCTGGGTTTTACTATAGGACTAGTCCATGCAAGCCTTCAGAGCAGACTACTGAGGTGGAGGCAGTAAAATTTGTCCTGTACAGAACACTAAAAATGTGAAAAAATGAGGTTGGGTACATGTCAGGTAAAAAACTAATCTGTGAGACATGGGGGGAGAATAACAGAGTCAGTAACACATCTCAATCTACCTACACATGGTCCCTTGTGACCTGGCTGCATTGATGGACGGCCATATTGACTTGATTCAATCAATTGTCCCTTTGGCCAAACAAGCAGCCTCTGTTCATCCACAACCTTCTACATGAACTGATTAAAAACATCAGTGTTGCCTGCAGAAGATCCCAAAGGAAAGAGGCTGTCGGGTAATTTCCAACTGGGGATAGGATTAACCTGTGTTAGGAGGTCCATGAGATGTATACATCAATGTATTATCTTCAGGTTTCTTAATGTAGAGAAGTAGAGGTTTGTACAGCACCAGATCTTGGCAACTAAGTGCCAGGCAAGATTTAGTGTAAACCAATGTCCATACTGGTCGCCTATTTAGCAACTGAAATCTGGTGGGACATTTATTAAAATCCATTCCCAATTAGGGATGGAGTCATCGGAGGAAACCTATGGTATCAAACCTTGTACTGAAAACCAATATGCCTAGATGAGCCCAATGCTACAAGCACCAATGACTCCCGGTGCGTGGCTAGTTTTGATTCACTTAACAATGCCAGTCTGCTAGACCTAAAGCCAGTTGATCTGTATTAGATTTAGAGGTCTCCTGATTAGAAGAAAGGGTTTTTTTCCCTCACCGTCACACTGCGCGCATTTTCGGGTGCATTGCGATGTGATTTGCGTTCCACATTTTTTTCCCAATACTTAATTTAAAAAAAAACGCATGCGCAAACGCAACGAAAATCACACATAAATTGCATGTGATTGCGTTTGCATTGCAGTGGGGCCGTGCCCTTACTGTCCAATAGTAACTCTATTCATGTTCCAAACCACATGCCATAGAAGACGTAGTCCGTCCGGACCTGTCAGACTATCAGCGGAGGACGAGCGACGGGTAAGTACCTTAACTTCTCTCTTGGCTCCTGATTGTTTATTGAAAAGGTGAGGCAAGACACAGCTCCTTTACCTCCCGTCTTCAATAAACTAAATGGCCAAACATTATTATTTTAGTGGAGATACTCAGTGGAGATAACCTTTAAGTGGTTTTGGAAAAAAGAGAGAAAGAGGAGAATAAGGGAGAAAGAGGGCGAAAAGAAAGAGGGGGAAGAGAAAAGAAAGAGAGAGAGGTGGAAGAGGTAGAGGAGGAGGAGAAAGAGGGAGAAGGAGAGGAGGATAAGAGAGAGAGAGGGGAGAGAAAGAGAAGGAATGCTATACAATACCGATACTTTACTATAACAATGCTATACTATACCGAACTTTACTATAACAATGGTTAAATATACGGATACTTTACTATAACAATGGTATACTATACCGATACTCTACTATAACATGCTAAAATATACCGATACTTTACTATAACAATGCTATATTATACCGATACTTTACTATAACAATGCTATACTATCCAATACTTTACTATAATAATGCTATACTATACCGATACTTACTATGAAATGCTATACTATACCGATACTTACTATGAAAATGGTATACTATACCGTACTTTACTATACTGGTACTACATACCGATACTTTACTATAACAATGCTAAACTATACCGATACTTTACTATAACAATGCTATACTATACCGATACTTTACTATAACAATGCTAAAATATACTGATACTTTACTATAACAATGCTATATTATACCGATACTTTACTATAACAATGCTATACTATACCAATACTTTACTATAATAATGCTATACTATACCGATACTTTACTATGAAAATGCTATACTATACCGATACTTTACTATAACAATGGTATACTATACCGATACTTTACTATAACAATGCTATATATACCGATACTTTACTATAACAATGCTATATTATACCGATACTTTACTATAACAATGCTATACTATACCAATACTTAACTATAAATGCATACTAAATACCGATACTTTTACTATGA
>CM033476.1:323954132-324092893 GCA_019447015.1 Hymenochirus boettgeri | reverse complement strand
TATTATCAGTATAGTATCAGTATACTAAGTATGGTTATAACGTATTGTCAGTTCTAGTATCAGTTGTAGTATAGTGTGGTATAATGTAATATCAGTATAATCAGTATATACTATAGTATGGTTATAATGTATTGTCAGTATAGTATCAGTTGTAGTTAGTGTGGTTATATGTATATCAGTATAGTATCAGTGTAGTTATAGTGTGTTAGAAGTGTATTATCAGTATAGTATCAGGTATATATAGTATGGTATAATGTATTGTCAGTATAGTATCAGTGTAGTATAATGTGGTTATATGTATTATCAGTATAGTATAGTATGATTATAGTGTATTATCACTATATATCAGTATAGTATTAGTATGGTTATAGAGTTATTATCAGTATATTATAGCTATAGTGAATTAATAGTATAGCATTAGTGTAGTATAGTATGAGTTAAATGTATTACACAGTTATATATCAGCCATAGTATAAACACAGGTATAATGCATTATCAGTATAGATATCAGTGTAGATATGTATGGTTATAATGTATTATAAGCATAGTATCAGTGAGTATAGAATGGTTATAGTGTTTTAGTATCAGTATAGTATAAGGGTTATAATGTATTATCGGTATAGTATCAACATAGTATAGTATGGTATAGCGTATTATCAGATAGTAAGTATGAGTGTTATAGTGTATTCTCAGTTAGTATCAGTGTAGTATAGTAGTATCTGTGTAGTATAGTATGGTTATAGTGTATTTTCAGTATAGTATAGTATGGTTATGTATGTACGTGTGTGTATGTATGCATTATGTATGTATGATTTAGTTGTAGGGTTTATAATAAAGATACCACTTGAGAGACGCAGCACTGTACAGTAATAAATACAATAAAGTCATACAAGGGGGTAAATACATAGATAGTTCAGTACATAACATAGAAATTATATAAATGTAAGTGCCACAAGAGGAAAGGAGGGCCCTGCCCCATAGAGCTTACATTCTAGTTAGGTGGGTAATACACAGATACAATGGAATGGGTATAAGTGCTGGAGTGAGAAGTATGCAGTGCAAATAAAAGAATCATATACTGTGCTGATTACAGATAGGTAGGATGTAAGGGTAGATTTATCATATATAGATATATAGATACCATATACTGTGCTGGTTACCGGATAGGTAGGTGTAAGAGGTAGATTATCATATATAAGATATATAGATATCATATACTGTGCTGGTTACCAGATAGGTAGGATGTAAGGGTAGATTATCATATATAGATATATAGATACCATATACTGCTGCTGGGTTACCGGATAGGTAGGATGTAAGGGTAGATTTATCTATATAGATATATAGATATCATATACTGTGCTGGTTACCGGATAGGTAGGATGTAAGGGTAGATTTATCATATATAGATATATAGATACCATATACTGTGCTGGTTACCGGATAGGTAGGATGTAAGGGTAGATTTACATATATAGACATATAGATACCATATACTGTGCTGGTTATCAGATAGTAGGATGTAAGGGTAGATTTATTCTATAGATATATAGATACCATATACTGTGCTGGTTACCGATAGGTAGGATGTAAGAGTAGATTTATCATATATAGTATATAGATACCATATACTGTGCTGGTTACCAGATGGTAGGATGTAAGGGTAGATTTATCATATATAGGTATATAGATACCATATACTGTGCTGGTTACCAGATAGGTAGGATGTAAGGTAGATTATCATATATAGATATAGATATCATATACTGTGTGGTTACCAGATAGGTAGGATGTAAGGGCTGTTTACATTGGAGAAGGGCGGTTTGCGTGGGGACATGATAACTTATACAAATATATTAATGGCATACAGTGAACTCTCTGGTGCATTGTTCACTAATAGGTCATATCAGAGGACTCGTGGACATCCTTTAAGGTTGGAGAAAAAGAAGTTTCATCTTCAAGTTAGGAGAGGTTCTTTACAGTGAGAACGGTGAAACTGTGGAACTGTCTTCCAGCAGAGGTGGTAATGGCAAGTTCATTGAATACTTTAAAAAAGGCCTGGATAAGTTTCTAAAACTAAAAAATATTGGAATTACTGGTATTAATGCATATAGATCTGGTTGATCCAGGGATACTTTCCGATTGCCGTTTGGAGTCAGGAGAATTTTTCCCCCCCTTTTTAGCTGGGGTTTTTTGCCTTCCTCTGGATCAACTGTTAGGTAGGGTTAAAAAAAAAAAAAAAAAAAAAAGGGAATAGGTTGGACTTGATGGACGAATGTCTTTATTCAACCTTAATTACTATGTTACTATGTAATTACTATGTTATTTATCATATATAGATATCACATACTGTGCTGGTTACCAGATAGGTAGGATGTAAGGGTAGATTTATCATATATAGATATATAGATACCATATACTGTGCTGGTTACCAGATAGGTAGGATGTAAGGGTAGATTTATCATATATAGATATATAGATACCATATACTGTGCTGGTTACCAGATAGGTAGGATGTAAGGGTAGATTTAAACCTGCTTATTGAGGTTTCTTGATGTAGAGAGAGGGAATGAGTTCCAGAGGATGGGAACCACAAGAGAGAAGGTTTAAGGTGAGAGGAAGCACATGTGGGATAGCATAGTTATAGTGTATAATTGGTATAATTGGCAGTATAGTTTGTTATGGGTATTATCGGTATAATATTATTATATAGTATGGTTATAGCATATAATTAGTATAATATCAGTATAGTATAGTATAGTATAGTATGGTTATAGTGTATTATCAGTATAGTATCAGTATAATATAGTATGGTTTATAGCGTATTAACAGTTAGTAGCAGTATAGTATAGTATGGTTATGGGTATTATCGGTATAACATCATTTATATAGTATGGTTATAGCATATAATTAGTTATAGTATGAGTATAGTATAGTATGGTTATAGTGTATTATTGGTATAGTATCAGTATAGTATGATTATAGTGTATTATCAGTATAGTATCAGTGTAGATAGTATGGCTATAGTGTATTATCAATATAGTATCAGTAGTATAGAATAGTTATAGTGTATTATCAGTAGTATCAGTATATATAGTATGGTTATAGTGTATTATAAATATAATATGTATGGTTATAGTGTATTATCAATTTAGTATCAGTATTGTATAGTACGGTTAGAGTTTATTATCAGTATAGTATCAGTATAGTTACTAGGGTTATAGTGTATTATCGGTTAGTATCAGTGTTGTATAGAATGGTTATCATGTATAATCAATATAGTATCAGTGCAGTATGTTTATACTGTATTATCGGATAATATCATTATAGTAATGCATTGTTCTAGCATAGTATTGGTTTCGTATTAGTGTTATAGTATAATGTTGTTATAATAGCATTGTTTATATTTTGTCTAGTATTGTTTTGTATAGTTTGTATAGTACTGGAATAGTATAGTATAGCATTGTTAGAGTAAATTATCGGTATAGTATAGCATTATTATAATAAAGTATCGGTATAGTATAGCATTATTATAGTAAAGTATCGGTATAGTATAGCGTGTTATAGTATAGCATTGTTATAGTATAGCATTGTTATAGTAAAGAATTGGTATGGTATAGCGTTGTTGTAGTAAGTATCGGTATAGTATAGCTTGTTATAGTAAAGTATCGGTCTAGTATAGCATTGTTATTAAAGTATCGTTAGTATAGCATTGTTATAGTAAAGTATCGGATATAGTATAGCACTGTTATAGTAAAGTATCGGTATAGTATAGCACTGTTATAGTAAAGTATCGGTATAATATAGCATTGTTATGGTAAAGTATCGGTATAGTATAGCATTGTTATAGTAAAGTATTGGTATATTATAGCATTGTTATAGTAAAGTATCAGTATAGTTTAGCATTGTTATAGTAAAGTATCGGTATAGTATACCATTGTTATAGTAAAGTATCGGTATAGTATAGTATTATTATAGTAAAGTATCGGTATAGTTAACATGTTATAGCAAAGTATCAGTATAGTATCGCATTGTTATAGTAAAGTATCGTATAGTATAGCAGATGTTATAGTAAATCTGTATAGGTAGCATTGTTATAGTAAAGTATTGTTATATGTATAGCATTGTTATAGTAAAGTATCGGTATAGTATAGCATTGTTATAGTAAAGTATCGTATAGTTAGCATTGTTATAGTAAAGTATCGTATATATACATGTTATAGTAAAGTATCGGTATAGTATGCTTTTCATAGTAAAGTATCGGTATAGTATAGCATTATTATAGTAAAGTATTGGTATAGTATAGCATTGTTATAGTAAAGTATCGGTATAATATAGCATTGTTATAGTAAAGTATCGGTATATTTTAGCATTGTTATAGTAAAGTATCGGTATAGTATACCATTGTTATAGTAAAGTATCGGTATAGTATAGCATTTTCATAGTAAAGTATCGGTATAGTATAGCATTATTATAGTAAAGTATTGGTATAGTATAGCATTGTTATAGTAAAGTATCGGTATAATATAGCATTGTTATAGTAAAGTTCAGTATATTTTGACATTGTTATAGTAAAGTATCGGTATAGTATAGCATTGTTATAGTAAAGTATCGGTATAGTTTAGCATTGTTATAGTAAAGTATCGGTATAGGTAACATTGTTATAGTAAAGTATCGGTATAGTATACCATTTTCATAGTAAAGTATCGGTATAGTATAGCATTTTATAGTAAGTATCGTATAGTTAGCATTATTATAGAGTATTTGGATAGTATAGCATTGTATAGTAAGTATCGGTATAATATAGCATTGTTATAGTAAAGTATCGGTATATTTTAGCATTGTTATAGTAGAGTATCGGTATAGTATACCATTGTTATAGTAAAGTATCAGTATATTATACCATTGTTATAGTAAAGTATCGGTATAGTATAGCATTGTTATAGTAAAGTATCGGTATAGTATAGCATTTCCCTTCTCTTTCTCTCCCCCTCTCTCTCTCTTTATCCTCCTCTCCCTTCTCCCTCTTTCTCTCTCCTCCTCTACCTCTTTCACTCTCTCTCTCCTCTTTTCTTTCTCTTCCCCCCTCTTTCTCTCTTCGCCCTCTTTCTCCCTTATTCTCCTCTTTCTCTCTTTTTCCAAACCACTTAAAGGTTATCTCCACTGAGTATCTCCACTAAAATAATAATGTTTGGCCATTTAGTTTTATTGAAGAACGGGAGGTAAAGGAGCTGTGTCTTGCCTCACATTTTTCAATAAACAATCAGGAGCCAAGAGAGAAGTTAAGGTACTTACCCGATCGCTCGCTCCTCCGCTGCATAGTCTGACAGGTCCGGACGGACTACGTCTTCTATGCGCATGTGGTTTGGAACATGAATAGAGTTACTATTGGACAGTAAGGGCACGGCCCCACTGCAATGCAAACGCAATCACATGCAATTTCATGTGTGATTTTCGTTGCGTTTGCGCATGCGTTTTTTTTTAAATTAAGTATTGGGAAAAAAATGTGGAACGCAAATCACAATCGCAATGCACCCGAAAATGCGCAGCAGTGTGACGGTGAGGGAAAAAAACCCTTTCTTCTAATCAGGAGACCTCTAAATCTAATACAGATCAACTGGCTTTAGGTCTAGCAGACTGGCATTGTTAAGTGAATCTAAAACTAGCCACGCACAGGGAGTCATTGGTTGCTTGTAGCATTGGGTCTCATCTAGGCATATTGGTTTTCAGTACAAGGTTTGATACCATAGGTTTCCCTCCGATGACTCCATCCCTAATTGGGAATGGATTTTAATAAATGTCCCACCAGATTTTCAGTTGCTAAATAGGCTGACCATGTATGGACATTGGTTTACACTAAATCTTGCCTGGCACTTAGTTGCCAAGATCTGGGCTGTACAAACCTCTACTTCTCTACATTAAGAAACCTGAAGATAATACATTGAGTAATCACATCTCATGGACCTCCTAACACAGGTTAATCCATATCCCCAGTTGGAAATTACCCGACAGCCTCTTTCCTTTGGGATCTTCTGCAGGCAACACTGATGTTTTTAATCAGTTCATGTAGAAGGTTGTTGGATGAACAGAGGCTGCTTGTTTGGCCAAAGGGACAATTGATTGAATCAAGTCAATATGGCCGTCCATCAATGCAGCCAGGTCACAAGGGACCATGTGTAGGTAGATTGAGATGTGTTACTGACTCTGTTATTCTCCCCCCATGTCTCACAGATTAGTTTTTACCTGACATGTACCCAACCTCATTTTTTCACATTTTTAGTGTTCTGTACAGGACAAATTTTACTGCCTCCACCTCAGTAGTCTGCTCCTGAAGGCTTTGCATGGACTAGTCCTATAGTAAAACCCAGCATAACTTTTTATCATGGGTAAATATCTGGACATAATGTCCTACAGGCAGGGCCATATCTACCCATTTTAGTGCCCTAGGTGCCCTCCCACCTGTGTGCGACCCCCCCCCCAAGAAGGTTTCTTCCTTCTGACACTGCCACTGCTGCTGTTCTTTATAGTGGGAACACTTTATTAGTTGGTAAGAGGCACACGCTGTACAAGGTAAGGTGGGCGTATACATACGTTTGTGCGTATGCAGCGCAACTGGCCACACATAAAATACTGATTGGAAGGACAGGATAGGTTTCAGTGGATGTGCGGTATGTGGCACCAGTGTCCTCCCCATTAAATTGTTTCCAGTCATGTAGGGCAGAGCAGAGACATTTGGTGAGATGTGAGAGTCTGCCGCGGCCGAGGGAAACACACAGTCCCGAGTGTTCTCCTATAGGACTGTGTGTATGCAGATCTTTGAAAAATGACAGACAGGAACAGTAGTGTGTATACCCAGCTTTAGTCTGCTTGGAAAATACGAGAAATCCTCGAAGGCGGAAAACCGGAAAATACACGATATCCGCCGTTCGCGAATGAGGTAAATCCGCCGCGGATCCGGGTTCGGATCCGCGAACTGGGCCATCACTACTGCCCACATTTAGATTAAAGGGCATGCCCTGCCTTAAAATAAATAAATGGTGACTTGGCAGTTATCTGCCTGCAGCCCCAACTGCTATATTTCCCGGTTTACTACATGCATTTGTAATCAGATATTAAATACTAAGTTCTGTTTCTTTCTGGTAAAGGTATCCGCCTCCTCCCACTGCTCATGGAGCTTTTATATACTTGAGCATGTGCAGAGGCAGTAAGTGAAACAGCAGTCAACCAATCACAGCCAAGATTGAATGTATGGAGGGAGGGGCCATCTTAGTCTTTCATAATATAAAGGCAATAACTTTCTTTAAATATCTTTTCAGTAATGCAGGTAATAAAGTGCAAAATATATCATTTGGGGTTGGGGGCAGGAAACTGACAATGGACCAGTTTTTATGTTTTAACATGTTGACATTCCCTGTAAAAAAAGAGAATTTAAAACAGTTTAGAGGTCCAGGGTTTTAATGTTCCACTACTATTGCTTTGTTGCCAACGTTAAAGGGTGTCTCCACCCCCAAAAATAAAAATCTGAAGGTAGGAAAGCCCCAAAACCTAGACCTCGCTGCTAAAGGTCCTTACTACACCTCGCTCCCTTGTTCCCTGAACCTTTTGCTACTCCTACGCGCAGATTTGCAAAATGGGAGAGGCTCATCCAATCACTTGCGTGCCTGCCGGACCGGCCCCTTCTGCTGCTTTCATGTGAAAGAACAGCAGAAGGAACCAGGGCTGGTAAGTAAACTGTCATTTTATTTTTTTTAACTCCCATTGACTTCAATGGGTCCAGTTGCGGATTTTCCAATATTTGGACTTTTCCGAAAGCTTCAGTAAGTTCGCCTATCTCTATCCGCCATGTACAATCCCAGCTACGCACTGTGTGATGAAGTCATTGTTTACGTGAGGGTCTAATCTCACAGTGTCAGGAAAAGTAACGACAAAAAAAAAAAAATCAATGCCGGGGAATTCTTTCAACAAAGGTTAATTTGCAATACGTCTATAGTAATCCTGGAATTAAAAAATCCAGCGCGCTCTGCGTGACCTGTCTTGCTGATTGAACCAGACATCTGAAAGTTAATGGACATTGCTATGTCTGAAGCTTCTCCTGCAAAATTAAAAACAAACATCCCTGAAAGAAGACATTTCATTATTGTATAATTGCTCCGCGCGTCTGTGTCACTCCTACGTTGTGCGGGAAAGGTAATTGTCCGTGGCCGTAATAATAATAAAAACCAGGAGCGTTAACCGGGAAGTAATAACATTATAAAGGGATAAAACTCTGCTTTCTAGAAATAACATGACGGACATTAAAGTGGAAAGAATCAAATAAAGAAAAAAAAAAAAAAAAAAATGATTTGTTACCATAAAATCTGTTCTAACCAATGGGTATAAAATGTTTACATTCATTGAGAGGTTCAGAAACCAATCAGAATTCAGCTTTAACTGGGTTACTGCAATTATACATGTGATTGGTTGTTTTAGCCCAATAGGGGTTTAAATCTGTATAAACTCTAATGCATAGAGTGCAGTTTATTTAAAGTGCATGTCCCCCTTAAACCAAAAAACTTGTCCGTTATCTAACCCCCAACTGCTATCTTTCCCAATGTGTTACATGCATTTGTAACCAGATATTTAATTATAAGCTCTATTGTTTTCTGGCAAAGGTATCTGCCTCCTACCTCTGCTCATTGAGCTTTTTATAAGCTTGAGCATGTGCAGAGAAGTCAGCAGGTGAAACAACAGTCAACCATTGGTTGTAATGTCAGCAGTCACAGTCTGGTGTATGCGGTATATATGGTATATATGGTTTATGTGGTGTATATGTGGTGTATATGGTATATATGTGTAAATGTTGTATATAGTCAAAGAAAACTCTCCTGCACACCTGCAATGTAAGGTTGAAGTGGCTGGTTGCTATTTAGAAAACCATAACCAATGGTTATATAGGGCCATATTTATAAAGCCGCGGTATTGCTTTTTAGCGATACCGCAACTTTAACGATCGGAATTATAAATTTACGATTGTTAAACCGATAACAAAATCGTAGGTTTACGATCCCCATAGAATACCATCGTGGTAGTTTACTACTGCATGGTATTCTACGATCGACCGTTCATTAATTCCATGATCGAACGTTTGGTTGTAAATGGACGATCGTGAACCTACATTTACAACTGCAATCATAAATTAACTCACCCGCGGTACTGCTAAAAAGCGATACCATGGGTTTATAAATATGGCCCATAGTATCCAAAGATAAACAGTTCAGAATGCACAACCGGTCTTAGGTGTTTATTAACATGTGACGTTTCGGTGTCCGTGCAACACCTTCATATGTGGAGTATAGGGTATATGCGGTGTAAATTGTATATATGGTATTTTTAGTGTATAGGGTATATGTGGTGTATAGGGTATATGTGGTGTATAGGGTATTTGTGGTATATAGGATATATGTGGTGTATAGGGTATTTGTGGTATATAGGATATATGTGTTGTATAGGATATATGTGGTGTAGAGGGTATATGGGGGGATAGGGTATTTGTGGTATATAGGATATATGTGTTGTATAGGGTATATGTGGTGCATAGGGTATATATGGTATGTGTGGTGTATAGGGTATATGTGGTATAAAGGGTATATGTGGTGTATAGGGTATATGTGGCGTATAGGGTATATTTGGTATATATGGTATCTGTGGTGTATAGGGTATCTGTGGTGTATAGGGTATCTGTAGTGTATAGGGTATATGTGGTGTATAGGGTGTATGTGGTATATATGGTGTATGTGGTATATATGGTATATGTGGTGTATAGGGTATCTGTGGTGTATAGGGTATCTGTAGTGTATAGGGTATCTGTGGTGTATAGGGTATATGTGGTATATATGGCATCTGTGGTGTATAGGGTATATGTGGTATATATGGTATATGTGGTCTATAGGGTATCTGTGGTGTATAGGGTATCTGTAGTGTATAGGGTATCTGTGGTGTATAGGGTATATGTGGTATATATGGTATATGTGGTGTATAGGGTATATGTGGTATATATGGTATATGTGGTGTATAGGGTATCTGTAGTGTATAGGGTATATGTGGTGTATAGGGTATATGTGGTGTATATGGTATATGTGGTTTATAGGGTATATGTGGTTTATAGGGTATATGTGGTGTATAGGGTATCTGTGGTGTATAGGGTATATGTAGTGTATAGGGTATGTGTGGTTTATAGGGTATCTGTAGTATATAGGGTATATGTGGTGTATATGCACATCAGTAGTTCGGCACAGATACAGGAAGACATCTAAGTCTTTGACTTTCTCTTCTACCTACTGTAACTGTAAGGTTGATTTTTCTATCCTCCCTGTCCTTTCACATATACAGTTTGATCTGGAACTGAAGCTTCCTGCCCTATTTGTTAGATGTTTTTTCCAACACCCCCCAGCTGGGCCTTTAGATATGAACTGGCATATGAACAGATGGGAGACCAAAGGACAGTTAATTAACCCTTAAGGGGGAGTTTGGAGCATAGAAACGACTTCCATGGAATTGCTCGGATGGAAGACATCTGGAGGAATGTTACAGCTTTTTATAATAATAACAAAGGGAAAAAAGAAAAAAACCCACTTAAAGGAGAATCCAGAAATAGTCTAAACTTTAAAGAGGAACAGCAGTTTAAATCACAGAATTTACAGAAAGCTGCAGGGCTAATATTCATTCATAAAGTTACCCTAACCAATTTAATAGAGGTTAGTGTGACTTTAAGAATGGTTTTCCAGAGTTCTTAGCGATTTCTGTAACCCAGACGCACATCTGGCGCAAATAAATTTAACGGCGCTGTATTAAACTGTCTGCGACATGTTTGTGTGGGATATGCACAGGGCAAGCAATACATTTCTCGCTAATTTTAAGCGTGAAAATTGACATCTTTTCAATTTCCGGCTTTAACATTGTGTTAAAGATCGCAACTTACCTCTTAGGTTTCCGTGATGTACGTATGGTCGCAAAGTGGTTAATACATAGCGAGAAAGAATGCTGGAAAATCGTTTCCGTGATGTACGTATGGTCGCAAGTGGTTATTACATCGCGAGATCGCGAGGAAGAGTGCAGGAAAATCGTTTCCGTGATGTACGTATGGTCGCAAAGTGGTTATTACAACGCGAGATCGCGAGGAAGAGTGCAGGAAAATTGTTTCCGTGATGTACGTATGGTCGCAAAGTGGTTAATACATCACGAGAAAGAACGCAGGAAAATCGTTTCCGTGATGTACATATGGTCGCAAAGTGGTTAATGCATCACGAGAAAGAGTGCAGGAAAATCGTTTCCGTGATGTACGTGTGGTCGCAAAGTGGTTAATACATCACGAGAAAGAACGCAGCAAAATCGTTTCCGTGATGTACGTATGGTCGCAAAGTGGTTAATGCATCACGAGAAAGAGTGCAGGAAAATCGTTTCCGTGATGTACGTATGGTCGCAAAGTGGTTAATACATCATGAGAAAGAACGCAGCAAAATCGTTTCCGTGATGTACGTATGGTCGCAAAGTGGTTAATGCATCACGAGAAAGAGTGCAGGAAAATCGTTTCCGTAATGTACGTATGGTCGCAAAGTGGTTAATACATCATGAGAAAGAACGCAGCAAAATCGTTTCCGTGATGTACGTATGGTCGCAAAGGGGTTAATACATCATGAGAAAGAGTGCAGGAAAATTTCAAAAGCGAAATATATTGCATTTCCCCGTTAGGGGAATAAATAGTGCAAAATTGTTCCTGTACTTACGTTCCGGCGTTTCACTCGCAAATGACGCTTCTCAGCAGATGGCGCACTGTCCTGACCAACTCCTATCTTTGGTGCATGCGTGCCTAAAATAAAGATAGGAGCACAAATGGAAGAGAGTGCCATCTGCTGGTGAGAAGCTGCGAGTGGCGCACTAGCAGGTAAGTTTAACTCTGGATCTCAGGCGTTCTACTATCCGCAGGGAGGTGGGAATAAGCGTTTTCATCTCCCTGTGAATAACAGGTCATAATGCAAGGTACATGACTTAACCAGTTTAGTGTCCCTAATGTGTCTTTATTTAATTTGATTTATTTCCAGCCTTCCTCTCAGTTGTAGTCTAATACCAGGAGTTTACGCGTCCCCCGTTGGGTCCATAGTATGTTAAGTTAGGAGTTAAGGGTAGAAGGCAGCTCTTTATAATTTGTGTTATCCCCCAGGCTTTGTGTATGACACATGAGCGATGAATAACGTCTGGGAAGCCAATAAGTAGATTGGTAATATAATGAAATATTTTTTGTATAGGAAATGTGTCATTTTCACGCAGAAGAGAGACAATTTCCTTTCTGGTTCCAAAGAGCCATCTTCCGGATAATAGGAAATAGATGTTATTGTGTATGCCTGACAGAAAACTCCAGAGGCATGTATTTATATTTTAGTAGCCTCTATCCAGCTCCATAGTGTGACCTAAGCCTTAATATTTCTGGATTGGCTTACGACCTTGAATTTGTGTCATTGGCCATTCTAAATCTCAGATCACCTTTTGATTTAGTTACAGTAAAAACGTAAACACTTCTAAGGAAATATTTATAGTAACATAGTAACATAGTAATTGAGGTTGAATAAAGACATCAAGTCCATCCTATTCACCCTTTTTTTTTTTTTTTAACCCTACCTAACAGTTGATCCAGAGAAAGGAAAAAAAAAAAAAAAGGGGGGGGGGGGGGGGAATTCCTTCCTGACTCCAAATGGTGCCGTATGGCAAATTTTGGTTGCAAATTTAATTACAGTACCGGTAATCAGTATTTAACAACTGCATTGCTACTTTACTATACTGCTGTAAAATACTGTACCCTACACAGTCAGAAAGTATTAGCTTGACTGTTATAAACCCATCGGATCGCTAATAGTGATGGCGGATTTACCTCATTTGCGAACAGCGATTTCAAGGATTTCTCGTATTTTCCCATATTTTCGAAAATACGAGAAATCCTTGTAAATTCAAAATTCCGCGAATTTTTGACATTTTTGGATGGAGCAACCCACATTTTCGGGTCCATATTTGCGAAGAATCCTCGTATTTGCGAAGAATCCTCGTATTTGCGAAGAATCCTCGTATTTTCGAAGAACGGATTTTGCCAAACATTTTAATAGGTTTTAATGGGTCAGCTCCGAAAAAATTCGAAAATCTGCGGATCCTCGAGCGGGCCGGATTCTGCGAAGTTCGGACATCTCTAATCGCTAATGACTAGGGATGGGATCCAGGTCCAATTCAGAAACGATCTGAACTTTCGGATCTAGGAACTTCTGTTATTTCGGTATCTGGAAACTGCGAGGGTTACCAAATCTACTTCCAAGTTACCGAATATGGTTTCGAAGATCTCTATTAATGGCCCATAATGCTAGTTTATAACTGGGATCCCTTAAATGTGATTTTTAAATGTTTCCTTATAATAGCACACATCTTTTAAAATAATCTTTTAATTTTTCTATATAAAGACCTATTTGCATTGAAAGACAAGAGAGCGAACAAGATAATTCCTTATGATGGGGAAACCAATTCGTATTCATTAGAGACCGCAGGCAGAGGAATGTTTGGTGGTCTCAGATCATTACTATCAGTCGAGGCAATCGCGCCAGATTGATATGAGCAAACGCAGGGAGCACTGGGGGAAGCAATTTAATTAAACTGTTGTCACGTTTACATGGATTCCACAGGATAGGCTTCAGTCTAGTTATTATTACACACAACGAGGAAGGATAGAGGAAACTGTATAGCTGTGCAGGGGTCTATAACTGGTGGGAAATTCTAATTTACAGGCAACAGAAAATCCTTTTCAAATAAAAGTAAATGGAAATATAAAAAAAGATTCAACAAATCGAATTGACTGTAACATCTGCAGAAGAGACAGTTCATATCTTGCGATATTCCTTGCCCCCCCCCCCCCCCCTGGGCTTTTCCATCACATTACAGCAGTAGTAAAACAAGATTTTGGGACTAATCACATCGCAATTGGGGGCTTGTTTACAAAATGCACTGATAAATATTTTGGTTCAATCAGGCTATAATATTAGGCATACGGGGATATACAATATCGCGGGCTCGCGTTACTTACCTTAGCCCGATCCCGCGATACAATAACTGACGTAAACGAGATTACGTCAGTTATTGCATCGCGGGATCGGGCGCTGTGCTCTAAATTCCATTTAAAACCCACGTTAACCCGAATTTTTTTCGGGTTAACGTGGGTTTTAGACGAAAAACGGCTATATTGGATCTCCCCCATAATTTCTTCCAGACAATTGCTCTCAGCTAGGTTCATTTCTATAATGAGGCAGAGTGAGACATTTGTCTCAGGCGTCATCTCTGGGGTAAAGGGGGTTCCAAAATAAAGATTTGGCTGACAAGAAGGTGAGAGAGCTGGCACCTACAATCACATATGCTTGTAGGTAACTGAAAGCACCGAGCTGCAATTATAACTTTTAATGGGTGAATAGAGATGTTCGAAACTGTTAAATTTGGAAAGTTCGTGTTTCGATTTTCGAAAATCGGCTTCTTTTGATTTTCAAAAATCGTCTACTTTTGATTTTCGATTTTTGAAAATCATCTACTTTCGATTTTCAAAAATTGTCTACTTTTGATTTACTATTTTCGAAAATCGTCTACTTTCGATTTTCAAAAATCAGCTACTTTTGATTTTATATTTTCGAAAATCGTTTTCTTTCGGTTTTCAAAAATCGTCTACTTTCAATTTTATATTTTCGAAAATCGTCTACTTTCAATTTTATATTTTCGAAAATCGTCTACTTTCGAATTTCGATAATTATCTATTTTCGTTTTTCGAAAAAAACGAAAATTCAAAAAAATTTGGGTACCGTGAAATTGGGGAGTTCTGAAAGTTTTGACTTCGAAACCCTCAGATTCAATTCGAAACTGGGTTCTAACCCAAATTACATCTCTATGGGTGAATTCATTTGGTGGAGGATGCGGGACTTTGTAAATTGAAATTGAATAGGAAATTTAGAACCTATGGTCCATTTAATTTCAGTATTTATTAAAATAGATTTACCAATAGTTTGAAGGTTTCATCTGCCGATTTGTGTCCCCAACACAAAGAGGATAGACTAGGAAAAGTGAATATTTATCATATCAGTATTCAGTATTCCATTGTGATTGACAGGCCGGGAACGTTTCTATCTGACTCAGCAACAGAGAAGCTTTGAATTTCAGCACCTTTCCATCTTCAGTACATTAGGCTGTCACTGCGCGTCAAGCACTCAACGCTGAATGCAAGGCCCTGATATGGCACGGCGCAGAGTGACTGGGGAACATCCTTCTCTGCTCGGTGAAGCAGTCAGATGCCTCCTAAATGTTGAGATGGGAGAGAAAGATATTGTCACAAAGAGAAAAATGTTGAGTCAACACGACTTTGTTCGTGATATTGAAAGTTGTCTGGCTGTCGCATTTCTTAGATATTAGTTCATGGGCAAAAGGAGATTAAAGGAGAGCTAAAGTCAAAATGGATTCCATAATCCCAAACTATCAGATCGACGTAACTCACACCTGTGAAATCAACCGTGCAGCTTTTTTGTCATTTACTGATTTCAGTAGCCCGTTGCTAGTGTGTAACAATTGGTTTTCCTACTGCTCAGACTTGATTACATAGTGGTCCCTGGGAGGTCATCCTGTAGTTCCTTAACTGAACAGAGCATGTGCAGATTCGTAAGGTTTATTGTCTGGTAAAGTAAGGGACTTACAGCCTTAAATAGATGATTTCTATTTGTGAGTTTATGTTTTAACTTTTGTCCTTTAATCAGTAAAGGTAATATAATCTAAATACCATCATTCAGTGTAATTTTTTTGATTTCTGAAAATGACCAGGGCCCTTTCTGGGGCCCCTTAGCAATTGTTTTGCGGCAGTCTCAATTGTTACACGCTTTGCATATCCATACAATACACATGCTTACATTATGTTATCCACAACTGGTTTATAGTAAATTGTCTGTGAATTTGTCATGGATCTTCAGATTACACGAATAGAGACTCAAAGTCAAAAGTGTTTAACAGATAAGGCTCTGGTTCTGCACTGAGATTGTGTGATACATTTAAAGCAAACAGGTAGCGTGGCATTTCCTGTGAAAATTAGGTCTCTCACAAGGCTTCTGTTCCTACCCCCACCAAAAATGGTACCATAAGTAGGTGTGGTTTGGATGGAGATGGATGAAATGGCCTTAAAGGGAAAGTGTGGTCTTTATACAAGTGACCTTTATTATAAAGAACACACTCTTAGCTTTCAAATGATTCCAGGATCATGCTTCTAGATGCATTCCATCCAAGTTCCAAGTTCCACAATACAAATGGTGTTTTTTTTCCTGCTAGCACTGTGATCTGTGACATCACCAGCACCTGGGGTCTGCCTCCCAGTTTAAGGTTGAAGCATGCTCACTGCTGGGACAGAGCATCATCAGCTGCATCATAAGCCCCACCCCAGAACTTCTTTATCATTTTTAAAGCTAGCCACAAGCCTGTAGTTGAATTTTTTCCCTCTCCCTTAGGTGTCCATATGTAGAGGAAAGGATACAGAATGGTTTTAGGTCTGAAACTACATTACCCTTGTATTTAATGTATGACTATTTTATTGTAAAGAACCAAAAAAAAGATGTTGGTGCTATATAAAATAATAATAAAAATAATAATAATAATAATAACTGTCACAGAGACTCAGGCAGACAGGACAAACAAGGAACTGTAACTTTATAAACTATAACTTGACATCAAGAGATGCTAGAGACATCATCCCAGGCTTAACGTTATGAAAATAAATAGAGAACACTTGTACGGAGACCACAGTTCCCCTTTAAATTTTGGACATTTGGTTTTCCAATATTTATGCAGTCCCTATGTACGTTTATATTAGAGGGTCAGATAAAAATAATGAATGTCCATTAGACACCTTCATGTCCTTTAATTATTAAACAATATGGAGGAGACATCCAAGTAACACCATGGGAGGAACATCCAACGTCTCCCCCACCTTGCAGATACCTGGGTGTTTCAAAGAACATTCATAATAATATCTAAATATTCAACTGCAGTTCCCCTTAGGAAAAACAATGACTTGCATTCAGTTTAGGAGAAAAAACAAAAATGGAGTAACACCAGCTACCCACCATCTTATCATGCATAGGCTGTGGTGTTCACTTATAGGAATTATAAGAGATGTTGGACATTTGGAAGGAATGATGAGGTAATCTTAGACCGTGTTGATGTTGCTCCTTTCAGATTATTGGAGAACTAAATCCCCCCAATATGATAACTCTCTACGGTTCAAACAATTAAACAATTTGGAAAGGAAACCCAAAATGAGTGATTATCTTCTTCTTCCAATGGTGCTATTAAGGTCCACACCTGGCCTCCACCCCTGGAGCCATTACGGTCCACAACTGGCCTCCACCCCTGGTGCCATTACAGTCCATACCTGGCCTTCATCCATGGTGCCATTACGGTTCACACCTGGCCTTTACCCCAGGTGCCATTACGGTCCACCCATGGCCTCCACCCTTGGTACCATTAAGGTCCACACCTGGCCTCCACCCCATGTGCCCTTAAGGTCCACACCTGGCCTCAATCCCTGGTGCCATTACGGTCCACACCTGGCCTTCACCCCTGGTGCGATAAAGGTCCACACCGGGCCTACACCCCTGGTACCATTAAGGTCCACACCTGGCCTCAACCCCTGGTGCCATTACATTCCACACCTGGCCTCAACCCCTGGTGCCATTACAGTCCACACCTGGCCTCCACCCCATGTGCGATAAAGGTCCACACCGGGCCTCCACCCCTGGTGCCATTAAGGTCCACACCAGGCCTCCACCCCTGGTGCCATTATGGCCCACACTGGGCCTCAACCCCTGTTGCCATTAGGGTCCAGACCTGGTCTCCACCCCTGGTGCCATTACGGTCCACACCTGGCCTAAACCCCTGGTGCCATCACGGTCCAGACCTGGCTTCTACAGCTACGGTTGTCAATGGGGCCACATTGGTCCTGGTGTTTTGAGCCACATTATCAGTAAATACCAACAATTGCAAGATACCGTTACCAGTGCCATTTTGAGACTGCTACAAAGGAACGGTATCACAATTTACCCCCTAGTGTTGACTTGTTAGGAGACTATAATTAACTATATGAGGAACCGGCTAAATTATACATTCTTAGCAGAGGGTATAAAAAACTTCAAATCCCAACATTCTACTTGGTAGGGGAAAAACACTGTAGTTTTATTACACCCTGATAGCCAATAATTGCCTCTCCCTGTAGCGGAGATTAGAGGTAACACAATGAGAAATGGTATTTCAGTATTTTAGACACCGGCTCAGCACCAAACCATTCATCAGGCAAGTCTTACTTATTTTCTCATTTTCTTTGCACTCACATACACACACAACTGTGTGCCAGCTCTCTCCCTATAGGCTCCCAGGGACGACCTCTTTTCCAAGCTAATTAATTGCTTGCTGGGAGCTGGTCTCACTCTTACAGCTGCTGCGTTCTCTGTGCAGGAGCAGAGTGAGATGATGAGTCGCTGGTACGTCTGGGTAATAAAAATAAATAAAATATCCAATGAGACAGGTCGGGGTCGTCTCTATGAGAAGGTGAAATCAGAGCTGGAAAGCCAGAGCTGTGGGATTACGTTTAACGCCTATAACCCTGTGCCTTTAACGATTGTAAATTCAATCGTAAATGTTCAATCGCAGTCGTAAAATTGCGATCGTTGTCAAACAATGATCATCCGTACAATTCCACTCCTTTCACAATGGTACGCACAGTCATACTTTTACACAAACCCCCAGTATCGGAAGTTTACGATACCGCAGGTTTTTAAATACCGCCCTGTGGTCGTAAAATACAGATGCAAAATTTATTTTTTATTAAAACATTTTGTGAGATTTAGTCCATTTATGGAATTGCGATCAGGTAAGCAGCGCGGCTTGTGTAGGGTTAATATTGAGTATGATGTGTATTATGCGAACATTTTTGGACTTCATTCCGCAAAGATAGTGTATAACCTTATAATCCCATAGTACTTTGTGTAGCGTGGATTCTACACTTAAGCTGGGTACACACGATGAGATATTTCGGTGTGTATCGGTTAATCGATTTTTGCTATTTTATGCTATTAATTAGCGTAATTAGCGTTTTATGAGTATGACCCAATCACAGTGTAACGTTGAATGTGAGTCTCTGGTTACTAACCTATGACGACAGATATAAAAGGAAGAATACTAAATTCTAGGTAAAATACCAGGGCGCCTTGTATCTTTCATTGTCACAGTTTTTCTGGTGTTTAAAATCTCCGACTGTTGATAGAGTCACAAAGGTAGAAATATTACACCCGAGACTCTCCAGGAACCAAACTCAACGTGCGAAATGGTTTTCATAGAAATGTAATCGCGTGTCTCTGAATAAGATGAGAAAGTGTAAGGTCCAGGTGACCGAAAGTGTGAAATTACCAGACTGTATTATCTGGGAGACACTCTCCTGTTAATAGAACTTTACAAGAGCTTGTCGAGTGGTTAAAAGGTTTCATTATGTGTTAAATCACATCGGGGGGGCGCGTTAAAGGTGAACTAGCTCACAGCGCGAAAATCATCTCTATTTATTCTCCCATCCGCCGCGTGACTTAACCCTTTCACTTCAATTTCGGGTTATTTTATTTTTATTTTTTAACTGTCTGTCCAATGCCTGATATTAAAGGCAAAGTATAATAGGAATTTATGCTAAAAGAAAGGTCTGCCTGGGATATTAATACATTCCCGCCAATCTGATGTTCTCTAAACACGGTATCCAATTAAAAACGAGTAATTGGTTATGTTGGTTAATATCACATGCAAAGGTTGTCGCTTTTTGTTACATAACCACTTGCATGCGTGATTTTTGCAGTGCAAATAGTTGCATTGCATTGGCAATGTTACTTGAATCAGGAGAGTGTTGCCATACACTTGCAATCTCCTGCACATCCCATAATAGTCCCCCACACCCTCCTGTAATGTGGTTCCATCCATTGCACTATCATCAGAAACATAATGTCACAGACGGTTCTCGCAATCAAACAAACGTTGTCAATTCTCTCCAGGCTGCATTAGAAATAAACCCTTGAATTCCACTCTCGACTGGAATCTTTATGGGGATTAATATCAGAGGGGCGAATGTCTATGTCCATTTGATTTCTGAGTGCTGCACAGATCTCCACTGTAAGGTTAGTGATGCGGAAGTTCTGGTTAACGACATGTGTAGCCCAGTCCAATTGCAGCTGAACAAAGGTGCCACTTTCCTTTAGCCCTTTCTATTTTAAACATAAGCAGTTATTAAGGCGAGACTTCAGGATCTAAAGAACCATAATTCCCAGCATCCTGATTGGAGAAGGGAGAAGGGTTATTATCACTTTGGGGCTATGAGGTGGAAAAGACGTGAATATCTCACAACGGAAAGGGACAAAATGGTAAATATAGAACAAAAAAACAGCCATTCCCTTTAGAAAAGTCCCTCCTTATACATAGAACATATGTAGCAAGACTCCTTATGTTAAATTACAGTCTGTGCCACCAGGAAATTGCTCAGTGATTAACAAATAAATTATTTGTTGCCTAAACTTGTAGACAGGAAGAGAAACACATTATTCAGTGACTTAGAGAACAGGAACTGCTGATTAAAATGATATATCACTTGTCATTCTAAGCAATCTCTAAGAAGAGATATACTTGTTTAAAGTGAAGCCCTCTAGTTACTTTTGCCCCCTCCTTCTACATAGGTCACTGGTCCAGGCATGCTCAGTGTTACTTTGGGTTGAAAAAGCTTAAAGTGATGCATCATCATAATCAGCATTTTCTGAGTTTAAAATTTGATTAAAAAATACATTTTAATGGTCCCCCACACACGGTGTCGATATTCTGATCAATTCAAATGCAATAAAATTTCTTAAAATAACAGACATTTTTTTGTGTTTCCGATTGAACGTTAGGCGATATAAAAAAACCTGTGATCCCAACGATAAGAACATATCGAAAAGGTCTACGAAAGATCGCCGGCACAAGGTAGGAATTGCATTAGGTTACTCCAATTGTATTTACAATCGCTTCAGACAATCGAAAATCTAATCGGAAAACCATTGGCCAGCGTATGGCCTTCAAACCTTATTGTACCTCTAGGGTACGTAGGTACAATAAGGAAAGTAAGAAAACCCTCCCAGACCCTTTACAAGTTGGACAGTTGGAGTCACGATGGTTGGAACCACTCAGAGGGAGGAAGCAAAGAAAGAATAAAAGATCAGTGTTTATTTATTTCCGTACTATACTTCCCCTTTACAAATATTGCAGGCCTGAGCTTTGTTTTCTTTGTGAATTGTGAGCTTTGCCATTCGTGTCTTGATTTCTCGCTGTGTTCGGATTATTGCCTGATCACAAGACAAAATGGCTCTCGGAGCCACAATTTACAGAAAGGAAGAACACGTAATAATAATAAAAAACAAAAACCTACGAGGCATCAGGAAGGGGAGATTCACTCACAATGAGTCAGGGCTCAGAAATAAAATATTCATTATTCTGGTGGAATACAGCGCCCCAGGGCCGGCGGCGTGATGGAAATGGTAATTTTCAGGATTACTCAGAGTTCAAATAGCTCCGCAGGAAAATCTGCCTGTGTAAACCTAATTCGCTTGGGCTGTTCGATTGCTGAGAGATGTTAAAACATAACATGGTTTTGGGGGCACAACACCTACGACAATCGAGCGGGCAGTGTACAATACAACCTGTACAATATATTACCTTGTAACGATTATGTCATTGCTCTACTGGGAAAACAAACGAAACGCGTAGGAAGGAATAAAAGTCCCAAAATTCACTTTGATGGAAAGAGATTTATGGTCAAATGAGTTTCAAGACGTACGACTAAAGGGCTTTAGGGGGGGGTTCATTATAAAGGTTAAAACTGTGCCAAAAACTGGAACTTTGTTTCGTTTAACCCAAAATGAGTTTCAAGTTCAACTTTAATCGAGCTGGATGAAAATGAATGTGTTTGATAACATCATTTTACCAACCTCCCATCAAACATCTACCATGATTTTGGTCATTTATATTGAGTAAACGTCGGACAGGATGCTGATAAATTTAGATTTATTTAATAGATTAGGGGTGTCCAATTCATGGGCTGGGTTTGGATGTTCTGACAGCCAAGTTGGAACCGTTCACATAGATTCAAAGAAAAGGGTCCTTAACCCATTTATTCAATGCAACAACCGAGTGATAACGTTTCGGGAGACCTCAGCCACCCTTCATCAGATGAGCAGCACCACAGACAAAATCTACAGCACGTGCTAGTGATAAGGGTGTGCACTTTTCTCAAATTCTGGATGTTCTGATACAATGGCCCCAGGGTCCAGTGAGGGGCAGAGATGGGTTGGGGAGGTTGCACAACTTTTGTTTTCTTCTGGGGGTGGGGGGCAAATCTTAAAATACATGGTATCTTCAACAAACATGGTTGCCAGGCCTGGGATTTAAGCCCTGCCCAGAGGCGTTACTACCAATGGAGTAGGGGGCCCCGGGAGCCAAGAGGGACCCATCTTCTTTTATTTTTCCTATGGCAGATAAAGATTCCTCACAGAAAACCCCAGGTGGATGATAGGGGCCCCATTATAGTTTTGCTGGGGGCTCAGTAACAGTGGGTCTCGTGATTTCAGTCTCGTGATTTGTCCTCTGGTTTTAGGGCAGAACCCTCAAGAAAGGAACTGGCGAGTTGTATTTCAACAACCTGAAGATCCGATTCAAACCATTTATCATGAATTTCTGATTTTTCATGATAAATTGCTAATTTTTCATTATGAATTTCTGATTTTTCATGCTCATTTTTTTAATTTTTCATTATGAATTTCTGTTTTTTTCACGATACATTTTTAAAATTTCATTATGAATTTCATTTTTTTTTTCATGATAACTTTCTATGTATTTTTGATTTTTTAATAATTTTTTTTGATTTTTTTTATTTAAAAAAATTGATTTTTAATAAGAATTTTTGATTTTCAATTTGAATTTAAAAACAAACAGGGAGATTCAATAAAAGTTCTTATCGTTTAACATGGTGCTAATTTTGCCCCAACCAATCAGATGTTAGCTTTCAAATGTTAAATAAGATCTGATTGGTTGGGGCAAAATTAGCACCATTTTAAACGATAAGAACTTTTATTGAATAACCCTGCGAATCTGTCCGAACCGTGGATGTTTGAAACCAGCAGTTCCAAATCTAAACCCGATTTGTTTCACAACCAGGATCCATCCCTAGTACCTCAGCCACCCTGTACCCTTATGTGTAGGCTGTGCTCCCTCCAAATGGGTAATTCCCTCCAACATTTTCTTGGGGCCCTTAAAAAATCATTAGGATCTTCCTGAATCTTTCAGGCCTGACGTGCTCATAGGGTAACAGCCTCCCTTTCCCTTGCAGCTTCCTCAGGAACAAAGGTTTGTCTGTCTCTGTTTCCCACGTGACATTGTGACCCTGTGAAACTGTAAATTTGATCACTGCACCAATTAAACCATTGCGTCCGTATAACACAAATCAATAGAAATAACTTTATTAGATGTGATTAGTGATTTCTGACAGTCCTAATCCTGCACCTGCTACGATTCCCAACCCCATGTCCTTAGCCAACAATCCCCCAGGATCCTCTGGTTCCACATGGTGAGAACATCTGCTCTGTCTACCGGTCTTAGCTGTGAAAATAGACTTGTCTATTATAATCCAAATACTTATCCACCCAAATAAAGGAAAACATGTTCGTACCCACAGTCCCACACACACCTACACAACCCTTCACAATCATTACACTCCTCTACAAACACCTACACACAGCTACACAACCCCTACATTCCTCTATACACATCTACACACAACTTTATACCCCCTTCACTCCTCTACACACACCTACACACTTCTGCACAACCCTTCACAATCACTAAACTCCTCTACACACAGCTACACAACCCTTCACAATCACTAAACTCCTCTACACACAGCTACACAACCCTTCACAATCACTACACTCCTCTACACACACCTACACACAGCTACACAACCCATCAAAACCCCTACACACATCTACACAACCCTTCACAATCACTACACTCCTCTACACACAGCTACACACAACTACACAACCCTCACAGTCACTACACTTCTCTACACACCCTTCTCATCCCTAACACTTTTCTACATACACTTACACACATCTACACACAACTTTACACCCCTTACACTCCTCTACACACACCTGCACACATCTACACACACCTTTATACCCCATCACATGCCCACACTTGTCTAACTACACTTACGCACATCTACACACACCTTTATACCCCTTCACATCTACACTTGTCTACATACATTTACACACATCTACACAAACCTTTACACCCCCTACACTCCTCTACACACACCTTTACACCCCTTCACATTCCTACACTTGTCTACATACACTTACACATATCTACACACACCTTTACACCCCTTCACATCTACACTTGTCTACATACATTTACACACATCTACACACACCTTTACACCCCCTTCACTTCTCTACATACATTTACACACATCTACACACACCTTTACTAGAGATGGACTAGAACTTGAACTCGAGTTTGAGACGAACTATTCGAGTTGGAACCGACTCGGACTTCTCGAACTATCCCGGTCCGGGATTTTCAATTTTTTTCCAGACTTTTGATAATTAGCGAACGTTCGAGGCGTGTGAATATGCGAATAAAATGTCTATTATACCAATATGCCAGTAAATATCGAATATCAAATCTGCGAGTAAAATGCCTATTATACCTATACGCAAGTAAATATCGAATTCTCGAATCCGCAAGTAAAATGTCTATTATACCAATACACGATTAAATATCGAATTATCGAATCCGCGAATCATTCATGGGATAATTATCGAATGTTTGAACGCGAGAGCTCGAAAGTAGCGCGTGTTAGAGTAAAATCAAGTTCTCGAAAGTCCTGGATATTCGAACGTGTCCCCCAGACCATTTCCCAGGTCCCACAGCCATTTACATTAAGTTACCATTCATATTTTAACTGTATTTCATTAGAACTTTTCGAACTATTTGACTCCCATTGACTTTAATGGGTCCGTTTTCCAACTTTCCATATAGTTCGAATGTTCGAAAACTGACCGAACTTTCGAAAATTTGTCCATCTCTAACCTTTACACCACCTACACATGCACATACATACTACTACACACACACACACACCTACAGACATCTACACACATTCACACATACTTGCACACATCTACACACCCCTAGACACACTTACATCGCTTCATAAATCAACACACCCATACACACAACTACATACCCCTACACACATCTACAGACCCCAATAAGAGATGTAATGTGGGTTTGAATAGAACCCAGTTTCAAATCGAATCTGAGGGTTTTGAAGTCCTGACAAAACTTTCGGAACTCCTGAATTTCACGGAACCCGGATTTTTAGAATTTTCGATTTTGAACTTTCCAAAAATTTAAAAAATTCGAAAACGGAACAAAACTCAACAGTTTCGAACATCTCTAACCCCTTCACACATACTCCTACACACATCTACACACACTTACATACCCCTACACACATCGACACACCCATACACACACTTACATACCCCTACACACCCATACACACACTTACATACCCCTACACACCCACACACACACTTACATACCCCTACACACCCACACACACACTTACATACCCCTACACACATCTACACACCCCTAGACTCACCCCACATGCCTACACATATCTGCATTACCTACAGACAGCTACAAACACACACTTACACACATTAACACACATAAAACACATCTACAAACACTTACATGCACCTAAACCCCCTCCACACATTTACGCACACAACACACATCAAGATACATCCACACACCTACACAGGAAGGAAGTCATATCAAAAATATCTGTAATATTTTCTTTTTTTTTTACAATTTTTTGGTAAAAGCATGTACGATTTCCCGATTGCAACGCTAATTGTGTCTACAGTGTGATACTGTTAAGTTCTTTTTATCCATACCTACATGTGGAAGCTGCCATACTGAAACATTAGACAATATTTCAGCCCAAAAAAATACACAAAGATCAGGGACATTTTGTTCCAACTGGCCAAGAGATCGCTCCAGGCATCCAATTGGGCTTAAGGTTCTAATGCTACCGGGTAATTCCCACTATTTGCGATGCGGTCCGGTCCGATATTGGTTCGCATGCGTGCATGACTTTCGGTACTGCGGATCTCACGCGTGCAAATAACGTAATATGTCCTGGAACGCAGCACAGTTGCAGAGATCCTGCATGCACCACTGTGCGTGATCGTGGGACCTATCCACCCATGTGTACCTACATCATAGCAACAAAGAAAGGTTGAACTAGATGTAAATCTTTAGTCAATCTCCACTACTATAATGCTAACACTTGCAGAAGCCCCTCCCTCCCCCTCTGCCAATACTGTCCTGTCCTCTCCTTAACCAATTATAAAATTATACAGATTATTATAACCCACTCAGGAGCATTTATAGTTTATCTCAAGTTTGTGTTCTATTTACTTGAAATGAACCAAACAACGTGAACCTATAAGTAAACCAAACTTAAGATACAGGAAATATTTCTCCCTAATTACCCTAATAAGTAATACTAACGGCAATACGATGACAAATGTTATTTACGATACCAGAGACTCTTGTATTTTCCTTCTCTACCATAATTACGACGGCTGTTATTCATCCTTTTAATTATAACGCTATGAAGAGAGATCTGTACGAGAGGGGGGAACCTAGACACAATGTAAAACATTCTCTTTCCTCTGTGACGTTAATTTATTTTCCTGACTTGTTAATGGTATCGTTTTAACGAGGAAACGCAGTCTTGGCCCATTATTTTTTTTTTACGTTCGTAGCCGGAGGTTAGATATGGAAATCCGTCCGTCTGTCGGCTTCTGTCCCCAGCATGCGGCTAATGTGTTTTACACAGCCTTGCGCGGCGAGCGGGGGGGTTTAAAAGACGCAGCCAATGCAGGTCGTAAATTCCCCCGCAAGCCCCTATCTCCATTCATAAGTCATCGGGGCGAAAACTAATTTACCCAGGAGAGCGTTTCGATGAGTAACTTATGGCGCGCTTTAAAGATGGCACCAAATGGCTTATTTATGGGAGAATTTCCGCCAGATCGAATATTTAATAATTTATCTGATAGAATGTGTTGGGGGTCACCAGTAAATAATTCACTTATTATAAACTACGAATTGCTTTGTTTTTCGCTAAATTGCCACCCGACAAGCATTTAGGAAAAGAGCCGTAGGAAAGGAGCATCTAACGCAAGCTGTTCATATCAGAGATTAGAGGACTAAAGGCCATAAAAACGTCACTTAGCATCTATAACATCTATCGCCCCATTCAGCTTGCTGTTGTTTGCTGTTATGTGCTGCCCTCTTAAAGGGAGACTGCAGCCAAAATAGATAGTCTGTATTTAAGTCTGCTTTAGAGCTAGGCCCCCCACTAACGCGTCTTATACCTATCCTATTACAATTCTAATTGGCATCGCTAGTGCAAAGCGATCGGATTATCCCCGCGATCTGCACTGCAATCTGATCCGTAATTGGAAGGCACGCAATGATACACAATGCGTTTCTTGTGCGTTTAATTGGGGCTTTTGCCTTCAGGGTGGGACAGGAGATTATTGGGATATTGGTATCTGTGGCCTCTTGGAAAACAAGCATTTACTGTATGTGGTTGATATATTTTGTCATTATTTCATCTAATGCCAATTGCAATTATCTGACGGATAAAACATTTTTTCTAGAGACTCGTACACTGGCACAGAACTGACAATATGGCCACCATGATGCAGATATTCCTATAACTTGAGTAGGCTCAACCATATGAAGAGGACACACCAATCCTGAAACTTGATAAACATAGGGTACAGTATCTCACAGGAGCCAATTCACAGTGCGTCAGTGTTATTTATCGGAGGTGTAGCACGGCCTTTGCACCTGATAAAAGGCTGTGAAGGTCTGAAACATGAAGGTCCGGTGTGATACTGTTCCCTTTGACTCAAAAGTCCTCCATCTTGTTTCTATTGTCGGAATTTGTGATGTCTTTGAACCCTGGTAAGTTATAGATGATGAGGGACATTATTAAGGTGAAAGGTGGCAGTATGGACAGAGCCAAGCTCAGATACCAGATTCACTACCCCAGCAACGCAAACTCCAGTGCTCCCCCTTATGAAATACTATGAGTATTGCAACAATTAATAACATTTCCCCAGAATAAGAGAAAATAATTGCAAAGTATTAATTTCGCTTCACGCTGCCTGTCAGGTTGGCTTTAATACAAACGTAAGGCTTTCGTTGTTGTTAGTATTTTTGGTGGTAACTTTCAATTTTAAGGGGAACAAGAAGTATAAATATTAGTACAAAAAAGTAACAATGCTGTGTGTATAGTCCAGTTAACCCAACACGACACATCTTTCTGTTCCTTTAACAGAGCAAAGGCAGAGAATTGTTTACATTGCTCCTTACCGGCGCAATCATTGCTGCTGCTTGTTCCTCGGTGGCGATAAAATGACCGTGTGCCGACAACCTTGCAGCGAGCAATAATGACAGGATCAACAGCTGCCATAACATTTATGGCTGGGAACCCTGCCCGCATCTTGTGCATGTCATCCTCTCGCATAATGCCTCTTGACTGCCTACATTAATGCCCATCTGTTCGGATGGCACGTCGCCACTCACAGTCAGATAGCTCATGATATGAGGACATGAGGGTGCACATGGTGGAATGAGTGGAAGCCAATAGGGTGAGATGATGGCAGATAAAGATTTGGCTTAATAGAGTTGGGGAGGTGATACAGGGGCTCGCTGCAATCTGATATATTATATAATGAATACATACAATACAAGCATTGTGGAAGCACTCCAATTAGGCTAATTTACAACTACATTTAGCGGAAGTGCTACTGATCTGGTCAAACATTTATATAAACATAGAAAAGATAATCAATGCACATTCCTGGGCCCCATACAATATCATATTATCTGCACACTGGCAATACTTTATAAACAAGAAAAAGATAATCAATGCACATTTCCTGGGGCCACATACCCAATATCATATTATCTGCACACTGGCATACTTTATAAACAAAGGGGTTTTAAAATACATTACTGTATGTAGGATTATACAAACATAGAAAAGATAATCAATGCACATTCCTAGGCCCCATACAATATCATATTATCTGCACACTGGCATACTTTATAAACAAAGGGGTTTTAGTATACATTACTGTGATCATATGAATGAAAAGCCTTCTAACCACGTCAAGGTAACCCCAGTCTGGAAGGTCCTAACGTCTAACCTTTTCAATTTCTTTTACTTCAATTGCCATTACCAAACTTTTACATCTCTCATTGTTGTGCACTGGATCCATATAGCAGCCTCTCTCAGCAAGCCCTTCTGTAACTTCCATTCACATTCCTTTAAAACCCTTGTCCTGGGGAGATTACAAAGCACTTCATTGGCTAGAGCAAAACTGAGCATGTCTAAGTCAGTGCTTAAGAGAGAGAGGAGGGGTTAGAAGTAAGTTGACCACACCCATATATATATATATATATATATATATATATATAGTTAGGAATAACTTAAAATGGCAAGTTTCTCTTTATTCAGGAATCTCTGGGATGTATATCAGGAAAACCACAATTAAAGATGAACTGTTTTAATTAGGTTAAAGTAATAGGAATCTAAACCCACCTTTTAATGCATTTGCATTCTGATATTTTGAGGAGCCAGGAAAATGACGATGCCATGCTGGGCCAATGTAAATAACTTGCTGATGCCAGGCTGCACCGCACGTACCTATTTAGAGGAACTGTTGACCGACATGCACTTTAATCTCCTGTAAGAAGCACAAGTTTGCCAGGAATCAAACCTACGGTACATCACAATGACAACTTGCGAATGGCTGTGGGCGAGATTTTATATTACATCGGCAGGGGCGGCAATATGGTAACTCCTACTCACATCAATAAATGTAAATACGTGAGAATGAATGTTCACTGTGAAAGCTCCGCGCATATGTTTTTGTGCATTTCTGTAAATAGATTGTTTAAAAACAAACCGTTTCCCTTATTTAAAAAGTACCACGGGTACGACTACCCGATCTACCGGAATGTTGGTTGAAAAATTGCCTCATGTCGCCTCATACCAATTAACTGACTCTAAAAACTTTTCCCAGAATTCCCCCTAAAAGGTAATACGACATGAGGTCACAGCTTTGCGTACAGTGTCTATATTACCGCCAAATATAATTTCATGGGCCACATTGAGAATTTCTACCGTGTTCAATTAGCTCACCATCTATTAAAGCTTAAAATTATTTAACCCTTTAAGCGGTTCGTAATTTCAGTGCGGCCGATGACTAATGGATCTGTCTGCCTGTGGATGTCGAGAGGAGGGAAACAGAGAGATTCCTTCCCTCCCCTTATCCTGCTCTTTGTATTCCCTGTGCATCGCTCTTACATCTCAGGCAGTAATTCACCAATTGCCGGCGCAAGCAGAATTTCCCTGGGCTGTAATTTGTTTCTTCTGAACAACATGAGGGAGAGAGAGGGAGAGAGACAGAGAGGGAGAACGAGAAGGAGAGAGAGGGAGAGAGACAGAGAGGGGAGAACGAAGAAGAGGAGAGGAGGAGGACAGAGAGAGGGAGAACGAGAAGGAGGAGGTGAGGGAGAGAGACAGAGAGGGAGAACGAGAAGGAGAGAGAGGGAGAGAGACAGAGAGGGAGAATGAGAAGGAGAGAGAGGGAGAGAGACAAAGAGGGAGAACGAGAAGGAGAGAGAGGGAGAGAGACAGAAAGGGAGAAAGGGAGAGCAAGGAGAGAGAGGGAGAGAGACAGAGAGACAGAGAGGGAGACAGAAAGGGAGAGCAAGGAGAGAGAGGGGGAGTGACAGAGAGACAGAGAGGGAGACAGAAAGGGAGAGCAAGGAGAGAGAGTGAGAGGGAGAAAGGGAGAGAGAGCGGAGAGAGGGAAGCGAGGAGGAGAGAGAGAGAGAGAGAGAGAGAAAGAGAGAGAGAGACAGAGGTGGAGCCAGAAAGGGAGTGAGAAAGAGTTTGAGAGAGAGAGAGTGGAGAGAGAAAGTGAGAAAGAGTTTAAGAGAGAGAGAGAGTGAGCGCGCGGGAGCAAAAAAGAGTGCGTAAGAGAGTTTGAGAGAGAGAGAGCGGGAGAGAGATAGAGTGAGAAAGAGTTTGAGAGACAATAAAACAGAGCGAGAGAGAGTGAGAAAGAGTTTGAGAGAGAGACAGGCAAGAGAGAGAAAGTGACAAAAAGAGTTTGAGAGAGAGTTTTAGAGAGAGAGAGAGAGAGAGAGCAGGAGAAAGAAAGAGTGAGAAAGAGCTTTTGAAAGAGAGAGAGAGACAGAGACAGAAAGACAGAGACACACACAGAGAAAGAAAGAGAGATACAGACACGGGGTGAGGATAAAATAAAGCGAGACAATAATGGCTGTGACCCAACAGGGGTGAAAGGAGCACCAGGCATTGGGCCTAGTGACCTTTCTTATTTAGAAGATGGAGTCACTCCCTGTAAAGACTTCCAGAAAGCCGTTCATTAACCACACGCTTTGCCTGGCATGCGATAACACGGATCCCAATGAATTCCATTTAGAAATCTGTGCTTCTGGATGTCTAACGGCTTTTTACAATTCCCACCATATCTCCAATGTATCATTAACGCAGCGGGAAATGGGAAGGGCTTAAAGTTTGTTTAACTCGTTGTCTGGTCTTAATTGCCAAACATTTCTAGGGATATTTCCCATGAGAAGTGATATGTACAGTGATATATACATATATATATATATATATATATATATATATATATTATATATATTAATGTCATTTACATCTATCTGGGGCATTGCAAGGGGGCTGGGACTGAAGGTTAATATTATAGACTGTCCTGCCGATTCCGGGACTGTTGGGCACACTCCTACCTTTAAAATGACTTCAGGATCATGCTTCTAGCTTTAGTCTATCCAAAGTTACAGCTAGCACTGTGAGCTGTGACATCACCTGCACTTGGGGTCTGCCTCCCAAGTTTAAGGTTGGAGCATGCTCACTGCTGGGACAGAGCATCATCAGCTGCATCATAAGCCCCGCCCCAAACTTCTAAATCATTTTTAAAGCTTGAAAACCTGCTAGCCAATTGGGGAAATTGTCTGTTATAGCAATCAGATGAAAAGTGGTAACTACAGCTAACAAATGACTATAAAAGACCAGAAGAGTCAATAGACCCCCATTTTGTACCCAGAACTTGTAGAATCACGGACAATCTGACAGTAGTGGGGAGTCTCGGTTTCGATTGGGAACTGTGTATTTTCAAATAAACACATACCCAACAGATTTTTTAAAAAGATTTAGAAACTGAGAACTTTACATCAATTTTTTTTTAAAAATTAGATTTTAAAAATCTGTGGGTTTTCCACGGAACCGTTGTCAGAAAGAAAGGCAGAGTTTCCTTCATCTCTAGAATTGAGTGATGGTTAAGGCCTAATAAAAGTGGAACTTGGACACAATTTTTGAACAATTTCTGGTGCATCATCAAACGTTTGGGTGAATTGTTGTAACTACATAGTTATTATATAAAGATTTAGCGATTTTCACTGGGACAGGCTCATTTTAATAGGGCCTGTCTTGGTGTCCTGGACTGCCGAGTTTTGACAGAGGAGGCTGGAGTTGAGTGGTCCATGGAGTTGATAGGTCCATGGGTGTGTCTGGGTAGCCCAGGGTGGAGCTAAATATAGACTCTGCCCACACCTTGCCCATCTCAAAAACTTGAAGTCAGGAAGTATGTTGTTTAAAATTGGTTTTAACTTTTGGGGAAACTAGATAATGATTTACCATACTGGATTTTTTCAGGATTAACCTATTTAAATTTAATAAAATCTTTCACTACAAAAACCCCTCTCCCTTTCACTTTTAATTTTATTCCCTTGCACAGGAAAAATATCTGATTGGAGAATTCCTCTCTCTACCTGGGTGAATCGCACTGAGCATGTCCGAAATCACTGAGCTATGGGAGGGGCAGGAACTACAGAGATTTCTGTACTGTAGGTTTTTAGCGTGTATCTATGATTAGATATTACGTAGATAGACAAATGATACACTGTTTAAATGAGCTGTTTGTGGCCTGCAGCCATCAGGGTTATTCAATAAAAGATCATATCGATAAAAATGGTGCTAATTTTGCCCCAACCAATCAGATTTTAGCATTCAAATGTTAAATAATATCTGATTGGTTGGGTCAAAATTAGTACCATTTTCAACAATAAGAACTTCAATCTCCCTGCAGGTTTTTTAGGGCTAAATTCTACTTTAAAATCAAAGCAAGTCTTTCCTTCCCCTTATTCATTACACATTGTCAGTGTAGTGTCCTCCTTGCACCGTACATTGTGAGATCCTCCCCCATTCTAAAAATGGTAAAATTCCCTTTTACAGACATTGTCCCCGAATGGCACCAAATTGCCTGTCTCCTAATGGCAGGAGATTAAAGGGTTTTTTTTTTTTTTCTGGAGGCGGCATACATTTAACAAGGGTCTGTTGGAAATGTTACACAGATAATGGTTATGGAGAAATTACCACGGCCTGGCGTACTGATCCCGCATGATAATGTTGCAATAAATAAGCATTAACTAATGCGTTCAATTAATTTCTGCAGAATAACGCATCACATCACCATTAATACCTAATGAGCCCGTCGCTCAACTTTCAATAGCTCATCCCCGTGTGCTCGATCAGAGGATATTTCTAATGTAGGTAATAAAATGGGGGGTTAATCTCTTGTTAGATGTGGACATCAGCCTGGATTTGATGGGAATTTTATGTTAAATCCACAAAATTTGGAAACTTTTCTCCCCAGACGGAACGTACATTGTTATACAGTCGGTATTTTTGCTGGGGCCACAACATGTGATAATGCATGAGGAATGCAATGTTTATCGTTTCACGTGTGTTGCCATGCATTTGCACTGCAATTTTCGTTATCAGAGCACGTGATTCACAAAAAAAATAAGGATTGTCAAATAAAGCATCATGGGATGTCCCCCGTCTGAACACCCCCCAACCCCCCCCCCCCAAAAAAAAAAATATATATATATATATATATATATATATAGATATATATATATATCCTTCCTTTATATAAAATTATTTCCATTTTGTGGAGATGCATTGAGTTTTTAGACAGTACTATGTGGTGGGGGTAGGCTAAAATAATATTATACATGTAAAAGTGTATATTGTAATGTAAAAGGTATAACATGAATTAGTTTTATTATATGTACAAAATAAAGATAAAGACAGTGTGTAAATGGCATATAAATAAAAAATAAAAAGTACTAACCTACAGAATCTCCCCCCGCTTGAATGGACTGGTCAAAATGGGAGCTATAGACACACACTCCTCAATTTATTAAATTCTGCATGGAAGTTTTGCTGCCATTTCCTTATTGTCCTTATTATCACATAGGGTCGTTCTGTAGCTGCTGTAGCACTACATCACATCCTGACGCAATGCATGCTTTACAGTAACACCCTTTAGCTTTGCATTGTGGTAGAGACTTACCGAGCATGTGCGAGTTTATGGCGAATCAAAAGAAAGTTTGCTTTCCCAGTAAGTGTATGAATATCCAGCTGTATTGCATTGTGGGAGAGACTTACTGAGCATGGTGCGAGTTAATGGCCAATCAAAAGAAAGTTTGCTTTCCCAGTAATGTAGATGATATCCAGCTGTATTGCATTGTGGGAGAGACTTACTGAGCATGTGCGAGTAATGGCCAATCAAAAGAAAGTTTGCTTTCCCAGTAAGTGTATGATATCCAGCTGTATGCATTGTGGGAGAGTGCTTCACATCCTGATGCAATGTGTAGTGGAAGCGGGTGGGCGTGGCCAAACGACACTGTCTGTCTGTCTGTCTCTCTGTCTGTCTCTCTCTCTGTCTGTCTGTCTCTCTCTCTCTCTGTCTCTGTCTGTCTGTCTCTCTCTCTCTCTCTGTCTCTGTCTGTCTGTCTGTCTCACTCTCTCTGTCTGTCTGTCTCTCTCTTTCTGTCTGTCTCTCTCTTGTCAATTCTCCTGTCTCTTTCTCCTATTCTGTTAGCAGCAGTGCTCACAATGATCAGCTTCCAGGTTAGTACATTATTATAAATTGTCCCATTACTGTAATAGTGGCCGCCTGATTCTAGCAGCCAATGGAAAACCCCATATTAAACAGCACCAGGTTCCTCCTACTGCCGCATATGTGTAAAGTACAGCTCTAACAAAGCCCTTCCACATTGGTCGAATCCAGGTAAAGCCAATAGTGTTCCGTTTAACTGGGAGAGGGCATTGCCTATAGAAATGGTGGGCGATCCCTGCTGTTGCTAGGTATTAAGATGCTGCCTGTTCCTGCTTGACAGCCCTGGGATTAGCTGGAGGAGAGTTAATGTGTGTACAGTATTGTATGTATACAACTTGACAGCACCTGGTCTGGGGCTCCAAGTGCCGATGGAAGCCCCGCGGAACCTCCCAACACTCGCGGCAGGCCTGGGAGCCGGGTTTTTGGCCGCGAACAACCGCAAACACCCCCTGGAGACAGAACTAACCGGGAAAGGCTCCAAGTGCCGCGGAGCCTCCCAACACTCGCGGCGGGGCCTGGCAGCCTGGTTTTCGGCCGCAGACAACCGCAAACTACCCCTGGAAGACGGAACTACCAGGAAGGGCTCCAAGTGCCGAGGGAAGCCCCGCGGAGCCTCCTAACACTCGCGGCGGGGCCTGGTTTTCAGCCGCAACCAGCCGCAAACTACCCCTGGAAGATGGAACTACCGGGAAAGGCTCCAAGTGCCATGGGAAGTTATCATTAGGTAAAAACGTATCTTAAACATAATAATTACACTACAAAAATAACAGCATTATTACTTAAAGGGCATGTCCACCCCCAAAACTATAATCCCCCCAACTACTGGCCCCACCATGTAGTGTAGTTTAATCCTTACCTCACATCCCAGCTCCATAGGGTTCTCCTGTAGTCCCCCCCCAAGTCCCAAAAAATGACTACCAGAGGCTAGCAGAGTCCATATAGGACACTGCCTGCTAGCTGGCCTCAGGTAGATTTTTGCCATGCGTACTGCAGCCCTTCTCCCCCCTCCCTCCCCCTCCCTCTCCCTCCCTCTCCCTCCCGTTCTACTATCCCTCCCCTACTCAATCCCCCTTAATATTGTGCTCCCCCATGTCTCCCAGCCCCAACCGCATATTTTTTTTTTTAGAAAGCTCCCCAAACTCTTACTTACCTCTCCTCTTTCCTCCGGCGAACTGGCTGCCGCTCAGCCAATCACAGACGCGGCTGCCGGTCCCGCCCCTCTGCTTGCATTTCCTTGCAAGCAGAGGGCCGGGAGCGCGGCGGAGGATCGAGGGGAGGTAAGTAGAGTTTGGGGGGCTTTCTAAAAAAAAAATTATAGCGGTTGGGGCTGGGAGCCCAGGGGGGACCATATATTAAAAAAAAATTTTCAGGGTGGACATAGCCTTTAAATATGTCCATGCTTAGATAGGACTACTTGTAAGTGGCGGGTAGCTTACCACTTATTTATATTAATATATTTTAATAATATATGTAACAACACTCCAGCAAATTAAACTATATCAAATTAACACATAAAAAACCCACTGTGCACCACGGGCACACTTTTGCTAATATTATATTATAATATAATATATATATATATATATATACACACACCACACCCAGTTACTGTGACAGTGATATTGTTTTAAATATTTTTAGTAAGTTGATACCAGGGTTCATTGATCATTCTCATTCAGGGCCACCTCTCTAATGAGGCAAGGTGAAGCACAGGACAGCACCCTGTAGGGAGGCAGCAGTTTTGATGCCAGAATTTTTTCCTCCATGTGCCTGGGGCCCAGATCCCAGGGCCCCCAAAAATGCTGTTTGTAAAAAAAAACATTTTCGGGAGGTGCTGTCACTTTAAATAGCAGGTGAAGCCATGACATTCAGTGCACAACTATATTGCAGCTATGACTCCTCCCCCTCCCTTCTGACTGGCAATTCATTTGATCAAAATCAATGTTTGTCAGCCCTGCAGATGAAAGGTCAATGTTGGGCATCATTTACCAGTCACTGTGGGCATCATTTACCAGTCATTGTGGGAATTATTTACCAGTCATGTGTATAAAGCCACTTCTGACAAGTCACACCCCACTTCCGGACCAAGCATCACCTACTTTCGATTATAAAACCACACCCCTTCAGGCAGCGCAGGGAGGTGGCAGCATTTGGATTTTTTTTTTCCCCCGGTACCAATAAGTCTAGAGATGGCCCTGCTCTCATTGGCTATCAGAGGCAAATAACTGTTTGACGATTGGTTTTGTGAGCAATGCGACATGTTAGAATAATCAATAATCTGTGGCAATTATGTACCCTGGAGAATCCCAATTAGCATATCACAGCCGTGTTAGGGTGTGATTAGATAGTGGCTAAGAGGTGTTATAGGAACGCCCAGAGTAATGTGTTAAAACAGCATTGTAAATGGCAGACAGTTGGTGTCGAACCCCCCCCCACCTCTATTTAGGCTTGGTTTCTTTATTTTCACATAAATGGCCTCCTTAACACCTCTCTTGAACCAGTCACGTTCCTTCGCCAGTATGTTAACATTACAATCTTCAAAGGTATGTCCTTTATCCTTAAGATGCAGATACACGGCTGAGTCCTGACCCGAGGAATTGGCTCTTCTGTGCTGGGCCATACGTTGATGCACCTTACTCTGGGCGTTCCTATAACACCTCTTAGCCACTATCTAATCACACCCTTAACACCTGGCTGTGATATGCTAATTGGGATTTTCCAGGGTACATAATTGCCACAGATTCTTGTACAAGTCATTCTGAATTGAGAAAGCCAGTCGGATGACTAGCGAAACGTCTTCAAGAACTACATTTCAAGTCCAGTTGATCTAATTGAATACAACAGATATACCATGACCTGGATGAATGAGAACCTTCACAAGCATATCGGAAAAAATAGTCTTGAACGTTCGATAATCATCGAAAATGCGCTCCGAGGTCCTGAAAGTACATTCCATTTTTCGGGTTTTCAGATCTTTGGGGATTTTCTCAAGATACGTAAATCCCAGAACAGAATGAAATTTACCATTTTCGGCCATCTCTACTGACGAAAGATGACGTTTATTTTGAAAATGAAGCAATTGCTTATCTGAAATGAAAAATGACCTTTATTTAGCCTTTAATAAGATACCGCGTGGCTTTCATGTAAGTTTCCTTTAACAGCAAGTTCCGGGTTAGGATGCTCTTAACTGTGTTTTTATTTAGATTTTTTTAAAACCTTTTTTAAAGATTTTCCCAAGCTCCGGTTTACTGTAGTTCAGCTGTGATTTAAAATATTCGTCTGCGTTGGTAGGAAACCAAACGCTCTGATTCTCCCGTCTCTCGCCTTATCGTACAACAGATTCTAGGGAAAGAGAGAGTCTTGGCAGAGCGAGTGTGATGCGGGGCGATCAGACATTTGGCACCGATTCCCGCAATTAAGCTGATGTATCCCATAAACATCTGTTTGACTGGTAATGTACAATGAAATAACGTAGAGCCAACCAAATTCCTTCTAAAAAGGCTGCATTAATATGGCACAGGCACAAAGGGGAGAGAGGTAGTGAAGTAAAACTAAAGCAAAAAATAAAGCCCAACTGGATTCTACAATTCCTATTTCCCATACAGCGGTGTCTCCAAAGCGAAAGCAGCACAAATCTGTAAGATTCTGTTCTGTTAAAGGGCACGTCCACCCATAAAACAAAAGACTTGTCGGTTATCTGCCCGCAACCCAACTGCCAGATTATTACATGATTTGTAACCAGGTAGCTAATGATAAGTTCTATTCCTCTGCTCAATGAGCTTTTTATGACATCAAGCATGTGCAGTGGAGACAGCAGGATAAACAGCAGTCAGTCATTGACTGTGATGTCAGTTGCCACAGCCTTGATTGACTGTATGGAGGGCAGTTAATAAATTGCAGTTGGAAGTTAAAGGCAGATAACCGACAGCTGAAAAGTTTTTTGTTTAAAAGGTTGGACATGCCCTTTAAAGATGTGACTACGCACAGTCCAAATAGGGTCACTGAGTGTTATTCCCAAAGGGTAACTGGGGTCTCTATACAAGTGTCCTGTATTTAAAATAACTAGCTTCTCTGGATCTTAAGTTATAGATTTGTAAAGTTACACTTCCTTGTCTGACCTGAATGTCTGTGTCTGTGACCAGGGCCGCCCTCAGACTTTTCTGGGCCCCATACTGGGTACATTTCTGGGCCCCCCATAATACGAACCAACTCAGACATGTGCATACCTCCCAACATTTTAAAATGTTAAGACCACGCCCACTTTGTTAAGGTTACACCCATTTTAAGGACCATTATTCCCATTTTACATTGTTGCCTGCAATATTATATATCAACTAGACATTAAGCCCGTTACATTGGAGCTAAACATGCTCCACCTTCCCGACGCACCTGATCACTTAGCACTTATATGTCTGATGAAGGCGTCATATGACACCGAAATGTTACACTTGATGTGTTGAATAAACACGGTTATGTTTGTTCACTAAAGACTGCTGATAGGCGGCATTTAAAAGTTGTTTCAGGTGTCAAAAACTCTAGGAACACCCCTGGATCCTGAAGTTATTTTAAAGATAGCGGTGTGGACCTTTAAATAAAGGTCAATTGTATGGAGATCACATTTCGCCCTTAAGTATAGGAAAGATCATTTGTGACAGCTACATGAACCTAACAATTGTGTGTGTGTGTGTGTGTGTGGAGGTGTTAGTGTAACACAACCCCCCCTCCCCAGTTAATAGCGACCAGGATGAGAACTATCTTTCTCTCCATCTCTCTCTCCCTCTTGCTTACTCGCTTTCTCTTACCCAGTGAAGCCCACTTCTGTTTTGCCAAGTGTCAGAAGTTGTCAGCACCAACAAGGATAAAGATAGAGAGACAGAGAGCAGATAGATGTCTCTGGGCTGCCATGTGATATCAGCCTGACTGTCTGACAGGGTCAGGGCATAGAACTAGAATCCTGTAGGGATGGAGATTACAGAGGATCCCATAGTGGATGCTTGTACAGTTTGTTGGTACAACAGGAGATTATTTACATCCAACAACTGCATGTATCCCTTTAATGTGACCACATCCTTTTAAAGTGGTTGTATCCCTTTAATGTGACCATATCCCTTTAAAGTGATTGTATCCCTTTAATGTGACTGTATCTCTTTAAAGTGATTGTATCCCTTTAAAGTGATCGTATCCCTTTAATGTTACTGTATCCCTTTAAAGTTACTGTATCCCTTTAATGTGACTGTATCTCTTTAAAGTGATGGTTTCCTTTTAAAGTGATCGTATCCCTTTAATGTGACTGTATCCCTTTAAAGTGACCATATCCCTTTAAAGTGATTGTATCCCTTTAATGTGACTGTATCTCTTTAAAGTGGTTGTATACCTTTAATGTGACCGTATCCCTTTATAGTGATCGTATACCTTTAATGTGACCGTATCCCTTTATAGTGATCGTATCCCTTTAATGTGACCACATCTTTTAAAGTGGTCATATCCCTTTAATGTGACTGTATCCCTTTAAAGTAATTGTATCCCTTTAAAGTGATCGTATCACTTTAATGTGACTGTATCCCTTTAAAGTGGTTGTATCCCTTTAAAGTCATTGTATCCCTTTAATGTGACCATATCCCTTTAAAGTGGTCGTATACCTTTAATGTGACCATATCCCTTTAAAGTGATCGTATCCTTTTAATGTGACTGTATCCCTTTAAAGTGGCCGTATACCTTTAATGTGACTGAATACCTTTAAAGTGATTGTATCCCTTTAATGTGACTGCATTTACTGTGATGTGACGGGGTGTTAATGGTCCATCCTCATAACAATATAATCAGTTATCCCAATAATATTTGCTCTGACCATTTTTGCCCCATCTCTGATAATGAAAATGTTTTTTGGTCTGATTGCATTGTCAGCACCACACACAATACAATTATAGTGCAATCGTATTGTTACAAGTACAAATCCCATAAATCCCCTAAAACATGGGAATAAATTACTAATTAAGGAATCTCTATCTCCATATAGACAGACAGACACCTAATTGACAGTTATTTATGGATAAAGGTGCGCACACACAGACACACACATTGTTTCTTCAGAATCTTATCGAACTAAATAAATTCTTACATCATTATTACACAGTAATTTTCTTAATACACAGTGCCATCTAGCTGTAAAAGTGGGGTACTGAATTTTACATGTTTGATAGCGTGTCAATGGGAATTCAATGGGAATTGAAATCATTCTGAGGAGTAAGGGATTAGGGCTGGATTTCCAACTAGGCTTGGGAGGTCCGTGCCTATAGGCGGGGAGCAGAAAGACGCTGTGTCCCTTTAAGCCTGTTTCCTTCTCTCTCTATGCGCACCTTTTGTTAAGTCCAAATCTGGTTCTAATTTCTGTACGTGCCTCATCTCTGTCGCTCAAGGTTTCCTGTCTCCTTGCGTGCAAGAGAGAATGTGCACACTATGGTGCACATAGAGAGAGAAGGGGTTGGGCTTAAAAGGGAAGATTAGTTGTGCTGCGCAGGACTTCAGCCTCAGGGGTGAAAACTTGATACCAGTCACTGTGGGTAAACTTGATACCAAAATAAAAGCGTATAGTATAGAGCAACCAAAAACTCAGACAACCCCACAGGTATTGCGATAAACAAACGTGCACAACATGTTTCGGACAGTCTAGCTCCTTTCTCAAGAAAGGACCTAGACCAGTCACTGTGGGCAAACTTGGTACCAGTCACTGTGGGCAAACTTGATGCCAGTCACTGTGGGCAAACTTGATGCCAGTCACTGTGGGTAAACTTGATGCCAGTCACTGTGGGTAAACTTGATGCCAGTCACTGTGGGCAAACTTGATACCAGTCACCATGGGTAAACTTGATACCAATCACTGTGGGCAAACTTTATACCAATCACTGTGGGCAAACTTGATACCAATCACTGTGGGTAAACTTGAAAACAAGGGAAACTGCCTTGGTCGCAAGAACCCACAACTATGGCTTACGGACCAGATTAAAAAGTTGAAAAGGCAATCCCGTATAGCCAAGCGATGCTGGCGCAAGAGTAACAAAAATATTTACTTTCTCAAATTTAAAAATGCCCTTTGTCGGATCAGAGGTGCTTTGTCTCTAGCCAAACAAAACTACTTCTCTTCACTCAAATCCTCCCAATCCCATAACCCCAAACAGCTCTTCAAGTATTCAACTCCCTGCTCTGTTCGCCACCTCCTCCGCCTACCCCCTGTCTATCAGCTGATGAAATAGCCTCATATTTCACAGAAAATTGAAAACATCCAAAGTGGTTTTTCTGTGTGCATAAGCTCCTCCCTACAGCTTCCAACTACTACTATTGCTTCCCAACCTCCCTTTGTTGCTCACCCCCTCCATCTCCACCCCTACCACTGCAATGTCTAGCCTCCCTTCATTGGTTAATCCCTTTTCTTGCCCCCTAACGAGCTTCACCACTATAAAAAAACAGGGTCTTTCATCTCTCCTATCCAGGACACGTCTCTCCACCTGCCCCCCACTCCACGGAAACTGCCCTCACTAAAGTGACCAATGATCTACTTAGTGCTAAATCTAAAGGTCACTACTCTTTGCTCATTCTTTTTGATCTGTCCTCTGCTTTTGATACTGTTGATCACCCTCTACTTCTTCAGATCCTGGCCTCCTTAGGTATCCAGGACACTGCACATTCTTGGCTATCCTCCTATCTCTCTAATAGGACCTTTAGTGTTTTTCACTCTGAAATTAGCTCCACTCCTCGCCCCCTCCCTGTTGGGGTCCCTCAAGGATCGGTACTCGGTCCTCTTCTTTCCTCCATCTACACTTATGGCTAAGGACAACTCATTAGTTCATTAGGGTTCCAGTATCACCTGTGTGCGGACGATACCCAAATTTACATCTCTGCCCCGGATCTCCCTACACTGACATCCCAGGTCCCTGACTGCCTTAGTGCCATCTCTGCCTTCATGTCCTCCCTCTTACTCAAACTCAACATGGACAAGACTGAACTTGTCATTTTCCCACCCTCACAATCTGTTCCCTCCCTAGTCTTACTATTAATATTAACAACACACCCATATCCCCATCTCCTCATGTCTGTTACCTGGGAATAACGCTATATTCCAATATTTCCTTCAAACCTCATGTCAATTTTCTTGCCAACTCCTGTCGGCTCCAACTCAAAAACATCTCCCGCATTCGACTCTTCCTCTCGAAGGAAACTACAAAAATCCTAGTCCATGCCCTAATCATATCCCGGCTAGACTACTGCAACACACTCCTGCCTGGTTTACCAAACAACTGCCCGGCACCGCTTCAATCCATCCTCAAATCTGCTGCCCGGCTCATTCATTTCTCTTCTCGCTTCTCTAATGCGTCTCCTCTCTGTCAGTCCCTCCACTGGTTGCCCATCACGCAAAGGATCCAGTTCAAACTGCTTACCTTATCCTATAAAGCACTATCCAATAGATCCCCTCCATACATCTCAGAGCTGATCCAGCGATACCGCAAACGATACCCTTCTCTTATCCACTTTGGTCACCTCTTCCCATGCCCACATTCAGGACTTTTCTCGTGCTGCCCCTCTGCTCTGGAACTCCCTTCCTCCATCTGTCCATAACTCACCATCCCTTAACACCTTCAAACGTAACCTTAAAACCCACCTCTTTAGGCACCATATAACCTGGCCTAAACATTACCCTCTTACTACCCAATATGATCCAACCCGCCTTTCACACTCCACTGCCAATCTATTTACAGCCACTGATTCCCATAACCTTATGGCTCACCCCCATATCCTCTAGACTGTAAGCTCTTTGGGTAGGGTCCTCTCTCCTATTGTATCACAGTATTGCTGTAAGAAACTCCTCACTCTGTTTACTTATATTATGTATTGTATATGGATGGGGGTGTAACTAATTGGTTTAAATTGGCTGAGGCCTGTTGGCTCTGGTTGGTTTTGAACCTCATTTAAGGCCTTCCCATGAGCGATTAGCTCTGAGCGATTTCCTGTTATAAAGAGATTTTTCTGTTTTTAAGAGAATTGACAGCGTTAAAAAACTAAAGCGTTTAAAACAAGAAAGCATTTAAGAACAACACTATTTCTCTGCTGTGTCTCTGCTGTGTATTGCGGTTTAGTATGGACAGTTTTGTTGGGGCCGCGCAATGTGCATCCTGCCGCATGTATGGGATCTTGGAGCAGCCGCCCCAGGGGACCTATGTATGTGTCAGATGTGAGTGGGTTGCCCATCTGGAATCTGAGGTACAGAATCTAAGGGGTAAACTTGCAGCATTGCAGGACTTGGCAAACCTGGGGGAAATGCAGGTACTGGCAGGGGCCAGTAAACTGGTGGGTGGAGATGGGGCAGATAAGGTGGAGAAGGAAGATAGATTTGTAAGGGTCACCAGGGGAAGTAGGGGACGGAAGGATAGGGGGGCTTCTTCCCAGCTGGTTGATCCCAACAGATTTGCCATTTTAGGTGAAGATGTGGAGGACGATGGCTCGGAAGCAGCATGTATGGAGCGGGCCTTTCCCTTGAGCACCCAGGGGACGGCCATCTCCAATACAAGGGAGGGAGAACTGGGGGCTAGGAAGGATAGACAGGTGGTAGTGGTAGGGGATTCTATTATTAGAAGGGTAGATAGGGTAATCTGTCGCCAGGACCCTGCATGCCGAACAGTGTGTTGTCTGCCTGGTGCTAGGGTTCGACATGTGGTGGATCGTGTAGACAGATTATTGGGTGGGGCTGGGAGTGACCCGGCGGTCTTGGTTCACATTGGTGCCAATGACAAAGTTAGAGGTGGAGGTGAGGTCCTTAAAAATGATTTCCGAGAATTAGGGGCCAAGTTAAAAGCAAGGACCTCCAGGGTAGTGATTTCAGAAATACTACCGCAGCCACGTGCTACGCTAGGGAGGCAACGGGAGCTCAGGAGTATAAATGCGTGGCTAAGAGAGTGGTGTAAGGAGATGGGGTTTGGGTTTTTAGAGAACTGGGCTGACTTTTCTGTTGGCTACAGGCTCTTTAGTAGTGACGGATTGCACCTCAATGGTGATGGTGCAACTGTTTTGGGGGAGAAGATGGCTAGGGGGTTGGAGGAGATTTTAAACTAGGTATGGGGGGGGTTACGGACGTACACACATTATGGGCCTTTATTGGTAATGTGTGTACCTCATTTGGGCCTTTATTGGGTTTTGAACCTCATTTAAGGCCTTCCCATGAGCGATTAGCTCTGAGCGATTTCCTGTTTTAAAGAGATTTTTCTGTTTTTAAGAGAATTGACAGCGTTAAAAAACTAAAGCGTTTATTAACTGTGGTTGCAGCCTAGTAAATGTACTAACCTAACACTATTTATTTCTAGGAGGGTGCCTGTGTAAGTAATTAATCACTAGTGTATTTTTATTTTTTTTACTACTTACTGCTTGAATAAGGTGGTAGGAATTGTTTGAGTAAACTCAAAGCACTGGATTACTAAAACAAATACTTGTGTTTAAAAAACACTGTTACCTGTGGAGCGGGGGCTGGTAGGAGACAAAGGAAAGGGTTTTTTTTTCTCTCTCTCTCTGATTGGATGGGGGTGTAACTAATTGGTTTAAATTGGCTGAGGCCTGTTGGCTCTGGTTGGTTTTGAACCTCATTTAAGGCCTTCCCATGAGCGATTAGCTCTGAGCGATTTCCTGTTTTTAAGAGATTTTTCTGTTTTTAAGAGAATTGACAGCGTTAAAAAACTAAAGCGTTTAAAACAAGAAAGCGTTTAAGAACAACACTATTTCTCTGCTGTGTCTCTGCTGTGTATTGCGGTTTAGTATGGACAGTTTTGTTGGGGCCGCGCAATGTGCATCCTGCCGCATGTATGGGATCTTGGAGCAGCCGCCCCAGGGGACCTATGTATGTGTCAGATGTGAGTGGGTTGCCCATCTGGAATCTGAGGTACAGAATCTAAGGGGTAAACTTGCAGCATTGCAGGACTTGGCAAACCTGGGGGAAATGCAGGTACTGGCAGGGGCCAGTAAACTGGTGGGTGGAGATGGGGCAGATAAGGTGGAGAAGGAAGATAGATTTGTAAGGGTCACCAGGGGAAGTAGGGGACGGAAGGATAGGGGGGCTTCTTCCCAGCTGGTCGATCCCAACAGATTTGCCATTTTAGGTGAAGATGTGGAGGACGATGGCTCGGAAGCAGCATGTATGGAGCGGGCCTTTCCCTTGAGCACCCAGGGGACGGCCATCTCCAATACAAGGGAGGGAGAACTGGGGGCTAGGAAGGATAGACAGGTGGTAGTGGTAGGGGATTCTATTATTAGAAGGGTAGATAGGGTAATCTGTCGCCAGGACCCTGCATGCCGAACAGTGTGTTGTCTGCCTGGTGCTAGGGTTCGACATGTGGTGGATCGTGTAGACAGATTATTGGGTGGGGCTGGGAGTGACCCGGCGGTCTTGGTTCACATTGGTGCCAATGACAAAGTTAGAGGTGGAGGTGAGGTCCTTAAAAATGATTTCCGAGAATTAGGGGCCAAGTTAAAAGCAAGGACCTCCAGGGTAGTGATTTCAGAAATACTACCGCAGCCACGTGCTACGCTAGGGAGGCAACGGGAGCTCAGGAGTATAAATGCGTGGCTAAGAGAGTGGTGTAAGGAGATGGGGTTTGGGTTTTTAGAGAACTGGGCTGACTTTTCTGTTGGCTACAGGCTCTTTAGTAGTGACGGATTGCACCTCAATGGTGATGGTGCAACTGTTTTGGGGGAGAAGATGGCTAGGGGGTTGGAGGAGATTTTAAACTAGGTATGGGGGGGGAGGGAACGTTTAACTACACAGGGGTAGATAGAGAAGTTAGGGATCTGGGGGCTAGTAACACAACGGAGGGAGGAGAAGGAGGAGGGGGGAGCATAGAGGAAAAGGAGGTATGTACGACCATGTATGGAAGTAAATCAATTGATAATCTAAAATGTATGTTTACAAATGCAAGGAGTCTGGCTGGAAAAACCGGCGAACTTGAAATAATAGCGTTAAAGGAAAGGTATGATGTAATTGGTATAGCAGAATCATGGCTTAATGATTCACACGACTGGACAGTAAATATTGAAGGGTACTCCTTATTTAGACATGACCGAGTTAATAAGAAAGGAGGAGGAGTATGTATGTATGTTAAACAGGAATTGAAGCCAAATTTAAAAGATGGAATAGATGGGGGAGCAAACGATGCGGCAGAAACATTATGGGTGGACCTGTGTACAGGAAGCAAGAAGGTGGGTAAATTAATTGTTGGAGTGTGTTATAAGCCGCCAAATGCCGGGGAAGAGGTGGAAATGAATCTCCATATGCAGTTGGCGAAGGCTGCTGGTATGGGGCATGTTCTGGTTATGGGGGATTTTAACTACCCTGAAATAGATTGGAGTAATGGAACTGCCAGCACCTCAAAAGGTATAAAGTTCTTAAATTTCCTATATGAGCATTTTCTTTCACAGATGGTAGAAGTTCCTACTAGAAAGAATGCGTTGTTGGATCTGGTGATATCTAATAACCCAGAGCTCATTTTGGAGATGAAGGTAATGGGAAGCTTAGGGAATAGTGACCATGATATAGTGTCATTTAATATAGGTTGCAGAAAACTAAAGTGCACTGGCTTAACAAAAACTTTTAACTTTAGGAAAGCTAATTTTATGCTTTTAAAGGAATCGCTCCTGCTCATAGACTGGGGGGAACTGTTTCTAGGTAAAGATACTGAGCAGATGTGGACCACTTTTAAAGGGATATTAAACTATAACATTTCCAAATCGGTACCTTTAGGAAACAAGTGTAAAAAAATTAGGTCCACTCCTGCATGGCTTAATGCTCAGGTAAAAAGGGAAATGGAAAAAAAGAAAAGGGCTTTTAAAATTTTGAAAGCAGAAGGCACAGAACAGGCTTACAGGGACTTCAAAAGTTGTAATAAAGAGTGCAAGAAAGCAATTAAACTAGCTAAAATAGAAAATGAAATACGGATTGCCGAACAAAGCAAGTCCAACCCCAAGATGTTTTTTAAGTATATAAATGGTAAAAAAATGAGGACTGAGAATGTGGGACCATTAAATAATGGAGCTGAGGTGGTTGTAGAGGATGCCGAAAAGGCTAATCTGCTAAACCGTTTTTTTACATCGGTTTTTACTGTTGAGAATCCTTACAGTAGGGATTGTAACAATGTGCAGGGAGGAAATGAAGAGTTTTCACATTGGATAACGGAGGATATGGTACGGAATCAATTAGACAAAGTTAATATCAATAAAGCGCCAGGACCAGATGGATTGCATCCTAGGATTTTAAAAGAGCTTAGTTCAGTTCTAGCAAGACCACTGTGTCTCATATTTTCAGATTCACTTTTGTCTGGGGATGTGCCGCTGGATTGGAAAAAAGCCAATGTAATACCAATATTCAAAAAAGGTAGTCGTTCACAGCCTGGTAACTATAGACCTGTAAGCCTAACATCAGTGGTAGGGAAGGTGATGGAAACTTTGTTAAGGGATCATATCCTTGACTTTGTCTCCAGAGATCATCTTATTAGTAGTAGTCAGCATGGATTTATGATAAATAGATCATGCCAGACAAATTTAATTGGTTTTTATGAAGAAGTGAGTAAGAAGTTAGATTCAGGCACAGCTGTGGATGTGGTATATTTGGATTTTGCAAAAGCCTTTGATACTGTGCCACATAGGCGACTAATGTATAAACTGAGGACTGTTGGCCTTGAAGAAAACATTTGTTCATGGATAGAGAACTGGTTATTGGACCGCAAACAGAGAGTGGTGGTTAATGGAGCTACATCTATGTGGGCTAAAGTTCTAAGCGGAGTTCCTCAGGGTTCTGTACTGGGGCCGCTTCTGTTTAATCTGTTTATAAATGACTTAGAAGGGGGCATTGAGAGCAAGGTCTCTGTGTTTGCTGATGACACTAAATTATGCAGAGCTTTGGAAACTTCCAATGATGTGCAAGTGCTGCAAGCAGACCTAGATAGATTATCAAAATGGGCAGCAGAATGGCAGATGAGATTCAATGTTGATAAATGTAAGGTGATGCATTTGGGATTTAATAATCCCTGTGCCACCTACACCATAAATAACTCTGTGTTAAGTGCATCTGAAATGGAAAAAGATTTGGGGGTTCTGGTAGATAACAGACTTAGCTGTAGCAAACAATGCCAGGTAGCAACAGCTAGAGCTAGCAAGATATTGTCTTGTATAAAGAGGGGAATGGAATCAAAGAGAAAAATATTATTCTCCCTCTTTACAAGGCACTGGTAAGGCCACATTTGGAATATGCGTGCAGTTTTGGAATCCCATATACAAAGGGACATCTTGGAAATTGAGGCAGTCAGAGAAGGGCAACTAATTAATAAGGGGAATGGAGGGGCTTGAATATGCAGGCAGATTAGACAAGTTAGGGCTGTTTACATGGAGGAAGCGGCGGTTGCGTGGAGACATGATAACCTTATACAAATATATTAATGGCCCATACAGTGAACTCTCTGGTGCATTGTTCACTAATAGGTCATATCAGAGGACTCGTGGACATCCTTAAGGTTGGAAGAAAAGAATTTTCTTCAGGTAGGAGAGGTTTCTTTACAGTGAGAACGGTGAAACTGTGGAACTGTCTTCCAGCGGAGGTGGTAATGGCAAGTTCATTGAATAACTTTAAAAAAGGCCTGGATAAGTTTTAAAACTAAAAAATATTGAGAATTACTGGTATAAATGCATATAGATCTGGTTGATCCAGGGATACTTTCCGATTGCCTTTGGAGTCAGGAAGGAATTTTTTCCTCCTTTTTTAGCTGGGGTTTTTGCCTTCCTCTGGATCAACTGTTAGTAGGGTTAAAAAAAAAAAAAAGATAGGTTGGACTTGATGGACGAATGTCTTTATTCAACCTTAATTACTATGTTACTATGTTCTATGTTACTATTACCTGTGTATGTAATATGTATGACTTTATATAACATGTATTACCCTGTATGTAATGTATGACTATGTAATTGTTAAACGCCAAGGAAGATGTTGGCGCTATATAAACCTAATAATAATAATAATAATAATAAACTGCAAATTTTGCATTTTGCAAATTGTAAAATCTAAAATTTTGCAGTGAAACAAACTTCATTTCATCTCCACGCCTGACGGTTTATTTGCTATGTTGGGGTCACTGTGCCATTCGTGTTCGGGCAATAGAATCCATAGAAATTGAATTAACAACAGTTTGCGTTGAGAATAAATGTGAATAAATAGTAGTAATGCCATTTACAGATACTAACACAACACTGACACCTAGTGGAAGAACAGACTAGAAACAGGCCTCCAGACCTGTTTAAAAACTACAACTCCCAGCATTCACTACAAGCACTCAAGAAATGCAGAAGGCAGCCAGGAAATGAATGGGTCATATGGAGGGCAACATGTTGACAGAATGGACCTCATAACCACCAAATACAGCCTGTAAACCCCCCTCCCCCCAAATGCCCATTGGGTGCCATCTTGTGGTGTTTGTGGTTGGCTCCCGTGTGTGTCATTCACTAAAGATCGCCATTGAACTTTGAAATTACAGAAAATAATCCATTTTCGTAAGGATTATCTGTTTACATAGATTGGTGCACATTAATGTATCATGGCAGTAAAACTGCAGACCTGACTATTATCTCCACACTGCCCGCACACCCCATTGTTCACCACCACCAAACACAAACCTATGAGTTACTTGGATGAAAAGGCCGCAGCATATTTATCAAACTCAATATAACAATAGCAACCATTTAATAACAGTAATCCGCTTCTCCGGATGGTCCATGGGAGTGGGCTTCCCGCAGTGCCGCTCCTACCATGAGGCAACTTGAAAAGTTGCTCGTGTCGGCATCCCGCAGGTAGTGAAGTGGCATTTCTCCCTCTTTAAGTCAGCCAGCGTGCATTACCTTAGAGCCCGAGCAGCGTGCCTTGAAGTCGATGAGACGGTCGGGACTCGAAACAGAACCCAATCCACAGCAGCGCTGCAGCTGCACTAGATAGAAGTCCTGGCAACTGAAAGTTCAGAACAATAGCAGAAGCTAAACCCATATTTTTTAAATTCCCCACCCTACCCTTCTGATTGGCCGATACGCACTGGCATAAGTTACGCCACTTACGTCAAGTGACTTTCGCGCCCATACTTGGGGGAGGTACCCACCCTATATAAAGAGAAGGAGAGACACGGTTATTTGCAAAGCGGAGTGGCCTGGTGAGACTTGGAGCTGTGGTATTGGGCAGCAAGCTGAGCTTTAGATTTAATCTAATCTACTGATTGTGTAATTGTTATATTATTGCACTTCACTTGGTTTTAATTTATTTCTAAGTTTGTGTGCTTGAGGGCATTTTTTTTTTGGGGGGGGGGGGTAGAGAGGCGACGGGGGGGATAGAGAGGGGACGGGGGTGGGTGGGGTATTACTGTGTGTATACTGACATGTTATTAGATATTATGACAGTATTGTCAAGGGCAACTGTAATGTAAAAATTTGATTTTAAAGGAATAGTGTTTACTTGAAAATCCTTTAATGTTGATTGAAACCTGGGAGGTTATAGAGCTATACATAGAGATATTTGAGGCACCTCCCAGGCGTCCAGTCCCTTCCGGCCCCTCTCCGCCAGATAAACAATATTATAAATACAAAAAGTAGGGCTTCCAGTCGTTAATATTTTTCAAGGGGTAATCCCTCTTTATTGCAGTACATACACACACGACTTTCGGCCGTATGGCCTTTATCAAGTGTTCATAAAGGCCATACGGCCATACGGCCGAAACGTAGTGTGTGTATGTACTGCAATAAAGAGGGATTACCCCTGAAAAATATTAACGACTGGACAGCCCTACTTTTTGTATTTATAATATTGGTTATAGAGCTATGCCTTACCTCCCATTCTTCAATTTTGTAGGAGCCAGGGACAAAGGTGAGTTAGTAATTTACCTTGCGCGCGATCCAGCGCTGCTGAAATAATGAAAGTCCACGACTGCTTCCTTGTTTCTCAATCACTATCAGACATCCCACCCTGCCGAACCTGCCTTCACTAACGTCGCTAAAGGGGTGGGGCGGAGTCAGGAGGGGGTAGTCACGCCCATAGCCACACCTCCTATGTGATGTAAATTACGTCACATTAGAGGCGTGGCTAGGGACGTAACTGTCCCGTGTGACGTAATTTACGTCACATAGGAGGCGTGGCCAGAAGAAAGAAGACGTTCCGGAGCGGACTCTCAGGTAGGTTCAGGTCGCAGGAGTTGAGACCACTCCAAAATCCGGGGGACTCCCGCGACTCCCGAGAGGGGTGGGATGCCTCAGTATAGCGCACATTATTGTGCATGCGCGCTTAAGTGGTTGAGAACCAGGAAGTGGTTAGAGTTTTCAGTCCAGCAGCGGTGATTTGTGCAAATGGTAAATATACTCACCTTCGTCCCTGGCTATGAAATATGATGCAGAAAGGAAGACATAGCTCCTTAACCTCCCGGGTTTCAATCAATACATTAAAGAAAAAGTTCACTTTTTAAGTGAACTTTAAATTCTGATCATATTTTAAAGTTAAATCTCTCTGTGCAATGCAGCGAGTGGGTGTGCAGGATTTGAACTTTAAAAGCTCAGCACTTATGCATGTGCTATCCATGGAGATAGGAATAGGATTTTCTATAGAAATAGATTTTAACATGTATTTATATTATTTTAAGGGGAACTATAACAGAAAAATCTTCCAACTTAATTATGTGGGTATTTTACCGTTAACTGGCAGTCTAATGAATAATTAATGACTGTGCAGCTTCAAATGGGCTATAATGGTCAAAGCTGCAGAGAAAAGATGTTATAATGATGTAATGGGGCGTGTCTGGAATGTATGTTCAATTGCAATAGGACAAGTCAAGCAAAGTCTTTTAAAAACTTACTTTTTAGTGTTTTTTTTTAATACTGTCTAAATTGTACCGTTTGTCTAGCTGGGTGGTAGCTAACACTGTGTTGAAATGTTGACTTTAACTGAAAATTAGACAATGTGTGTTGTAGGGTTTTTTGATGAGCACAAGTTTTAATAGGACAGGAATGTCTGTCGGTTAATTTGCGGTGTTTTGTTATTAATGAAATTTCATTTGTGTTGAATTTGTGGCTATTTACACGTGGTTTTGCCAGATCAGTGAAGGATTATTTAACGCACACAGAAACCTGAGTACTTTGCACTAATACTCTACATTGTATTTTTATAAGGGTGTCCTCAATTTAACATGGATTTGGTGTATTTATAGTAGTGTTCAGGTAAAACCATTTTCATACTTAAAGTGCGGCTTATTTTGAGCAAAACAGGATGTCCAACTGCAACTGTCCAGATGAAAACTACAATTCCCAGCATTCCTCCTCATACTCTCTGGCTGCCCCCTTTGGTGTTGCCAACATTTGGCAAGAACACATGTTGTACACCCTTGCCATGGATTGTAATCCTATTCATTATGTGCTAGTTTGAAATGAATATAATCCATATACAAACAATGCCAGCTGTTTTTAGGTCTGTGTTGTCAGCCTTTTTTTTTTTAGGGTTAGTTATCATCCGTAAAGCAGCGTTTCCTAGTTATTACTCTGTTACCCTTTGTTGGGAGTGTCTGACACTTAAGTAGCAGCTTAACCAAGACCACGATGCCAGCCTTGACTGTGGCTGAAACACTTTGGTTTAAGGTTCTGACACACCTGTTCTTATCTATGTGTTATATTTGCATCATGGTAATGACACCCAGACATGGTGGAACATGGAAGTTACGTGTGTCTATATGGAACACGTGGTATCAGGTATAGTAGGGCTTTCTAATGTAATGTAAACAATGTTTTAGTGTGGTTATAAAAATAGAGAAGCGTATAAATACTGTTTTAAAATACAAAATTCTGAAATTCACCCACACCCACACGCTAAGCCACACCCATTTTGCCACGCTCTGCCTAGAGGCGGCATTCAAAAGTTTTTTCAGGTGCCAAAAACCCTAGGGACCCTTCTGGCTGCTCGGCCCACATCTGTTGTTCCAATAACCGTTGCCATATTGGCACAATGAGAGCAATTTATAGATGCCCCACCCTGCTTTGTAAAGGGGAAAAAAAGGCCCCCTGACCCCAACTTGTCCCATGACCTCCCTTTCACTTTTCCACTGGACCACCAGCCCCAATTTCCTGTGATAACCCGTAACAGAAACCTTGTAACGTCCACATAAGCTCCCCCATTTGTACCCCACTGGAAAACTGAAAAAAGGGACCCAAAAAATACGACTTAAATCAGAGCACTTCCGAACTGCTCCCCTTCACAATGAACTGTTTTACCTTCTACCTCACCTAACCCTGAGCAGGGTGAGAAGGTGAGTGACCTTTTCTTGACCCCCAAGCAACCGATCCCCTCCCGATCCCCTAACCTTGCCATGTTCTCTGCTCCCTAACCCACAACTTTCTGCACCTATAGAAGAATACCAACAACCCTGACACATTTATTGGTCCAACACAGACTTGAAAGCAAGTATCCCCCCACCCTTCAGGGAGTCGCGGGAGTCTGCAAGACCACCCCAGACTCCATCAACCAATCTTACCTTACCCTTACCCTGCTGCACCTCTTGATGACGTCATTGATGTCACGTTGGCCCATCACTAACCCTTTCCACCCCTTCCCCCACTTTGCCCGGAAAACTACATTCGGCATGTCTGGGAAAGCCGCCAGATGTTCCAACACATTCAGTGGAAAATTAGAGGGAACCTTGTGAGATACTGTGTCTCCCATTCTAATTCACTTCTGTCCATAAAGATCTTCTATGTAGGTGCAGCAAAAATATCTTCCCCCAAGCTCATTAAACAATGTGTCCGCATTAAATCAAAATCAAGAGGAAAATTGATTAGAATTAACACCACTCTGAACTTTGCTCAGGGCGCGCCCCTGCGGCGGAACATTTAATAGGCGGCAGTTAAAAAATCCTCCTTCCTGCAATACCACATTTCAGCACCAGTCCACTAGTCGTGTTAAGCCAGCCCTCAGTTCACCAGTCATTGTAAGTCAGCCCACCATACCCCCTCCACAAGCCACACCTACTACGTTCCATGATGAAGCCACGCCCGCTTCACGTGTCAGTCACGTTATTTAAAAGTTGTTTCAGGTGTCAAAAACTCTAGGAACACCCCTGTGTGTATATATATATATATCCTTTTCCGTCGGCGAGCACTCCTTGTAACAATTAGCTGCCCAGGTGCTGCTCGCACGATACATATATAAAGGATTCAGAATCGAGCACACTCTTGAAAAAAATAGAAAGGTTGTTTATTCACGATGTGATAGTTAATATGTTTCCGCCCAAACACAGGGCCGTCTTCAGAACTCTGAAACAGAACACAGTGAAGGTTAAAACCCGATCAAACACCAATCGGAAGGAGTGTAGGAGGCGTGTTCCTATGACCACATCATAGGACTGCCCGGGGCAAGACCTAGAGGGAACAGTATAAAGTCCAAGTGCAAACTAAAGTGACGAGTGAGGGTAAAAAGATACAATAAAAAGCGATACATATACTATAAAATCTACAAAAGTGTATAACAAGACGATTACTTACAAGCCCGGTATATTTCTAATAAGCCATATAAACGGCCAATGGGAATTTTCAATTAAAGGGACAACAACAATTATATAAATACGGCAGATGGCAATAAGAATAATGGTACAAGGAAGATCCTCATGTGTAATAAATATAGTGGGCACCACAAAAAGAACATTGTTGTCTATACAAGGGGTCCTAAACACAAGGACCAAATGATGAACAGTAGTCCAGAAGACTGACATCTCACAACGATAGGGTAAGTAAAGTTTATCGGCCATTGGCGATACCTTAATGTCGATAAGTTCTCATTCCATTTGTCCCATGGTATATCATTTCATAGTGTCACCCGGCATGTGTCAAAGCGGTTATAATAAGTCGAGGAACTAATCCTAATCATATCATACGATAGCAAGGGAACAACAATAGATTAGGGATCAGTGGAGGGAACCTATTGTGGATCAAAGCTATAACCACCACAAGCTAGTGGGGATGTTGAGCATAGACTACTGCCCCAAAAGGTTGGAACATTGTAAGGATCTGCTAGACCAGTAACAAACAATATATCTGTACATAGAGTATATCTTTTTCTATAGGACTCATCCATTACATGTAAGTAAGGCCCATAAAAAACATTGAAGTGTCCATTGTTTTCATTAAGTCCACGGCGGAGTAAGTGTGCCGACATGGATCCATTTATATATTAGCATGTATCGCATCAAACTTCCCCTTTAGCACGTGTCACAACACAACTTCCCCTTTAGCGCATTAGCCTCAATTTCCATTTCAATTGTCAATCTTGGCATCATCTCCTTAGCTGGACTATTGCTGAACCATCAAACTAGTCCCCAGAGAATGAATCATTCCAGCCAACAAATGGAGAAAAACTATTTCATTTGCCAGTTTGCAGTAATAGAGAAAATAAAATGGAAGGCTAAAAATTGGGTTTTTGGGGAATATACCAAGTGACCAGTTTTCAGGCTGGACACTGACTTTACAAAGGGACGAGACATGGAAATGCTCTTTCCAATTATGACCCCTATACATAAGGGCTAGGTCACACTCGCTGGGCTTTTTTTGCTTTGCACTTGCGTTTGCGTTTTTTCATATGCGTTTTCAATGCGTTTGTGTTCCGCATTTAAAATTGCATGCGTTTTTCAATATTTAATGCGATTTCGTGTGTGGTTGCATTTGCGTTGCAGTGTGGCCGTGCCCTAAGTATGTGCGTTTCCTCTGTGTTGCCCTCGCAACCATGATCGGATCAGGCACTATGGTACTTAGATAATAAGTGCTTAAGGACAGGGCTGATATGAATGGATAGAATAGTTTAAAAACACAGCGTAATGTGTCAATATAACAAAATAAATCAAAGAAAAGACAACTAGAAAGCTTAGGGAGAGAAAATAAATCAATACACACATACATTACATTATATACTCACGGAACTTTACTAGTCCATTTATTTATTGCAAGCACATACAGTACATCTAACGTATGATGGTCACCAAATGATTTCATCAGACAACCTCCATAGCTGCTCGATTGCAGTTAATAATGGCCGCAGACATATCTAATGTCTATGAAGGGTCTTATGGAACGTTAGGGATAAATGTAATCTCAAACCTACCTCGAGATTGTGTTATCAGACAGAAGAAGAGACATATTGCTTGCTTTCTAGAGCATATAACATATTGTCTAGACTGGTCTATGTTGCCTGAATTGTTGGAAATGGATGTGAGACATGTTTCTGGTAAAAGCAGATACGCAGTGAATATGAAGGACGGTTATTTCTCAGAAGATGACTAGTACTACAATCGCACTGGTGTGGTTAAGCTACTGAAGAATGGAGACTTTATGATGTTCTCCGTTGATGAAGATTACGCTCATGTTGGGATGAATGTAAACATCCAGATCAAGAACAGTTTGTCTGTCCGAACTCTTGCTGAAATAGAGAAAAAATTTTGGGGATGTCAGTTTCTCCTATGGAACATAAACCTAGACCAGATCTAGACTCAATGTCCCTGGTTTTTACGGTAGACATTATTATTGTGGATTACATAGCGCCACATATTCTGTAGTGGCTTTACAATTACATAGATATATATACATCAGTTCCTGCCCCGAAGAGCTTACAATCTAAGCCCATTATTGAAACATACACCTAACAGTATGTCTTTATGTGGAGGAAACTGGATTGCCCGAAGGAAACCCACGCAAGCACGGGAAGAACATGCAAACTCCTTGCAGATGCTTCCAAGGGTGTGATTCGAACTAAGGACTTCAACACTGCAAGGCATCAGTGCTAACCACATGCCACCATATGCTCAGTGGTTAGCACAGATGTGGCTCAGTGGTTAGCACTGATGCTTACATTAGCAATTTCTTCTTACCCAAAAGTTAATATTCTTTTCTTCACTTTTGATACCCTTTAAACTTAATTATAAATAACCTTAAAGGGCATGTCCACCCCAAAATTTAACTTTTGATATGTGGTAGGGCATGCTCCCCCAGCCCCAACCGCATTACTATAATTGTTGAAAGTCCCCCGATTCTTACTTACCTCCCTCTCTCCCCTGCTGCAGTGTTCAGGCCCTCTGCTTGCATGGAATTAAAAGCAGGGGGCGGGACCTGCAGCGTCCGTGATTGGCTGAGAGGCAGGGAGGCTGCACTGAGCATGCCTCAACCTTGATGAGGTTGAGGAAGTCTCAGGCAGCCAGAGTCACACACTGCTCCTACACAGCAGTTTCCTGGACTTTGGAGGGGCATAGCAGGGGAACTATTTTGAGCAGGAATGTAAGGTAAGGATTGTTTTAAACTACTTGATGTGGCCAGTAAGGGGTTATAATTTAGTTTTGGGGGTGGACATGCCCTTTAAAGGACATGTCTAACGGTATAAGCAAAATTACCTATAGGTTTAACACCTCCATAAATCACATTTTTGTTATGGTTACCTATTCCAAATGCCTCTGGAAATACTTCCAGACCGATCCCTCGCCACCTGGGTGCGGCCTATTCACTGTTGCAAGCTGGTTTTGAGTGCGCACAGCAGTGAGGTGCCTCCCAGTGAGGTGCCTCCCAAGAAGCAGAGCGGTGAAGGAGCTTCGCTGTGTGGTCTTTTTTTTTTTTAATGGGTAAGGTCTGAGGCCCACACTGCAACGCACAGGAATCGCCTCCAAATCGCGTGCGCTTTTCTTGTGCATTCGCGTTTTGCGCATGCGTTTTCACCATTTCCGTTATGGAAACGCTGCGTTAACGCACCAAAATGGTGAACGCATGCATTACCAAACGCGAAACGGACGCGCAATCGCATGCACATCGGAAATCGCTGGAATTTTCACGTTCCCGCGATTTCCATTTTAGCGAAAATTGCGGGTGCAATCGCGAGTGCGAATCGCGTGCGCAAACGCGTGAAAAATGCGCTAGTGTGGCCTAGCCCTAACTGTGATCTCCATACAAGTTCTCTCTATGATTCTTTTAGCTTCTCTGGATCTAAAGTTTAGGTTATAGTTTCCTGGTCTGTCCTGTCTGTCTAAGTTCTGTGACAGTCACATGATGTTCCTTGCCATAAGCCCACATCCCACAAAATTATATTTTTTAAAGCTAGTTACAGACCTGCAGACCCCAAAAATTCTGGTTATGTCACTGCTCACAGTACTAACAAGAAAAAAACACCTTATACTGTAACTTTGGGTAGACTGCAGCTCTATAAATAAAGGCCACTTATTGGAGACCATAGTTTCCCTCTAAAGTATTTCTACATCTTTGGGGAAGGTGTTAGTATAACAAATGGGGTTTGGGGGGTTGTTAAACCTATAGTTACATTTTGGTTTTATGGCTGGACATGCCCTTTAAATAAAGTGATACCCACCTTCACTTGTAAGCTGAAATGAATATCACAGTCCTGGAATTTGTAAATATCTGCGCTTTATAATTTCCATTGTCTTCTGTCTCCAGATCAGTCAGTTCTAATGAGTATCCCGCCTTGTCAACCTGTAGGCGTCCTTTAAAACGTTCATTCTTGACGTCCAGTGTTTGCTTGGCGTGGCCATCGTTTTCTGTTGTGAGTCCAAAAAATACTATTAACTTCTGGTAGTCCGGATCTGAACGGAAACAAGATGGAGCCTCCTACGGTTTCCTGCAAGCTTATGAAATTCTTCTGATGTGACGATACCTTGGTGAGAAGAGAGACTAATACTAGATTTACTGGCAAAGAAAATACATTTATCTTCATTATCAGAGCAGAGATCCTGGAAGTGAAATATTCAAACATCTGGGGGGCCATAGTTTCAAGGATCCCTGATCAAGGTTCCTATATGAACTAATAATTATTCTATTACTTCCAAAAATTCTAGTGTATAATATTCGGACGACGATTTAACAAAAACTGTGTGTCCTTGTGTCCTCAAAAAGCTGCTGACCAAGGGGTCTGCATGGTAGTTTTAACCATAGGGGCAAATGGGGTAAACACTATCAGGGTTTTCGATAAAAGTTCTTATTATTAAAATTGTGCTAATTTTGCCCTAACCATCAGATGTTAGGTTTTAAATGTTAAATAAGATCTGATGGTGTGTTAAAATTAGCACCATTTTAAACGGTAAGTACTTTTATGGAATCTCCCTGTATATTTTGCCCATAGGATTTAAATTGTCCTTTTGTTTTGATCATTCCCCAATTGAGTTTACTGAGTTCAGACATGCTCAGTCTTGATTGGAGAGAGATGTCTAATAGGCTAATTTGTATCTTTCTAGGGAGAGATGACCTGTGACTGGATATAGGTGTCTTTGTAAATGCTCTAGCTTTGTTAGGGATTCTAGAAGTGATACTTGTGATAAAGGGCACGTCCAGTCATATAATAAACTTTTAATATTCTGGTAGGGGATCCTCCCCCAACCCTACTTTCGCAATATTATACAAATCTCAAAACTCTGAAGGGACTTAACCTGACCCGGGTACCTAGGGCTCCTCCTCTGCGGCTGTCAGTTAAGCGCATCATTTCCCAATTGCCTGACAGCCTCAATCAGGAAGTAGAGCTGCTGTCAATGCACAGCTATATTTAAAGGGTAAGTATAGTAAAAAAACCCCTAATTTTGACCATACGTCAAAAGAGTACGTTTTTTTAACCACCGCAAACAAAATGTCCCCCCCCCAAATGTCTCATCCTTGCCTTGCATTATTGAGTTGAATAATTCTGCAGCACAGACACACACATTCCCTTCCAAAACAAGCCTTTCAAGACAATTTAAAAGTAGTATGTTGTATAATTTTATTTATAAAGCACCACTTGGTACGCAGCGCTGTACATTAAAATACATGTACTTGTAATCTCGCCTCGCCGCTCCGTCCGATCCTCCCCACTGGCACTGTCATGACAGTCCGGAGGCAGCCAATGGGAAGACACGCCTCCTTGCAGAGCGCGTCTTCCCATTGGCTGCCTCGCACCTGTCACTCAAATGCCAGTGGGAGGATTTGGACCGGAGCGACAAGCGAGATTACAAGTAAGTAGTACAGGACTTTTGTAAGTACCCAAGGTGAGGACTTAGCGTTTTAGGTCCTCACCCTGGGTACATTTGCAGGAATGGATCGGGGAAAGGACGAGGGGAGGTGAGTATATTGTCCCTTTAATAATCTAACATATAAATACATTTCTCACCTTAAGATATGTGATAAAGGCATGTGTCTAGATATAATACACGCTAATGGTATAAGCAGGCATGTTTTAACTTGTGACCTTTAATGTGTTTTGAAAACCACAATTCCCAGCATTCTCTGTGTTGCAGTAAGTTTTTCTTAATTCCTGTAGCTAAGGCATCTGTCTCATCTATACAGCTCGCTGTGACCTTTCACATGTTGGAAAACTACAATCCCCAGCATTCTCTATTTTGCAGCTAGTATCTTCTTAATAGCGTTTCACATATTTAAAACTACAACTCCCAGCATTCCCTAACTGCACAGAATTCTGGAAAACTAGTTTTCTACATCCTGGAATAAAGACATTTTCCTGATTTACAGACAGTAAAAGCCCACGGTCATGCAATTAGCGCTTCCTACCCAAGGGTTTGAACATGCAAGTGATTCATCTTGCCCTTCCCTTACATCCATAAGCTATTAGACTATGGATTAGGGAAGCATTATATGGATCGATTGGGTTGGCGCAAACGTTAATGTCCGCTTTGCGGCGGCAGCGCGAGTACCAGAAGAGTTCTGAAATCTGATGGTTAATGCTAAAGCATGTAAACCAGCATTAAAAAATTGAACCATCAGAAATGGATTAGGGTTTTCTGCAAACCTTATAAAGAGGTGCACTCTGTGCGGAACTCAGATCCATCGCAGTAGATGGCTGAAGATAGAAGAAAGAAGCGTCTGGCAACATCGGCTCCGCTGAGGCGGCAGGGTGCCAGCGGCTCACTGACGGACGCAGTGAGTACTGACTGGCATCGGCGACTAGGGGGGTTTGTGTCGCAGCCGAAAGTACGTCGCGTCGGATCAAGACGCGGAACATCGCCTTTTGAGGTCGCCGTGCCCGTCCGGGGTAACCTACCTCGGGGGTCGGCGGTTTTTGTTCTCACGGAGCTGGTTGTCGCCGGAGCTGGAGAATCGAAGGACCGCCGCCCAAGGGCTCTTTTAAGAGCGCCGCACACTGGGTGTGACGCCGCACAAAGCACCTCGTAAGTGTCGCAAAGGCCATGATAGGGCCGTGGGAGAGGTTCCCGGTTCGTGCTGCGGGAACCTAAGCCCCAAAAGGCCCTCTCTCGATGGGTGGTGCGCGGCGGGGTGGTCGCGACCACCTGTGCGGCCCCCTTCCCGGCAGCCCTCTAGCCTTCTGTTCCGAGATTGGCCGGAGCGGGGAAGGGTTGGGAGGTGCTGCTGGGAAGCTTGGCGGCGTGGTCTCCTCTGCCGCGGGGGGCGGTGGGGGGGGGGGAGGTTGACACCGCCCCCTTAGCATAGGCGTCGGGAAAGGATTTTAAGTCCCTTCTCCCTGCGATCTGTAACTTAGCGCATTGTCGTTTACAAATATGGATGAGAGTACTAATATGGACTAGATTACTATATAGCCTAGTTTACAAATATGGAGTCGATATTACTAATATGGACTAGATTACTAATCTAGACTAGTTTACAAATATGGAGTAATTACTAATAGGGACTAGATTACTAGCCATGTTAATATTTTATCTTTAGTCCTCTTTAAATGGACTAGATTACTAATATGGACTAGAGTTACTATATGGACTAGATTACTATACTCATGTTATATTGCATCTTTAGTCTCTCCTTTAATTGGACTAGATTACTAATATGGAGTAGATTCTACTAAATGGATAGATTCCTTATATGGACTAAATTACTAAAAAAGATAATGTTAACCTCTTTATTAACAACTGGACTATATTATCTTTTCATCTTATTCACTTTAAACAGATTTAAAATTTCACAGATTACTAATATGGACTAGATTACTAATATAGCTAGATTACAAATACTGGACTAGATTACAAATATGGATCTAGATTACAATAATGAACTATATTACAAATATGGACTAGATTACTAATCTGACTAATTACTAATATGAAACTATATTACTAGACCATGTTATATTTTTCAGTCCTCTCTTAAAATGGACTAGAATACTATATGGAGTAGATTACTATATAGACTAGTTTACAAATATGGACTAGATACTAATATGGAGTAGATTACTAGATATGGACTAGAATTACTAATATGGGTAGATTACTAACATGGGCTAGATTACTCACTATGGGTCTAGATTACTCTATATACTAATTACTAACTCTGGACTAGTTACTAATATGACAGATTAACTAATATGGGTACTAGATTTACTTAATATGGACTAGATTACTTATATGGACTAGATTACTTATTGGACTAGTTACTAATAGAGACTAGATACTAAAGCTGGAGGAGTGACTAATATGGACTAGATTACTAATATGGACTAGAGTACTAATCTGGGAGTAGATTACTACCTGGTCGAGATTCAAACTAATAGGACTAGATTACTAATATAGACTAGATACTAATATGGACTAGATTACTATATGAGTAGATTACTAATATGACTAGATTACTAATATTGGAGTAGATTACTAACATGGGTCCTAGCTTACTAATATGGACTAGATTACTATATAGGACTAGATTACTAATATGCTAGATTACTAATATGGACTATATTACTTATATGGACTAAGATTACTTATATGACGAGATTACTAATATAGACTAGATTACTATATGGAGTAGATTATACAATATGGACTAGATTACGCTAATATAGACTAGATTACTAATATGGAGTAGATTACTAATATGGACTAGATTACTAATATGACTAGATTACTAAGATGGACCAGATTACTAATATGATTAAGGTTCCTAATATGGCTAGATTACCAATGGACAATATGGATTATTAACACTGGACGATTGGGGCATTGAGAGCAAGGTCTCTGTGTTTGCTGATGACACTAAATTATGCAGAGCTTTGGAAACTTCCAATGATGTGCAAGTGCTGCAAGCAGACCTAGATAGATTATCAAAATGGGCAGCAGAATGGCAGATGAGATTCAATGTTGATAAATGTAAGGTGATGCATTTGGGATTTAATAATCCCTGTGCCACCTACACCATAAATAACTCTGTGTTAAGTGCATCTGAAATGGAAAAAGATTTGGGGGTTCTGGTAGATAACAGACTTAGCTGTAGCAAACAATGCCAGGTAGCAACAGCTAGAGCTAGCAAAATATTGTCTTGTATAAAGAGGGGAATGGAATCAAGAGAGAAAAATATTATTCTCCCTCTTTACAAGGCACTGGTAAGGCCACATTTGGAATATGCGGTGCAGTTTTGGAATCCCATATACAAAAGGGACATCTTGGAAATTGAGGCAGTTCAGAGAAGGGCAACTAAATTAATAAGGGGAATGGAGGGGCTTGAATATGCAGGCAGATTAGACAAGTTAGGGCTGTTTACATTGGAGAAGCGGCGGTTGCGTGGAGACATGATAACCTTATACAAATATATAATGGCCCATACAGTGAACTCTCTGGTGCATTGTTCACTATAGGTCATATCAGAGGACTCGTGGACATCCTTTAAGGTTGGAAGAAAAGAAGTTTCATCTTCAGGTTAGGAGAGGTTTCTTTACAGTGAGAACGTGAAACGGTGGAACTGTCTTCCAGCGGATGGTAGGTGGATGGCAAGTTCATTGAATAACTTTAAAAAGGCCTGGATAGTTTCTAAACTAAAAAATATTGAGAATTACTGGTATTAGACATATAGATCTGGTTGATCCAGGGATACTTCCGATTGCCGTTTGGAGTCAGGAAGGAATTTTTTCCCTCCTTTTTTAGCTGGGGTTTTTTGCCTTCCTCTGGATCAACTGTTAGGTAGGGTTAAAAAAAAAAAAAAAAAAGATAGGTTGGACTTGATGGACGAATGTCTTTATTCAACCTTAATTACTATGTTACTATGTTACTATGTTACTATTACCTGTGTATGTAATATGTATGACTTTATATAACATGTATTACCCTGTATGTAATGTATGACTATGTAATTGTTAAACGCCAAGGAAGATGTTGGCGCTATATAAACCAATAATAATAATAATAATAATAATAAACTGCAAATTTTGCAGATTTTGCAAAATTGTAAAATCTAAAATTTTGCAGTGAAACAAACTTCATTTCATCTCCACAGCCTGACGGTTTATTTGCTATGTTGGGGTCACTGTGCCATTCGTGTTCGGGCAATAGAATCCATAGAAATTGAATTAACAACAGTTTGCGTTGAGAATAAATGTGAATAAATAGTAGTAATGCCATTTACAGATACTAACACAACACTGACACCTAGTGGGAAGAACAGACTAGAAACAGGCCTCCAGACCTGTTTAAAAACTACAACTCCCAGCATTCACTACAAGCACTCAAGAAATGCAGAAGGCAGCCAGGAAATGAATGGGTCATATGGAGGGCAACATGTTGACAGAAATGGACCTCATAACCACCAAATACAGCCTGTAAACCCCCCCTCCCCCCAAATGCCCATTGGGTGCCATCTTGTGGTGTTTGTGGTTGGCTCCCGTGTGTGTCATTCACTAAAGAGCTGCCATTGAACTTTGAAATTACAGAAAATAATCCATTTTCGTAAGGATTATCTGTTTTACATAGATTGGTGCACATTAATGTATCATGGCAGTAAAACTGCAGACCTGACTTATTATCTCCACACTGCCCGCACACCCCATTGTTCACCCACCAAAAACACAAACCTATGAGTTACTTGGATGAAAAGGCCGCAGCATATTTATCAAACTACATATAACAATAGCAACCATTTAATAACAGTAATCCGCTTCTCCGGATGGTCCATGGGAGTGGGCTTCCCGCAGTGCCGCTCCTACCATGAGGCAACTTGAAAAAGTTGCTCGTGTCGGCATCCCGCAGGTAGTGAAGTGGCATTTCTCCCTCTTTAAATAGTCAGCCAGCGTGCATTACCTTAGAGCCGCGAGCAGCGTGCCTTGAAGTCGATGAGACGGTCGGGACTCGAAACAGAACCCAATCCACAGCAGCGCTGCAGCTGCACTAGAAGTCCTGGCAACTGAAAGTTCAGAACCAATAGCAGAAGAGCTAAACCCATTATTTTTTAAATTCCCGCCCGCTACCCTTCTGATTGGCCGATACGCACTGCATAAGTTACGCCACTTACGTCAAGTGACTTTCGCGCCCAATACTTGGGGGAGGTACCCACCCTATATAAAGAGAAGGAGAGCAACGGTTATTTGCAAAGCGGAGTGGCCTGGTGAGACTTGGAGCTGTGGTATTGGGCAGCAAGCTGAGCTTTAGATTTAATCTAAATCTACTGATTGTGTAATTGTTATATTATTGCACTTCACTTGGTTTTAATTTATTTCTAAGTTGTGTGCGTGAGGGCATTTTTTTTTGGGGGGGGGGGGGGGGGGGGGGCGCGGGGGGGGGGATAGGGGGGGGGGGGGGGGGGGGGGGGTATTACTGTGTGTATTACTGACATGTTATTAGATATTATGACAGTATTGTCAAAGGGCAACTGTAATGTAAAAATTTGATTTTAAAGGAATAGTGTTTACTTGAAAATTCCTTTAATGTATTGATTGAAACCTGGGAGGTTATAGAGCTATACATAGAGATATTTGAGGCACCTCCCAGGCGTCCAGTCCCTTCCGGCCACCTCTCCGCCAGATAAACAATATTATAAATACAAAAAGTAGGGCTGTCCAGTCGTTAATATTTTTCAAGGGGTAATCCCTCTTTATTGCAGTACATACACACACGACGTTTCGGCCGTATGGCCTTTATCAAGTGTTCATAAAGGCCATACGGCCATACGGCCGAAACGTAGTGTGTGTATGTACTGCAATAAAGAGGGATTACCCCTTGAAAAATATTAACGACTGGACAGCCCTACTTTTTGTATTTATAATATTGGTTATAGAGCTATGCCTTACCTCCCATTCTTCAATTTTGTAGGAGCCAGGGACAAAGGTGAGTTAGTATATTTACCTTGCGCGCGATCCAGCGCTGCTGAAAATAATGAAAGTCCACGACTGCTTCCTTGTTCTCAATCACTATCAGACATCCCACCCTGCCGAACCTGCCTTCACTAACGTCGCTAAAGGGGTGGGGCGGAGTCAAGGAGGGGGTAGTCACGCCCATAGCCACACCTCCTATGTGATGTAAATTACGTCACATTAGAGGCGTGGCTAGGGACGTAACTGTCCCGTGTGACGTAATTTACGTCACATAGGAGGCGTGGCCAGAAGAAAGAAGACGTTCCGGAGGCGGACTCTCAGGTAGGTTCAGGTCGCAGGAGTTGAGACCACTCCAAAATCCGGGGGACTCCCGCGACTCCCGAGAGGGGTGGGATGCCTCAGTATAGCGCACATTATTGTGCATGCGCGCTATAGTGGTTGAGAACCAGGAAGTGGTTAGGAGTTTTCAGTCCAGCAGCGGTGATTTGTGCAAATGGTAAATATACTCACCTTCGTCCCTGGCTATTGAAATATTGATTGCAGAAAGGAAGACATAGCTCCTTAACCTCCCGGGTTTCAATCAATACATTAAAGAAAAAGTTCACTTTTTAAGTGAACTTTAAAATTCTGATCATATTTTAAAGTTAAATCTCTCTGTGCAATGCAGCGAGTGGTGTGCAGGATTTGAACTTTAAAAGCTCAGCACTTATGCATGTGGCTATCCATGGAGATAGGAATAGGATTTTCTATAGAAATAGATTTTAACATGTATTTATATTATTTTAAGGGGAACTATAACAGAAAAATCTTCACAACTTAATTATGTGGGGTATTTTACCGTTAACATGGCAGTCTAAATGAATAATTAATGACTGTGCAGCTTTCAAATGGGCTATTAATGGTCAAAGCTGCAGAGAAAAGATGTTATAATGATGTAATGGGGGCGTGTCTGGAATGTATGTTCAATTGCAATAGGACAAGGTCAAGCAAAAGTCTTTTAAAAACTTCACTTTTTAGTGTTTTTTTTTAATACTGTCTATAATTGTACCGTTTGTCTAGCTGGGTGGTAGCTAACACTGTGTTGAAATGTTGACTTTAACTGAAAATTAGACAATGTGGTTGTAGGGTGTTTTTGATGAGCACAAGTTTTAATAGGACAGGAAATGTCTGTCGGTTAATTTGCGGTGTTTTGTTTATTAATGAAATTTCATTTGTGTTGAATTTGTGGGCTATTTACACGTGGTTTTGCCAGATCAGTGAAAGGATTATTTAACGCACACAGAAACCTGAGTACTTTGCACTAATACTCTACATTGTATATTTATTAAGGGTGTCCTCAATTTAACATGGATTTGGTGTATTTATAGTAAGTGTTCAGGTAAAACCATTTTCATACTTAAAGTGCGGCTTATTTTGAGCAAAACAGGATGTCCAACTTGCAACTGTCCAGATGAAAACTACAATTCCCAGCATTCCTCCTCATACTCTCTGGCTGCCCCCTTTGGTGTTGCCAACATTTGGCAAGACACATGTTGTACACCCTTGCCATGGATTGTAATCCTATTCATTATGTGCTAGTTTGAAATTGAATAATAATCCATATAACAAACAATGCCAGCTGTTTTTAGGTCTGTGTTGTCAGCCTTTATTTTTTTTTAGGGTTAGTTATCATCCGTAAAGCAGCGTTTCCTAGTTATTACTCTGTTACCCTTTGTTGGGAGTGTCTGACACTTAAGTAGCAGCTTAACCAAGACCACGATGCCAGCCTTGACTGTGGCTGAAACACTTTGGTTAAGGTTCTGACACACCTGTTCTTATCTATGGTGATATTTGCATCATGGTAATGACACCCAGACATGGTGGAACATGGAAGTTACGTGTGTCTATATGGAACACGTGGTATCAGGTATAGTAGGGCTTTCTAATGTAATGTAACAAATGTTTTAGTGTGTTATAAAAATAGAGAAGCGTATAAATAACTGTTTTAAAATACAAAATTCTGAAATTCACCACACCCACACGCTAAGCCACACCCATTTTGCCACGCTCTGCCTAGAGGCGGCATTCAAAAGTTTTTTCAGGTGCCAAAAACCCTAGGGACCCTTCTGGCTGCTCGGCCCACATCTGTTGTTCCAATAACCGTTGCCATATTGGCACAATGAGAGCAATTTATAGATGCCCCACCCTGCTTTGTAAAGGGGAAAAAAAGGCCCCCTGACCCCCAACTTGTCCCATGACCTCCCTTTCACTTTTCCACTGGACCACCAGCCCCAATTTCCTGTGATAACCCGCTAACAAGAAACCTTGTAACGTCCACATAAGCTCCCCCATTTGTACCCCACTGGAAAACTGAAAAAAGGGACCCAAAAAATACGACTTAAATCAGAGCACTTCCGAACTGCTCCCCTTCACAATGAACTGTTTTACCTTCTACCTCACCTAACCCTGAGCAGGGTGAGAAGGTGAGTGACCTTTTCTTGACCCCCAAGCAACCGATCCCCTCCCGATCCCCTAACCTTGCCATGTTCTCTGCTCCCTAACCCACAACTTTCTGCACCTATAGAAGAATACCAACAACCCTGACACATTTATTGGTCCAACACAGACTTGAAAGCAAGTATCCCACCCCTTCAGGGAGTCGCGGGAGTCTGCAAGACCACCCCAGACTCCATCAACCCAATCTTACCTTACCCTTACCCTGCTGCACCTCTTTGATGACGTCATTGATGTCACGTTGGCCCATCACTAACCCTTTCCACCCCCTTCCCCCCACTTTGCCCGGAAACTACATTCGGCATGTCTGGGAAAGCCGCCAGATGTCCAACACATTCAGTGGAAAATTAGAGGGAACCTTGTGAGATACTGTGTCTCCCATTCTAATTCACTTCTGTCCATAAAGATCTTCTATGTAGGTGCAGCAAAAATATCTTCCCCCAAGCTCATTAAACAATGTGTCCGCATTAAATCAAAATCAAGAGGAAAATGTGATTAGAATTAACACCACTCTGAAACATTTGCTCAGGGCGCGCCCCTGCGGCGGAACATTTAATAGGCGGCAGTTAAAAAATCCTCCTTCCTGCAATACCACATTTCAGCACCAGTCCACTAGTCAGTGTTAAGCCAGCCCTCTAGTTCACCAGTCATTGTAAGTCAGCCCACCATACCCACCTCCACAAGCCACACCTACGTTCCATGATGAAGCCACGCCCGCTTCACGTGTCACGGTATTTAAAAGTTGTTTCAGGTGTCAAAAACTCTAGGAACACCCCTGTGTGTATATATATATATATCCTTTTCCGTCGGCGAGCACTCCTTGTAACAATTAGCTGCCCAGGTGCTGCTCGCACGATACATATATAAAGGATTCAGAATCGAGCACACTCTTGAAAAAAATAGAAAGTGTGTTTATTCACGATGTGATAGTTAATATGTTTCCGCCCAAACACAGGGCCGTCTTCAGAACATCTGAAACAGAACACAGTGAAGGTTTAAAACCCGATCAAACACCAATCGGAAGGAGTGTAGGAGGCGTGTTCCTATGACCACATCATAGGACTGCCCTAGGGGGCAAGACCTAGAGGGAACAGTATAAAGTCCAAAGTGCAAACTAAAGTGACGAGTGAGGGTAAAAAGATACATAAAAAGCGATACATATACTATAAAATCTAGCAAAGTGTATAACAAGACGATTACTTGACAAGCCCGGTATATTTCTAATAAGCCATATAAACGGCCAATGGGAATGTTCAATTAAAGGGACAACAACAATTAAATATAAATACGGCAGATGGCAATAAGAATAATGGTACAAGGGAAGATCCTCATGTGTAATGAAATATAGGTGGGCACCACAAAAAGAACATTGTTGCTATACAAGGGGTCCTAAGAACACAAGGACCAAAATGATGAACAGTAGTCCAGAAGGACTGACATCTCACAAACGATAGGGTAAGTAAAGTTTATCGGCCATTGGCGATACCTTAATGTCGATAAGTTCTCATTCCATTTGTCCCATGGTATATCATTTCATAGTGTCACCCGGCATGTGTCAAAGCGGTTATAATAAGTCGAGGAACTAATCCTAATCATATCATAACGATAGCAAGGGAACAACAATAGATTAGGGATCAGTGGAGGGAACCATATTGTGGATCAAAAGCTATAACCACCACAAGCTAGTGGGGATGTTGAGCATAGACTACTGCCCCAAAAAGGTGGAACATTGTAAGGAATCTGCTAGACCAGTAACAAACAATATATCTGTACATAGAGTATATCTTTTTCTATAGGACTCATCCATTACATGTAAGTAAGGCCCTATAAAAAACATTGAAGTGTCCATTGTTCATTAAGTCCACGCGGAGTAAGTGTGCCGAGACGATGGATCCATTTATATATATTAGCATGTATCGCATCAACTTCCCCTTTAGCACGTGTCACACCAACTTCCCCTTTAGCGCATTTAGCCTCAATTTCCATTTCAATTGTCAAGCTTGGCAGCATCTCCTTAGCTGGACTATTGCTGAACCATCAAACTAGTCCCCAGAGAATGAATCATTCCAGCCAGACAAATGGAGAAAAACTATTTCATTTGCCAGTTTGCAGTAATAGAAGAAAATAAAATGGAAGGGCTAAAAAGTTGGGGTTTGGGGGAAATAAATACCAAGTGACCAGTTTTCAGGCTGGACATGACTTTACAAAGGGACGAGGACATGGAAATGCTCTTTCCAATGTATGACGCCCTATACACTAAGGGCTAGGTCACACTGCTGGGCTTTTTTTGCTTTGCACTTGCGTTTGCGTTTTTTCATATGCGTTTTCAATGCGTTTGTGTTCCGCATTTAAAATTGCATGCGTTTTTCAATATTTAATGCGATTTCGTGTGTGGTTGCATTTGCGTTGCAGTGTGGCCGTGCCCTAAGTATGTGCGTTTCCTCTGTGTTGCCCTCGCAACCATGATCGGATCAGGCACTATGGTACTTAGATAATAAGTGCTTAAGGACAGGGCATGATATGAATGGATAGAATAGTTATAAAACACAGCGTAATGTGTGCAATATAACAAAATAAATCAAAGAAAAGACAACTAGAAAGCTTAGGGAGAGAAAATAAATCAATACACACATACAGTACATTATATACTCACGGAACTTTACTCAGTCCATTTATTTATTGCAAGCACATACAGTACATCTAACGTATGATGGTCACCAAATGATGTCATCAGACACCTCCATAGCTGCTCGATTGCCAGTTAATAATGGCTCGCAGACATATCTAATGTCTATGAAGGGTCTTATGGAACGTTAGGGATAAATGTAAATCTCAAACCTCCGAGATTGTGTTATCAGACAGAAGAAGAGACATATTGCTTGCTTTCTAGAGCATATAACATATTGTCTAGACTGGGTCTATGTTGCCTGAATTGTTGGAAATGGATGTGAGACATGTTTCTGGTAAAAAGCAGATACGCAGTGAATATGAAGGACGGTTATTTCTCAGAAGATGATCTAGTACTACAATCGCACTGGTGTGGTTAAAGCTACTGAAGAATGGAAGACTATTATGTTCTCCTGTTGATGAAGATTACGCTCATGGTTGGGATGAATGTAAACATCCAGATCAAGAACAGTTTGTCTGCCGAACTCTTGTCTGAAATAGAGAAAAATTTTGGGGATGTCAGTTTCTCCTATGGAACATAAACCTAGACCAGATCTAGACTCAATGTCCCTGGTTTTACGGTAGACATTATTATTGTGGATTTACATAGCGCCAACATATTCTGTAGTGCTTTACAATTACATAGATATATATACATCAGTTCCTGCCCCGAAGAGCTTACAATCTAAGCCCATTTATTTGAAACATACAACCTAACAGTATGTCTTTATGTGGAGGAAACTGGATTGCCCGAAGGAAACCCACGCAAGCACGGGAAGAACATGCAAACTCCTTGCAGATGCTTCCAAGGGTGGATTCGAACTAAGGACTTCAACACTGCAAGGCATCAGTGCTAACCACTGAGCCACCATGCTCAGTGGTTAGCACAGATGTGGCTCAGTGGTTAGCACTGATGCCTTACATTAGCAATTTCTTCTTACCCAAAAGTTAATATTCTTTTCTTCACTTTTGATACCCTTTAAACTTAATTATAAATAACCTTAAAGGGCATGTCCACCCCAAAATTTAACTTTTGATATGTGGTAGGGCATGCTCCCCCAGCCCCAACCGCATTACTATAATTGTTAGAAAGTCCCCCGATTCTTACTTACCTGCCCTCTCTCCCCTGCTGCAGTGTTCAGGCCCTCTGCTTGCATGGAATTAAAAGCAGGGGGCGGGACCTGCAGCGTCCGTGATTGGCTGAGAGGCAGGGAGGGCTGCACTGAGCATGCCTCAACCTTGATGAGGTTGAGGAAGTCTCAGGCACAGCATGAGTCACACACTGCTCCTACACAGCAGTTTCCTGGACTTTGGAGGGGCATAGCAGGGGAACTATTTTGAGCAGGAATGTAAGGTAAGGATTGTTTTAAACTACTTGATGTGGCCAGTAAGGGGTTAAATTTTAGTTTTGGGGGTGGACATGCCCTTTAAAGGACATGTCTAACGGTATAAGCAAAAATTACCTATAGGTTTAACACCTCCATAAATCACATTTTTGTTATGGTTACCTATTCCAAAAATGCCTCTGGAAATACTTCCAAGACCCGATCCCTCGCCACCTGGGTGCGGCCTATTGCTACTGTTGCAAGCTGGTTTTGAGTGCGCACAGCAGTGAGGTGCCTCCCAGTGAGGTGCCTCCCAAGAAGCAGAGCGGTGAAGAGGAGCTTCGCTGTGTGGGTCTTTTTTTTTTTTTTAATGGGTAAGGCTGAGGCCACACTGCAACGCACAGGAATCGCGCTCCAAATCGCGTGCGCTTTTCTTGTGCATTCGCGTTTTGCGCATGCGTTTTCACCATTTCACGTTATGGAAACGCTGCGTTAACGCACCAAAAATGGTGAACGCATGCATTACCAAAACGCGAACGGACGCGCAATCGCATGCACATCGGAAATCGCTGGAATTTTCACGTTCCCGCGATTTCCATTTTAGCGAAAATTGCGGGTGCAATCGCGAGTGCGAATCGCGTGCGCAAACGCGTGAAAAATGCGCTAGTGTGGCCTAGCCCTAACTGTGATCTCCATACAAGTTCTCTCTATGATGTCTTTAGCTTCTCTGGATCTAAAGTTATAGGTTATAGTTCCTGGTCTGTCCTGTCTGTCTAAGTCTGTGACAGTCACATGATGTTCCTTGCCATAAGCCCCAATCCCACAAAATTATATTTTTTAAAGCTAGTTACAGACCTGCAGACCCCAAAATTCTGGTTATGTCACTGCTCACAGTACTAACAAGAAAAAACACCCTTTATACTGTAACTTTGGGTAGACTGCAGCTCTATAAATAAAGGCCACTTATATGGAGACCATAGTTTCCCTCTAAAGTATTTCTACATCTTTGGGGAAGGTGTTAGTATAACTAAAATGGGGTTTGGGGGGTTGTTAAACCTATAGTTACATTTTGGTTTTATGGCTGGACATGCCCTTTAAATAAAGTGATACCCACCATTCACTTGTAAGCTGAAATGAATATGCACAGTCCTGGAATTTGTAAATATCTGCGCTTTATAATTTCCATTGTCTTCTGTCTCCAGATCAGTCAGTTCTAATGAGTATCCCGCCTTGTCAACCTGTAGGCGTCCTTTAAAACGTTCATTCTTGACGTCCAGTGTTTGCTTGGCGATGGCCATCGTTTTCTTGTTGTGAGTCCAAAAAATACTATTAACTTCTGTGTAGTCCGGAATCTGAACAGGAAACAAGATGGAGCCTCCTACGGTTCCTGCAAGCTTATGAAATTCTTCTGATGTGACGATACCTTGGGGAGAAGAGAGACTAATACTAGATTTACTGGCAAAGAAAATACATTTTATTCATTATCAAGAGCAGAGATCCTGGAAGTGAAATATTCAAACATCTGGGGGGCCATAGTTTCAAGGATCCCTGATCAAGGGTTCCTATATGAACTAATAATTATTCTATTACTTCCAAAAATTCTAGTGTATAATATTCGGACGATTTAACAAAAACTGTGTGTCCTTGTGTCTCAAAATGCTGCTGACCAAGGGGTCTGCATGGTAGTTTTAACCATAGGGGCAAATGGGGTAAACACTATCAGGGTTATTCGATAAAAGTTCTTATTATTAAAAATTGTGCTAATTTTGCCCTAACCAATCAGATGTTAGGTTTTAAATGTTAAATAAGATCTGATTGGTTGTGTTAAAATTAGCACCATTTTAAACGGTAAGTACTTTTATGGAATCTCCCTGTATATTTTGCCCATAGGATTTAAATTGTCCATTTTGTTTTGATCATTCCCCAATTGAGTTTACTGAGTTCAGACATGCTCAGTCTTGATTGGGAGAAGATGTCTAATAGGCTAATTTGTATCTTTCTAGGGAGAGATGACCTGTGACTGGATATAGGTGTCTTTGTAAATGCTCTAGCTTTGGTTAGGGATTACTTAGAAAGTGATACATTGTGATAAAGGGCACGTCCAGTCTATAATAAACTTTTAATATTCTGGTAGGGGATCCTCCCCCAACCCTACTTTCGCAATATTTACAAATCTCAAAACTCTGAAGGGACTTACCTGACCCGGTACCTAGGGCTCCTCCTCTGCGGCTGTCAGTTAAGGCGCATCATTTCCCAATTGCCTGACAGCCTCAATCAGGAAGTAGAGCTGCTGTCAATGCACAGCTATATTTAAAGGGTAAGTATAGTAAAAAAACCCCTAATTTTGACCAATCGTCAAAAGAGTACGTTTTTTACCCACCGACAAAAAATGTCCCCCCCCAAATGTCCTCATCCTTGCCATTATTGAGTTGAATAATTCTGCAGCACAGAAACACACATTCCCATTCCAAAAGCAAGCCTTTCAGACAATTTAAAGTAGGTATGTATGTATAATTTTATTATAAAGCACCACTTGGGTACGCAGCGCTGTACATTATAAAATACATGTACTTGTAATCTCCCTCGCCGCTCCGGTCCGATCCTCCCCACTGGCACTGTCAGTGACAGTCCGGGAGGCAGCCAATGGGAAGACACGCCTCCTTGCAGAGCGCGTCTTCCCATTGGCTGCCTCGCGACCTGTCACTCAAAGTGCCAGTGGGGAGGATTGGACCGGAGCGACAAGCGAGATTACAAGTAAGTAGTACAGGACTTTTGTAAAGTACCCAGAGGTGAGGACTTAGCGTTTTAGGTCCTCACCCTGGGTACTTTGCAGGAATGGATCGGGGAAAGGAACGAGGGGGAGGTGAGTATAATTGTCCTTTAATAATCTAACATATAAATACATATTTCTCACCTTAAGATATGTGATAAAGGCATGTGTCTAGATATAATACAGCCTAATGGTATAGAGCAGGCATGTTTAACTTGTGACCTTTAATGTGTTTGAAAACCACAATTCCCAGCATTCCTGTTTGCAGTAAGTTTTTCTTAATTCCTGTAGCTAAGGCATCTGTCTATCTAATACAGCCTAGCTTGTGACCTTTCACATGTTTGAAAACTACAAATCCCAGCATTCTCTATTTTGCAGCTAGTATCTTCTTAATGAGCGTTTCACATATTTAAAACTACAACTCCCAGCATTCCCTAACTGCACAGAATTCTGGAAAACTTAGTTTTCATACATCCTGGAATAAAGACATTTTCCTGATTTACAGACATAAAAGCCCACGGTCATGCATTAGCGCTTCCTACCCAAGGGTTTGAACATGCAAGTGATTCATCTGCCCTTCCCTTACATCCATAGCTATTAGACTATTGGATTAGGGAAGCATTATATGGATCGATTGGTTGGCGCAACGTTAATGTCCGCTTTGCGGCGGCAGCGCGAGTACCAGAAGAGTTCTGAAATCTGATTGGTTAATGTAAAGCATGTAAACCAAGCATTAAAAAATTGACCAATCAGAAATGGATTAGGGTTTTCTGCAAACCTATAAAGAGGTGCACTCTGCTGCGGAACTCAGATGCCATCGCAGTGAGTGGCTGAAGATAGAAGAAAGAAGCGTCTGGCAACATCGGCTCCGCTGAGGCCGGCGGTGCCAGCGGGCTCACTGGCGGACGCAGTGAGTCTGCCTGGCATCGGCGACCTGAGTGGGGTTTGTGTCGCCAGCCCGAAGACGTCGCGTCGGATCAAGACGCCGGCAACATCGGCCTTGTTGAGGTCGCCGGTGCCCGCCGGGGGTACCTCTCGGGGGTCGGCGGTCTCAGCGGAGCTGGTGTCGCCGAGACTGGAAGAAAGAGGACGCCGCCCAAGGGCTCTTTTAAGAGCCGCACACTGGGGTGACCCCGCCAAAGGCACCTGTAAGTGTCGCAAAGGCCATGATAGGGCCGGGGAGAGGGGTCCCGGTTCGTGCTGCGGGACCCCTTAAGCCCCAAAAGGCCCTTCTCAGGGGGTGCGCGGCGGGTGGTCGCGACCACCTGTTGCGGCCCCTTCCCGGCAGCCCCTCCTAGCCTTCTGTTCCGAGATTGCCGCAGCGGGGAAGGGGTGGGAGGGCTGCTGGGAAGCGGCGGCGTGGTCTCCCTGCCGCGGGGGGCGGTGGGGGGGGGGGAGGGTATGCCCGCCCCCTTAGCAAGGCGTCGGGAAGGATTTTAAGTCCCTTCTCTGCGATACTGTACTTAGCGCATTGCGTTTACAAATATGGAGTAGATTACTAATATGGACTAGATTACTAATATAGACTAGTTTACAAATATGGAGTAGATTACTAATATGGACTAGATTACTAATATAGACTAGTTTACAAATATGGAGTAGATTACTAATATGGACTAGATTACTAGGCCATGTTATATTTTTATCTTTAGTCTCTCTTTAAATGGACTAGATTACTAATATGGACTAGATTACTAATATGGACTAGATTACTAGACCATGTTATATTTTCATCTTTAGTCTCTCTTTAAATGGACTAGATTACTAATATGGAGTAGATTACTAATATGGACTAGATTACTTATATGGACTAAATTACTAGAAAAGATTAATGTTAACCTCTTTATTAACAACTGGACTATATTATCTTTTCATCTTTAGTTTCACTTTAAACAGATTTAAAATTTCACAGATTACTAATATGGACTAGATTACTAATATAGACTAGATTACAAATATGGACTAGATTACAAATATGGACTAGATTACTAATATGAACTAGATTACAAATATGGACTAGATTACTAATATGGACTAGATTACTAATATGAACTAGATTACTAGACCATGTTATATTTTCAGTCTCTCTTAAAATGGACTAGATTACTAATATGGAGTAGATTACTAATATAGACTAGTTTACAAATATGGACTAGATTACTAATATGGAGTAGATTACTAATATGGACTAGATTACTAATATTGGAGTAGATTACTAACATGGTCTAGATTACTAATATGGTCTAGATTACTACTATAGACTAGATTACTAATATGGACTAGATTACTAATATAGACTAGATTACTAATATGGACTAGATTACTAATATGGACTAGATTACTTATTGGACTAGGTACTAATAAGACTAGATACTAAATGGAGGATACTAATATGGACTAGATTACTAATATGGACTAGATACTAATTGGGAGTAGATTACTAACACTGGTCAGATTACTAATATGGACTAGATTACTAATATAGACTAGATTACTAATATGGACTAGATTACTAATATGGAGTAGATTACTAATATGGACTAGATTACTAATATTGGAGTAGATTACTAACATGGTCTAGATTACTAATATGGACTAGATTACTAATATAGACTAGATTACTAATATGGACTAGATTACTAATATGGACTAGATTACTTATATGGACTAGATTACTTATATGGACTAGATTACTAATATAGACTAGATTACTAATATGGAGTAGATTACTAATATGGACTAGATTACTAATATAGACTAGATTACTAATATGGAGTAGATTACTAATATGGACTAGATTACTAATATGGACTAGATTACTAATATGGACTAGATTACTAATATAGATTAGGTTACTAATATGGACTAGATTACCAATATGGACAATATGGATTATTAACAACTGGACTATGTTATCTTTTCATCTTTAGTTTCTCTTTAAAGCGTTGGTTTGATTTGAATGTGTTTCTATATGTGGGTTATTAGAAAAATAAATAAAATACAAATTTGATATTATAAATATCTACCATTGTGTGTTTATGGGAAATGTTTGGGGAAAGAAACAAGGGTTTTTACAGAAACAAGAAAGGACGTAAGGGACAACAAAGTATTTCCACTTATTGTCTGACTTCAAAGATTCACTTCTAGAAAATGATATCCCCGCCCCCTCCATACACACACACTCTTATGCGTGCACACATACGCACACAGATACATACACACACACACACACTTACACGCACACACACACACACACACACAAAATGAACATTTAAGAAATTTACAATAAAACAATGACAGAAATAAAATAGCCAGCATAGGTGGGTTAAACAGTTTTTTAAGGGATTATGCGTGTTTATTTTTTTGCTTAGTTTTTCGCAGGATGGATTTAATGGGGTCCATCATTAAATGTAGATATTTTGCGGGAACATCTCGTTAATACTAAAATAAAATTTAGAATGAATTTTCTGTCTGTGTCTGACTTGCTACGTAGACAGACCTGGGGGTGACCCGTCTCTCTAGATCTCTGCCCACAACGAGCCTCATTTATTTTCTAAAATAATAATGTGAAAAGTTCTCCATGATCAATGTTCAAAGCTACAGAACAACGTTCCAGCAGGAGGAGGAAACGGGGAAATGTACATTGTAAAGGAAACAAGAGAATAATATTTTACGCTGAGCTGCCACATTCCACGTTACTATTACTACGGATTCTGAACATTATGTATGATGGACAATATGATGTTCCGTCGTTTTAATTTGTAGATGTCAGGCTGTGACACCAACACAATGAAAAGTCTTTAGGAGAAAGTACAGAAAAAATAATAATGATGATAACAGTAATAATATTACATAGTAACCTAGTATTGGAGGTTGTATAAAGACATACGTCCATCTAGTCCAACCTTTATATCCTACCCATAATGTCTGTATAACAGTTACATAGTAACATAGTATTGGAGGTTGTATAAAGACATACTTTCCGTCTAGTCCAACCTTTATACCCTACCCATAATGTCTGTATAACAGTTACATAGTAACATAGTATTGGAGGTTGTATAAAGACATATGTCCATCTAGTCCAACCTTTATATCCTACCCATAATGTCTGTATAACAGTTACATAGTAACATAGTATTGGAGGTTGTATAAAGACATACGTCCATCTAGTCCAACCTTTATACCCTACCCATAATGTCTGTATAACAGTTACATATACATAGTAACATAGTATTGAAGTTTGTGTAAAGACATACGTCCATCTAGTCAAACCTTTATATCCTACCCATAATGTCTGTATAACAGTTACATAGTAACATAGTATTGTAGGTTGTATAAAGACATACGTCCATCTAGTCCAACCTTTATACCCTACCCATAATGTCTGTATAACAGTTACATAGTAACATAGTATTGGAGGTTGTATAAAGACATACGTCCAACTAGTCCAACCTTTATTCCCTACCCATAATGTCTGTATAACAGTTACATAGTAACATAGTATTGGAGGATGTATAAAGACATACGTCCATCTAGTCCAACCTTTATACCCTACCCATAATGTTTGTATAACAGTTACATAGTAACATAGTATTGGAGGTTGTATAAAGACATACGTCCATCTAGTCCAACCTTTATACCCTACCCATAATGTCTGTATAACAGTTACATATACATAGTAACATAGTATTGGAGGTTGTATAAAGACATACGTCCATCTAGTCCAAGCTTTATACCCTACCCATAATGTCTGTATAACAGTTTACATATACATAGTAACACTAGTATTGAAGTTGTGTAAAGACATACGTCCATCTAGTCAAACCTTTATACTCCTACCCATAATGTCTGTATCAGTTACATAGTAACATAGTTTGTAGGTTGTATAAAGACATACGTCCATCTAGTCCAACCTTTATACCCACCCATAATGTTTTGTATAACAGTTACATAGTAACATAGTATTGAGGTTGTATAAGACATACGTCCATCTAGTCCACCCTTTATACCCTACCTATAGTCTGTATAACTTTTACATATACATAGTCATAGTATTGGAGGTTGTATAAAGACATACGTCCATCTAGTCCAGCTTTATACCCTCCCATAATGTCTGTATAACAGTTACATAGTAACATAGTATTGTGGAGGTTTTATAAAGACTAGGGTGGCCCGATTCGCGGATCCGAACCCGGATCCGCCGCGGATTTATCCCGTTCGCGAACGGCGGATTTTTCCGGATTTTCCGCCTTCCGAACCGCGGATTGCTCGTATTTTCGAAAATTTTGGAAAATATGCGTTTTCTCGTAATTTCAAAAATTTTCAAAAATACAAGGATTTCTCTTATTTCTGTACATATATATTTTCGAAAATTTACGAAATTACGAGGATTACTCGTATTTTTGAAAATACGTATGTACGGAAATAAGAGAAATCCTTGTATTTTCGAAAATTTTCGAAATTACGAGAAAACGCGTATATTCGCTCGCGGACCCGTTGTAACTATGTAACTGTATAACAGTTACATAGTAACATATGTAACCGTATAACAGTTACATAGTAACATAGTATTGGAGGTTGTATAAAGACATACGTCCATCTAGTCCAACCTTTATACCCTACCCATAATGTCTGTATAACAGTTACATAGTAACATAGTATTGGAGGTTGTATAAAGACATACGTCCATCTAGTCCAACCTTTATACCCTACCCATAATGCCTGGATAACAGTTACATACAAGACCTGTGAAGCGCTGATACTTGTATCCACAATGCTTTCTATTAATAACATTATGTACATTTTAGAATGGATATTGTATAACCAAGATGCCTTGATATCTGTCCAGTCACACATGTTCCATGTTTCTGAATATGGACACAGAAAATTTAAAAAAGGGAACACAGTCCCATTATTCCACATTAGCACTCATTCCCTCATATTTACCCACCAACTGCAAAATTATTATTTCTATAATCCCCAGTCATTCTCTTTTTTAATGTCAGATTCACAAAAGGGAAATGGTAAGTGAAAGATTTATAAGGAGCTGCAGTAATGTCAGGTGCCTCTTCTACTAGAAGATAGAATATATATAGATACATTCCTACATCATTTGGAAAGTCATAATAGGAACATAGGGCAGTATTCATAATGGGACCATATTAAAAAATTACAATATTGTGACTGCAGTGATACTTTTCTACTGACGAAGGATGCAAAACCCATGCTATTTTATGACTGTGCGGTATGACGCCATTGGCTGCCATTGCGTTATTTTATAGCGTGGTTGTAAAATGGCAGAAATTACCAACAATGAGTATTAAGCAATCTTATTTTTGTATTCAAAATAATTTCTATAAAAGGCTGATATCATTATTTCCCCAGATTGCTATTTAAGAAATCCCGTCCGTAGTCTGCAACCTTTACATAATTACAAATTCAACTGTAGTGGTTTTGCACAAGGTGCTCTGAGCAGTTTCCAAAAAATACAGGAAACTGTACAGACCCCACATAACCATAAGAAAACCCTTGAATGGGTAGCGCCCCTTTAAAAAAGGATGGTTGGGGGCAGGGGTGCCCCTACCATGAAGCAAATTGAAACATTTGCTCAGGGCGCGCCCCTGCGGTGGAACACTTAATAGGCGGCAGTTAAAAAACCCTCCTTCCTGCAATACCGTATTTCAGCACCAGTCCACAAATCAGTGTTAAGTCAGCCTTCCAGTCAGTGTTAAGTCAGCCCTCCAGTTCACCAGTCATTGTAAGTCAGCCCACCATACCCACCTCCACAATCCACGCCTATGTTCCATGATGAAGCCACGCCACTTCACATGGCACCCCTGTCTGCCAACAGGCGGCATTTAAAAGTTGTTTCAGGTGTCCAAAACTCTAGGAACACCCCTGATTGGGGGTTATAAACAATCATGCTCTTATTCCAAATGTGCTGCGCTGTTTTCCGGAGTTAAAGTTGTGCTAACCAATTTAATTTTGGTTAGCACAACTGATGCAAGTGATTTAATATTGTGATTGCGTTAGATTTTGTGTCTTTTTATTTTTTTTTTAAAAATTTTATGCCAGCTAATATCTGGTGATTTATTCATCTGTGCTCTCTAATATTAACGCAGTTAACAAGCGTGTTTTAGTAAAAAATGAACTTTTTTTTAACACAGTACATACTGTGGTGCTGCCATATTGATTATGTTCTGAGGAAATTACTATTGATTATTCTGCAAGGTATTTGTGTAAAACACAAACTGCTTAATGGTATTTTAACTGAACGTAAAGTCCCCAAATATCTCCTTAAACACGTTTGCACTTATAGAAATGAACAGTTCGGTGGAACGTATTGAAATTCCGAAAATCGAATTCCAACCCGATAGAAATTAAGTTATTCAATTTTTCTACCGAGATTCTTGACCTCAGACCCCCAATTATCGATTCCTAATTATTCCCAACAAGATCCCCTGGATTATTTATTACAATATTTCCCATAAGTCACGTGGTAGTTCCTTGTCCTTTCCCTGGGATTTTTTGCACATTAAGTCCGTTAATCTCCTTGTGTTTCCTTGGAACCGGTTTCTAATTCGGCTTTTGTCGTTTTATTAAGTTCTGTGATTTTTATATCTCAGTAAACGTCCTGTTGGGAATCAACGCAACATAATCATTCTATAATGTACGACTTGCATTTCTTTAATGCAGCGAGCGATGAGTACACCTACACCCCAACATTCCTGGGTTTTCTTTGTACTTACCCCAAAACATTACAATGGAGAAGATGAAACCCTTCATGGTCTGCTGAGCCTCCGGTGTTTAAATCTCCACCTCGCAGGATTCTAGGAAAACTCTGATCCACAGGAAAGGAATACTGGCAAGCGTGTTCACTGCCGGACCAATCATCTTACAGTGACAATCAGTCTGGCAGCGTGTGATTACCCACGTAACACATCGGGGAATGAGATTAAAGGAAAATAAAAGCCTTGACCTATAGTAAATGCACAGCACATGCTTTCCTGGGGACTTTTGCAATATACTTTATAAAAGATATTTCTATTGCCATAGTTCTTAAGGCAACTGAAGAGTTAATAAATTAATATATTATGCAAAATAATTCTCCAATCATTCACTTTCTGTATAATGAGCTAGCCACATCACTTTATTTTTAATGACTATAGATAGCAACCCATAGCCCTCCAAATGTTTGAAAACTACAACCACCAGCATGCCTCTACAAACACTGCAACATTAAAGGGTAGTCAGGGGAATGCTGGAAACTTAGTTGAAGAAATGCTCTGGTTTCAGGCTCAGTTAAAGGTTAAATGGATTCCACAATTCAGTGGGGGATAGGATCACTAGTAGCTGCTACTTAATCTCCCAACTCAATTTACAAGCTGAGATCTGCCCGTGTTTACTTAATGTGCCCATACATACAGGGGAACTTGTGGATAATGTGAAACCTAGGTGTGTGTGTGTGTGTGTGTGTGTGTGGGTGGGGGGGGGGGGGGGATAAACATTTCTAAGCTAACTTAATTTTAGGCTGGATATGCCCTTTAAAGGGGAACTGTGGTCCAAAAATGACTTTAGGTAAATTGATAGGAATTGCTCTCCTGAGAAATTTTGCAATTTATTTTCATTGTTTATTTTACATAGTTTTGAAGATATTTACATTTTTGTGTGTAATATGGCAGCAGCATCACCAGGTCCCCTGCACTTCCTGCTCTGAAACCTGTCAGTCAATCTGCCCTGTGTCTCCTCTCCTTTGCAGCCCCTGGTCCCTCCCACTCATTGACCCCCATGGTCCCTCCAGTTGCAGGCCCACCTTGGCCCATTCCCTTACAGCCCCATGTGGCCCCGCCCACTCACGGATGCTGTGACCACGCCCACCTGTGGGTGCTGAAGCCCCTCCCACTCACGGGTGCCATGGTCCGCCCACTCACAGGTCCCGTGGTCCCGCCCACTCACAGGTGCTGTGAGTGGGAGGGGCCACAGCAGAGAGGAGGAGGGACTTCCTGTTTCCCTCACACACTGAGGGAGTCTGAGGCTGTGCTCGCCGGCGGCACTGTGCAGGAGAAACCTTAGGAATGTCACATGTCAGCCTCCCCCCATTAGTCAGTCATTTCTTTATATCTTGGGCTGTGGAGCACGTAGAAAGGTGGTTGATGGCTCGTTTTAAAGGTAGAAAACTGGCCTTTCATTTAAACTGTTTGGAGACCACAGTTCCCCTTTAATATATTGGGGATCTTGTTCCTAGTACACTGAAGAAAATACTTTTTTGTTCAGCCCCCCCCCCCCCTTCCCACAGACTGACTACCCATGAAGTCAAGCACGCTCAGTAATCATTGCTTGTCAGCAATGGGAGAGATAATTTTCAACCATGCAATTCACGCATAGCAACCATCACCATTCCAGTTACAGTGAAATTGCACAAGAGTTTATGATAATAAGGCACTTGATTGACAGATGAAATATAAGATGTTTCAGATTGGATATATAAAGAAATAGAGGATAGATCAACAAAAAATGGTACAGTGAGAGTTGAGAAGGATTATAGTTTCTAGTAATAAGCAATAAATAATAAATAAATAATAATAATAATAATAATAATAATAATAATAATAAAAAATCCTAGTATACATACTTCTGTATTTGTGGTGTCCTACTCTAGTTAAGGGGTGTCCTCCTTAGTTAAGTGGTGTCCTACTCTAGTTAAGGGTGTCCTACTCTAGTTATGGGGTGTCCTACTCTAGTTAAGGGGTGTCCTACTAGTAAGTGGTGTCTACTCTAGTGTTAAGGGGTGTCTACTAGTTAAGGGGGCCTACTCTAGTTAAGGGGTGTCCTACTCTAGTTAAGGGGTGTCCTACTCTAGTTAAGTGGTGTCCTCTCTAGGAAGTGGTGTCCTACTCTAGTTAAGGGGGTCCTACTCAGTGTTAAGAGGTGTCCTACTCTAGTAGGGGTGTCCAACTCTAGTTAAGGGGTGTCCTACTCTATAGTGTCTCTTAGTTAAGTGTGTGTCCTACTCTAGTTAAGTGGTGTCCTACTCTAGTTAAGTGGTGTCCTACTTAGTTAAGGGGTGTCCTACTCTAGTTATGGGGTGTCCTACTCTAGTTAAGTGGTGTCCTACTCTAGTTAAGGGTGTCCTACTCTAGTTAAGGGGTGTCCTACTCTAGTTTAGGGGTGTCCTACTCTAGTTAAGGGGTTGTCCTACTCTAGTAAAGGGGTGTCCTACTCAAGTTAAGAGGTGTCCTACTCTAGTTATGGGGTGTCCAACTCTAGTTAAGGGGTGTTCTACTCTGGTTAAGGGGTGTCCTACTCTAGTTAAGGGGTGCTTACTCTAGTTAAGGGTGTCTACTCTAGTTAAGTGGGTCCTACTCTAGTTAAGGGGTGTCCCACTCTAGTTAAGGGGTTATCCTACTCTAGTTAAGTGTGGTCCTACTCTAGTTAAGGGGTGTCCTACTTAGTTTAAGGGTTTCCTATCAGTTAGGGGTGTCTAACTCTAGTTAAGGGGTATCCTACTCTAGTTAAGGGTGTCCTACTCTAGTTAAGGGGTGTCCTACTCTAGTTAAGTGGTGGCCTACTCTAGTTAATGGGTGTCTACTCGTTAAGGGGTTGTCTACTCTAGTTAAGGGTGTCCTACTCTAGTTTAAGTGGTTTGTCCTACTCTAGTAAGGGGTGTGTCCTACTCTAGTTAAGGGTGGGTTGTCCTACTAGTTAAGGGTGTCCTACTCTAGTTAAGGGGTGTCCTACTCTAGTTAAGGGGTGTCCTACTCTAGTTAAGGGGTGTCTACTCTAGTTAAGGGGTGTCCTACTCTAGTTAAGGGGTGTCCTACTCTAGTTAAGGGTGTCCTACTCTAGTTAAGGGGTGTCCTACTCTAGTTAAGTGGTGTCCTACTCTAGTTAGGGGTGTCCTACTCTAGTTAAGAGGTGTCCTACTCTAGTTAAGGGGTGTCCTACTCTAGTTAAGGGGTGTCCTACTCTAGTTAAGGGTTGTTCCTACTATAGTTAAGTGGTGTCCTACCTGGTTAAGTGGTGTCCTACTCTAGTTAAGGGGTTGTCCACTCTAGTTAAGGGGTGTCTATTAGTAAGGGGTCCTACTCTAGTTAAGGGTTTGTGTCCTACTCTAGTTAAGTGGTTTCTTTGTCCTACTCTAGTTAAGGGGTGTTCCTACTCTAGTTAAGGGGTGTCCTACTCTAGTTATGGGTTTTTGTCCTACTCTAGTTAAGTGGTTGTCCTACTCTAGTTAAGGGGTGTCCACGCTAGTTAAGCGGTTGGTTTGTCCTCACTTAGTAGGTTTTTTTGTCCTATCTCAGTTAAGTGGTGTCCTACTCTAGTTAAGGGGGTTTCTACTCAGTTAAGGGTGTTTGTCCTACTCTAGTTAAGGGGTGTCCTACTCTAGTAAGTGGTGTGTTCTACTCTAGTTAAGGGGTATCTACTCTAGTTAAGGGGGGTCCTACTCTAGTTAAGGGGGTCTACTCAAGTTAAGAGGTGTCCTACTCTAGTTATGGGGCTTACAACCTCTAGTTAAGGGGTTTTTGTCCTACTCTATGGTAAGGGGTGTCCTACTTAGTAAGGGTGCCCTACTTAGTTAAGTGTCTATTAGTTTAAGGGTTGTTTCCACTCTAGTTAAGGGGTATCCTACTCTAGTTAAGTGGTTTGTTTTCCTACTCTAGTTAAGGTGGGTCCTACTCAAGTTAAGAGGTGTCTACTCTAGTTATGGGGTGTCCAACTCTAGTTAAGGGGTGTCCTACTGGTTTAAGGGGGTCCTACCTAGTTAAGGGTGTGTCCTACTCTAGTTAAGTGGGTCTACTCGAGGTAAGGGGTGTCTACTCTAGTTAAGGGGGTCCTACTCTAGTTAAGTGGTTGTCCTCTCTAGTTAAGGGGTCCTTCTAGTTAGGGGTGTGTCCTACTCTAGTTAAGTGTGTCCTACTCTAGGTAAGGGGTGTCTAATCTAGTTAAGGGGGGTCCTACTCTAGTTAAGTGGTTGTCCCTACTCTAGTTAAGGGCGTGTCTACTCTAGTTAAGGGGTGTCCTACTTAGTTAAGGGGTGTCCTACTCTAGTTAAGTGGTTGTCCTACTCTAGTTAAGGGGTGTCCTACTCTAGTTAAGGGGGGTCCACTCTAGTTAAGTGGTGTCCTACTCTAGTTAAGGGGTGTCCACTCTAGTTATGGGGTGTCCAACTCTAGTTAAGTGGTGTCCTACTCTAGTTAAGGGGTGTCCTACTCTAGTTAAGGGGTGTCCTACTCTAGTTAAGTGGTGTCCTACTCTAGTTAAGGGGTGTCCTACTCTAGTTATGGGGTGTCCAACTCTAGTTAAGGGGTGTCCTACTCTGGTTAAGTGGGTGTCCTACTCTAGTTAAGGGGTGTCCTACTCTAGTAAGTGGTGTCCTACTCTAGTTAGGGGTTTCCTACTCTAGTTAAGGGGGGGGGGTCCTACTCTAGTAGAGGTGTCTACTATAGTTAGGGTGTCAATCTAGTTAAGGGGTGTCCTACTCTAGTTAAGTGGTGTCCTACTCTGTTAAGGGGTTGTCCTACTCTAGTTAAGTGGTGTCCGACTATGTTAAGGGGGGTCCTACTAGTTAGTTCCTACTCTAGTAAATGGTGTTTGTCCCTAATCTAGTTAAGGGGTTTGTCCTACTCTAGTTATGGGGTTATGTCCTACTCTAGTTAAGGGTGTCCTACTCTAGTTAAGTGGTGTCCTACTCTAGTTAAGGGGTGTCCTACTCTAGTTAAGTGGTGTCCTACTCTAGTTAAGGGGTGTCCTACTCTAGTTAAGGGTGTCCTACTCTAGTTAAGTGGTGTCCTACTCTAGTTAAGGGGTGTCCTACTCTAGTTAATGGGTGTCCAACTATAGTTAAGTGGTGTCCTACTCTAGTTAAGGGGTGTCCTACTCTAGTTAAGGGGGTCCTACTCTAGTTAAGGTGTTTCAGTTAGGGTGTCCTACTCTAGTTATGGGGTGTCCAACTCTAGTTAAGGGGTTTGTCCTACTCTGGTTAAGTGGTTTTCCTACTAGGTAAGGGGTGTCCTACTCTAGTTAAGTGGTGGTGTCCTACTCTAGTTAAGGGGTTTCCTACTCTAGTTAAGGGGGGTCCTACTCAAGTTAAGAGGTGTCCTACTCTAGTTATGGGGTGTCCAACTCTAGTTAAGGGGTGTCCTTACTCTGGTTAAAGTGGTGTCCTACTCTAGTTAAGGGGTGTCCTACTCTAGTTAAGTGGTGTCCTACTCTAGTTAAGGGGTGTCCTACTCTAGTTAAGGGGGGTCCTACTCAAGTTAAGTGGTGTCCTACTCTAGTTAAGGGGTGTCCTACTCTAGTTAAGGGGTGTCCAACTCTAGTTAAGGGGTGTCCTACTCTAGTTAAGGGCTGTCCCATTGTGTTGCCCCCATTTGGGATTATTTTTTGTGAACTATATTAAATAAAAATTAAAACAGAACCCTTCCCTGTTGCCCTTATAAAGCTACAGCTTGGAACCCTGTTTCTAAGAACTCAGAGGGGCTTATTTAATTAGAGGTGCATCATTTTGCCTGTGCTGTTAATCTACACCAACCAATCAGCTATTAGAGATTGTCAAACTGTAGTAGACAAGTTAAAAGGTTAAATCTGATTGGTTGCTCCAAATTAACAGCACCGGTAAATGTCTGCCATCTTATTAAATAAGACAGATTATGCTATACGTGCAGTGCATCATGGAAATTTCAGGTATGCAAATAACTTTATTTAAATCAACCTACTGCAATTTTTTTACCACTCAACTGTCAGCTCAGCATCTAACAGGAAACAGATGTGCTGTAGAAGTGGTAAAAGAACCATGTCTGTCTCTGTCTGGTGGTGCCTGCTCGCTCTATCAGCTCTAGACATTGGTAAGTTGGATTTTCTATCTTCAAACTGTCCACGTTATGAGTCATATTTACAATGGAGAGACACCGATAATGAAAGGTTCTATCTAGATAATTAATGGCAGTAGATCCGGAAAGAAAATGTTTGAATGTAATATAAATAGACATGGAACATGTGGTTATATGTTACATTGACTTTTTATGATTATTAGGAGTGGTAGTTTGAGCTATTTGTTGTAAAAAATATACTAAGGATATCTGCCAGTGGTCATTTCTCTCAGTCACCTAAACAAAAAGAAACTAATTATTGTTGGCAACACATCGAACAGATATAAAAGGAGAACTATACTCCCTTCTCTTCTTCTCTTCTGCTTGCCACATATACCACCCAGGGTAAGAACCTAAACATCACCTGTGGATTGTTCTTAACATTGCGTTGGCACTTACCTAAAGTTTCATTCACTGCTCTTGTGATGAGGCGAATTGGAAGACACTCTCCTAGTGATCCAATTTATAAATTGAGAGATCTTGTCGGATGACTAGAGAAAAAGGTTAATCTTTAAGTCCAGTTAATCTATACTTTGACCTGGATGAATGAATATTACAGATATACCATGACCTGGATGAATGAATATTACAGATATACCATGACCTGGATAAATGAATATTACAGATATACCATGACCTGGATGAATGAATATTACAGATATACCGTGACCTGGATGAATGAATATTACAGATATACCATGACCTGGATGGATGAATATTACAGATATACCATGACCTGAATGGATGAATATTACAGATATACCATGACCTGGATGAATGAATATTACAGATATACCATGACCTGGATGGATGAATAGTACAGATATACCATGACCTGGATAGATGAATATTACAGATATACCATGACCTGGATGAATGAATATTACAGATATACCGTGACCTGGATGGATGAATAGTACAGATATACCGTGACCTGGATGAATGAATATTACAGATATACCGTGACCTGGATGAATGAATATTACAGATATACCATAACCTAGATGGATGAATATTACAGATATACCATGATCTGGATGAATGAATATTACAGATATACCATGACCTGGATGGATGAATATTACAGATATACCGTGACCTGGATGAATGAATATTACAGATATACCATAACCTAGATGAATGAATATTACAGATATACCATGACCTGGATGGATGAATATTACAGAGATACAGCCGATGGATGAATATTACAGATATACCATGACCTGGATGGATGAATAATTACAGATATCCATGACCTGGAGTGAATGAATATACAGATATACCATGACCTGGATGGATAGAATATTAAGATATACATGACCTGGGATGGTGAAATGTACAGATATACCGTGAACTGGATGAATGAATATTACAGATATACCAGACCTGGATGGATGAATATTACAGATATACTGACCTGGATGGATGAATTACAGAGTATACCTGACCTGGATGGATGAATATTACAGATATTACCATGACCTGGATGGATGAATATTACAGATATACCATGACCTGGATGAATGAATATTACAGATATACCATGACCTGCATGAATGAATATTACAGATATACTATGACCTGGATGGATGAATATTACAAATATACCATGACCTGGGTGGATGAATATTACTGATATACCATGACCTGGATGAATAAATATTACAGATATACCATGACCTGGATGAATGAATATTACAGATATACTGTGACCTGGATGAATGAATATTACAGATATACCATGACCTGGATGGATGGATGAATATTACAGATATACCATGACCTGGATGGATGAATATTACAGATATACCATGACCTGAATGAATGAATATTACAGATATACCATGACCTGGATGGATGAATATTACAGATATACTATGACCTGGATGGGTAATAACCTTTAAAAACATATCTTGCTGTAAATACATTTTACATTTTCCTGCCTGTAACATTTATTTTCCAAGATTTATCCTCCTAAATAACAATTACTGTTATTAATGCTTTTTAAGGGCTGTAGGTTGGGTAGTGTATTGTGTTTTTCTTCCTACACACACACACTGTCAGTCATTATCCAAGAAATCATATAGATACATCAATATATCACAAAGTGTTAAATAAAAGCCAATCATTGACACAGCCCAGCCCCTTCTGTTGCCTTCCTGTGGAAGAGCAGCAGAGGGAGCTGAAGGAACAAGCAGGGTTATTCAATAAAAGTTCTTATCGTTTAAAATGGTGCTAATTTTGCCCCAATCAATCAGATGTTATTTACCATTTGAAAGCTAACATCTGATTGGTTGGGGCAAAATTAGCACCATTTTAAACGATAAGAACTTTTATTGAATCTCCCTGATAGTCTGGTAAATACACTAAGCAGCTGATTATGGGGATTTAAACTTAGCATGTAGGGTTGGGGGGATTTGATTAATCTAAATCATTTTTATTTTTGCCTCTGAAGCGATGGTTTATTAAAAGGAAACTGGGGGGGAGAGCTCCACTGCACATGCCACAAACCTCTCAGAGGAGCAGGAAGAGGCAGATACAGATAACACACAGATAGGCTCCTACTCTTCAGTTGCCTCTACTTTCATCAGGCCCGGCAGGACAACCATATTGAGCACAGTGGGGCAACATTTAGTTGGGGGGTGGAAATGCCATTTAAGTCTGTACAGGTACTTCCTGTCTTTCTTAGCATTAAGTCTTAAATGAGCATGCTCTGCCCCCAGTAACAGAGGAAGAGCAGAGGGTCAGGTGATGCCACTCAAGCTACTGGAAGCAAGGCGTTTAACCTTATCTTCCATATCATTTCTCACAGGCCGCAGCAAGAAGTAGTATGAACCAGAACTTATTTTAAAATAAAGACTGCTGTCTTTTATTTAACCCTAACTTATTCAGAAACCACAGTTGCCCTTTAAAGTCATATTTTTAGGTTTTAAAACAGGGATCTCAAACTTGCGGCTCTTCAGATGTTTGAAAACTACATCTCCCAGCATTCAGCCAGGGAATGTTGGGAGTTGTGGTTATAAAACATCTGGGGGCCGCAAGTTTGACACCTTTGTTTTAAAACATTAGTTCTATAATTCATAGGAAGGTAGAAGATATCAACCAGGAGCTTGCCTCACCATCTGACACACCTCCTATTGCTAATGGTTAGTGGTCACCATAGATATAGCGATATTATTGGACAATTATAGCTCTGTGAATGGTGCGCATGGATGACACTGGGCTGATAAAATCCTTTCGTTATCGGGATGGACATACTTTTAGCCAACTGATATTATCGGCCATGAACGGCAAGGGAGAGCTAACAGCAATGTAGGAGCTATATCTTCTAATTCATACAGTATATCTTAGTAAGTACGCTTGGCAGTTAAATTCTATCACCCTAGAAATTGCAGAATTAATATTTAAAGGGTAACTGTGGTCTCCAGTTTTTCCAAACTAGTAAGAAATATATAAAAATCTTTCCATCGTACCTTCAAAATAAAACCCAAATCACATCTCTAAATAAAATTTGTGAGACGTTATTGCTGGAAACGTTTAGCAAAATTACTTCCTGCTTGAACACTTCCTGGTTTTAGCCATGTGACCAACTTGTAGTCATGTGACAGTCAGGTGATGTCACACAACCTACTGGAAACAGGAAACTTGAACATTCACCGTAATGTAATTTCTCACAGGCTGCAGCCAGAGATGTGATTGTTGGCTCATTTTAAATTAAATACTGCAGGCTTTCATTTAACCCTAACTTGTTTGGAGACCACAGTGGCCCTTTAAGTATTTTTTTTTTTTTAACACACAATTTTACATTCACCTTAAAATTACTTTTCTACCATTTTGTATTTCATATGCCAAAATTGGACAGTATGAGTTTAGGTAAATTACAACAGAACCTTCAATCTTTAATATTGGTCACGCAAGATATTGAAAATAAAAATCTGTAATATAATTCTAATATCTGTTCATGTAAATATAATTGGGGCAATTTACGTAGTGCCATTATCGCTATTTCTCTCTTACAGCAACATTAACCGATGTACCAAGGGTTAACGCAGCATCAAGACAGAAATAACAGTGGTTGCGGTGGTGTGTAAAAAGTTGCTCAACCAATTTACAGAGCTGATAGCAGCTCTTTAGGACAGAATCTTTGACACCGACAAATTACATTACAAATTCGGAATGTATAGAGAGCCACTATCGGCTTAGTGCATTGCCTTAAGGGGGCAATAGAGAGCAATATATCTAAATAGCTATACATCGCCTCAAAAGTAATTGTGCAGATTGTCTTCAAAATGTGAGTGATAAATCTACTTTAGGGAGAATTTGTCCTATAGTATTCTGTATATTTGTCCTGTATATTTGTCCTATAGTAGTCTCTATATTTGTCCTATAGTAGTCTATCCCAAGATGGGGGCGAAGACAGGGGTGGAGTGCAAGGCAAAAAGCGCAGGGAAGATAGAAGGTCACAAAAAAAGAGAGCAAAAGTGTGTGAGGCCAAACACAGAAAAGGCACGAATCCATGTGTCAGCGCAGACACAGAAGACCCCCCCCCGCCCAGGCCCCAGAAACAGGGAACCAAACAACCGAGCGAGAGCAGAACCCCCGCCGCGGGAAGTGCCCCAGACAAAAGGAAAAACAACCAACGCAGCTATAGCAAGACCCCCCCCCCTGTTCATTCCCCCATACAGTAACCCTAAATCTTAATAAGCAGACCCCTCCTCTCAAATTCCCCATACAATTCAAAACCTAATCTATAGCAGACTCCCCCCTCTTCAAGTTCCCCCCATACAGTAACGCGCTATCCCTTTTATAGGCCAAGGACCTACCTCCCCTTTAATTCCCTAACAGTTAACACTAATTCTATAGCCGACCCCTTTGTCCCCCATTTCCCCATACAGTTAAAACAACTATCCTAATAAGCCAAGAAACCTCCTCCACCCCAATACAGTCAACCACCCTTTTGTTTATCCCTATAGCGATTGGTTCCCCGCTATTCGGCCATACCGTAAAACACTATCTAGAGCAATACCTCCGCTCATCCCTACAGTTACACACTAAATCTATAGCCGACACAACCTCCTCGTATTCCCCATACAGTAACACATACATCTATAGCAGAAAACCCCCCCTGTCCCCCATTTCCCATACAGTAACAAACTATCTATAAGCTAAAGACCCTCCTCGTTTCATTCCCATAGCAGTAACAACACTAATCATAGCAGACCTCCTCCCTCATTCCCATTAACAAGTATATAACGTATCTAGCAGACCTTCCTCTTGCTTCCCCCATACAGTAAAACCCACTATTCTATTAGCAGACCCACCTGTCCCCCATTCCCCATAACAGTAAAAAAAAAACACTTATCTATGCAGACCTCCGCCTCCATTCCCATACTGTAAAACGCTAAAACTATAAGCAAGACAACCCCCTTCCAATTCCCCCCATAACCAGTAAACGCTATCCTACATCCAGATCTGTTGCTCTCATTCCCCATAACATAACGCCCTATCTAATAGCAGACCCTCCTTCCCCATTCCCATCAGTAACACTATCTTATAGCAGGACCTCCCCTCTCATTCCCATACCAGTAAAACGCCTAATCTATAGCAGACCTTCCTTCCATTCCCATACAGTAAACACTATCCCCATAGCAAGACCTCCCTCTCTTCTTCCCCCATTACAGTAACACTATCTATAGATCTATAGCAGGAAACCTCCTTCTCCAATTCCCATTACAGTAACACTAACATCTATATAGCCAAAAGAACCCTCCCTGTCTTCCCTTCCCATACAGTACACACCCACTAATCTAGTTATCAAAGAACTCCTGTCCCCCCATCCCGATTACAAGTCAACGCTATTATAGGCAGACCTCCTCTTCATTCCCCCCATACGTAACACTATCTATAGACAGAACCTCCTGTCCCCAGTTTATCCCCCCCATACAGTCCAAAAAAACACTATCCTAATAAGCATACCTCCCTTCCATCATTCCCCATACAAGTAACACATCTATATCAGACCTCTCCCTGGTCTTTTTCCCATACAGTAACACTATCCTTACAAGCCAAGAACCGTCCCCTGTTTCCAAGCTCCCCCCCCATACAGTCAAACAGCTATCTATAGCAACCCCTCCCTCGTCATTCCCCATAAACAGTAACACTCACTATCTTATATAGCCAGACGCTCCTGTTCCCCCCAATTCCCCGGCATCAGTAAAAAACACTTTCTATAAGCAGAAAAAAAACCCCTCCTTGTCATTCCCCTACAGGTAACCTATCTAGTATGACAAGACCTCCGTCCAATTTCCCCCCATACAGTAAACAACCTATTCCTAATAGCAAACAAAAGAGAACCCTCCTGGTCCATTTTTCCCCCAAATACGTCAACCGCTAATCTATAAGCAACTCCCTCCCTCCATTATCCCATACAGTAAACCTATTCCTATCGCAAAGACCTCTTTCATTCCCCCATACCAGGTAACACTATCTATAGCAGACCTCCCTCTCATTACCCCATACAGTAACACTTAACTATAGCAGGAAACCCTCCTTCTCATTCCCAATACAGTAAACACGCCTTATCCTATAGCAGACCTTCCTTCTTTAATTCCCCCATACAGTAACACTATCTATAAGCAAAGACCCCCCTGTTCCATTCCCAAATACAGTAACACTATCTATAGCAAGACCCGCCTCTCATCCCTACACAGTTAAACGGCTAATCATAATAGCAGAACCTCCTCTTTATTCCCATACAGTAAACACTATCTATAGCAGACCACCCTGTCCCATTCCCATCAAACAGTAAAACACTTATCTATAGGCAAAGGAACCCCCTCCTCTTCATTCCCATACAGTAACACTATCCTATTAGCAGAACCTCCTCTCCAATTCCCCATCACAGTAAAACAAACTATCTATATCAGAAAAGAATTAGCCGACCTCCTCCGTTCATTCCCCATAACAGTAACAGCGTGAATTCATATAGCAAGACCTCCTCTTATTCCCATAACAGTACACTATCTATTAGCAGAACACCCCTGTTTCCAATTTTTTATTCCCCAATTACAGTTTAAACACTATCTAATAGCAGAACCCTCCCCTCTCATTCCCATACTGGGTAAAAAACGCTAACTATAGCAGAGAACCCCCCTGTCATTCCCATACAAGTTACAACGCTTATCTCAAGCAGATCCTCCCCTCTTCATTCCCCCTACAGTCAACGCTATCTATAGCAGAACCCTCCTTCCCATTCCCATACAGTTAAACACAACTAATCTAATAAGCAGAAGTCAGACCTCCTCTCAATTCCTCCTTACAGGTAAACGCTAATCTATAGCCAACGAACCTTCCTTGCCCAATTCCCAATACAGTAAAACCACTATCCCATAAGCAGACCTGTCCCTCTTCATTCCCCACCCATACAGTAACACTACATCTAAAAATAGCCAGACCTCCTCCTCATTCCCTTTTACCCATACAGTACAACACTATCCTTATCAGCAAAAAGACCCCCCTCGTGTCATTTCCCCCAATACAGTACAAAACACTATCCTATCGCGAACATTCCTGTTCCCCTTCCCATATACAAGTAAACGCTACATCCTACCCCCCCACCCCCTTATAGCACCCGAACCAGTCAGACCCTCTTCATTCCCCATACGTAAACACTTGAATCTAATAGCAAAGACCTCCCTGTCACCCCATTCCCATACAGTAACACTACAAAAATCTATAGCAAAACCGTCCCTCCTTCCATTCCCCTACAGTAAACACTATCTTATAGCAGACCTCCTGGTCCCTTTCCCATACAGTACCACTATAATCTAAAGGGCAGACCTCCTGTTCCCAATTCCATACAAGTAACGCTATCTATACAGAACCTCTCCTTCTTCCTTCCATACGTAACACTATCTCATAGCACAGACCTCCCTGGTCATTTTCGCATAACAGTGAACATTTTTCCTTATAGCAGCACCCTTTCACTGTCACATTTCCATTACAGTAAAACAACTAAATCTATTCGCAGACCTCCCTGTCATTTCCCCCATACAGTAACACTATCTATAGCAGACCGCCTTTCCTCCTCCCTTCCATTTTCCCAATAGACAATTAACACTATCTATAGCACCAGACCCGTTTCCCTCCTCATTCCCATACAGTCACCCTCTAAATTATAGCAGACCCCCCCCTATTCATTCCCCATATACAGTAAACACCAAAAAACGCCCTAATCCTATAGCCAGAACCCCCCTCCTCATTTCCCTACCAATAACGCTATCTATAGCCCAAGAGAACCCCCCACACCCTGTCCCATTCCCCAATACAGTAAAACTAATCCTATAGCAGACCCTCCCACCCCTCCTCATTTCCCCATAACGTAAAAACAACTATCTATAAGCAAGCAAGACTCCTTTTGTCACCATGTCCCCCTTACCCTATAAACGCTTGATCCTTATGCAAAGGACTTCCTGTCCCCCATTTTTCCCCCCATACAGTAACACTAATCTTAATTAGCAATCCCTCCTCTTCATTCCCCCCTACAGTAAAACACTATCTATAGCAAGGAAGACCTCCCTGGGTGTCATTTTCCCAACAGTAACGCTAATCTAATAGCACAAAGCTTCTCCTGGTTCATTCCCATACATTAACCTATCTATATGCTCAGACCCTCCTGTCATTTCCTAACAGTAACACTATCTATAGCAGACCTTCCTCCTCATTCCATACAGTAACCACTATCTCATAGCAGAAACCATCCTGTCCCCCCCATTTCCCATACCAGTAAACAAAGACTATGCTATAGCAGAAAAATCCTCGCCTCGCCTGTCCATTTCCCCCCAATAACAGTTAAAACACTAATTCCTTTAGCAAAAATACCCTTCCGTTCTCATTTTCCCATCCCAGTCAACACCCACATCCAAATAAGCAAATCTTCCTGTCCCCCCATTTGCCCCATACAGTAAACACTTAATCTATATTAAACCTCCTTGGGGTCGCCCATTCCCATACAGTTTAAAACAAACGCCTATCTTATAGCAACGACTCACCTGTCACATTCCCATACAGTAAACCACTATCCATTTGCAGACCTTTCCCCCTGTCCCATTTTTCCATTCCCCCATAACAGTAAAACGCTATCTCTATAGCAGACCTCCTTGTCAGTTCCAATACAGTAAAAAGAACTTAAAATCTATAGCCAGACAAATCTTCCCTGTCATATTTCCCCCATACCTTACACAAAAATCTATAAGCATAAAACCTCCTGCTCTTCCCATACAGTAACACTATCGATAGCGAAAAGACCTCCCTCTCATTCCGCAACAGTTAAACAGTAATCTATAGCTGGATTCTCCTCTCGAATACCCCCCAGTACCGTATAAAAACCTAGACCTATAAGCAGACCTCCCTTCTCATTCCCATACAGTACGCTATGTATTAGCCGACCCCCACTCATTCCCCATAAGCAAGTTTACAACGCCTATCTTTTAGAGCAACAAGACTGACCTCCCTCTCCAAAATTCCCATACAAGTCAAACGCTATGTATAAGCAACCTTCCCCCTCATTTCCCATTACAGTAAACACTAAAAAATCCTATAGCCAAGTACCCTTCCTGTCATTTCCCCATACAGTAAAAAACGCTTTATCCTAATAGAAGAATGTCCCTGTTCATTCCTATACATTAACACTATCTTATAGCAGAAATTTCCCCTGTTTTTTATTCCCCCCATACAGTACAAACACACTATCTATAAGCAGACCTCGCTCCTGCAATTCCCTATACAAGTAACACTAAATCTATAGCAGAAAACATTTCCCTCCCCTGCAGTCCCCTATAACAGGTCAACACTATCCTTTAATAGGCAGACCTCCTGGTTCTTTCTTTCATACAGTAAAAAAAAACACTATCCTATAGCAAGAACCCTCCCTCGATCATTCCCATACAGTAAACAACTAATATCTATAAGCAGAACCTCCTGGTCCATGTCCCATACAGTAACACTACAAATCGTATAGTAGACCCCTCCTGTCCCCCCCAATATCCCCCCAATACAGTAACACTTAATCTATAAAGCAGGCATAACCTCCTTGTCCAATCCCATACAACGTAACACGCTATCTATAGCAGGAGAACACTCCCCTGTCCCCACGCATTTCCCCCTTACAGTAACACTATACCCTAATAAGCAGAGCGACCCTTCCCTTGTCCCCCATTCCCCCATACAGTACACTCAATCTATAGCAAAGACCCTCCTCTTCATTCCCATACCAGTTAAACACTTATCCTTTATAACAGACCTCCTGTCATTCTTCCCATAACAGTAAGTTGGCTAAATCCTTATAGCAAATTTTTCCTTCCAGTACCCATACAGTTAAAAAGTGGCTATCTATAGCCAAGAAATCTCCTCTTCCATTCCCAAATACAAGTAACACTTAATCTTAATAGAGCAAGATTTTCCTCCTCATTCTGCATCAGTACAACGCTATCTATCAGCAAGACCCTCCTCTCATCCCATACGTTGACATTATCTATAGCCAAGAACCTCCCTCTTATTTCCCCCCAATACAGTAAACAACTATCCCTTCATAGCCAGACCTCCTTTCCAATTCCCCAATATCCAGTTAAACGCCGCTAATCTATAGCAAGAAACCTCCCTCTCAAACAAACCACATTCCCATACAAGGTACGCCTATCTATAGCAGAACCTCCCATGTAATTTCCCATACAGTTTCAACACTCACTTTATAGCAAGACCTCCCTGTCCATTTTCCACATCACGTAATTGGCCTTATCTATAGCAGATTTTTTCCTCCCTTTTCCCATACAGTAAACGCTATCTTATAGCATAAAACAAAATTGGTTCACCCCTCCTCATTCCCCATACAGTAACACAATCTAATGCACGAGACCTCCTCTCAATCCCCATCGACAAGGTTAAAAACTAAAATCTATAGCAAAAGGACCTCCTCCCCTCATTCCCCCATACAGTAAAACGCCGTTAGATCTATAAGCAGACCCCCTACCTTCTCCTCATTCCCGATACAGTAACGCTATCTTATCGCAAGACCTCCCACTCCTTTTCATTCCCCATACAGTAACGCTATCTCTATAGCAGAAACGCTCCCTCTCCATTTCCCATACAGTTAAAAAACGCCTATTATCTATAAGCAAGACCTCCCGTTTCCAAAATTCCCCCATAACAGTAACGCTCAATCTAAACTAGCAGACCCTCTTTTAATTCCCATACAAGTAACGGCTACTCTATAGCAAGACCCCTTCTCATTCCCCCATACAGTAACCCGCTATCTATAGTCAGACCTCCCTTTCCATTTCCACACACCATAAGTAAACGCCTATCTAATAGCAGACCCCTCCCTTTTCCCACATTTCCCAATAACCAGTAACACCTATCCTATGCAAGACCCTCCTCTCATTTCCCCTACAGTAACGCAATTCTAATAGCACAAGAACCTCCTCTCTCCTCAGAATTCCCATACATTAACCACTATCTACATAGCAAAAAAAAAAAAGAACCTCCTCTCATTCCCATACAGTAAAACGCTGAAATCTAAAGTAGCCACAGACCTCCCTCCTCATTCCCAATACAGTAACGCTATCTAATAGCAGACCTATCCTATTCATCCCCCATACAGTAAAACGCCTAATCTATAGCAGACCTCCCCCCCTCTCATTCCCCCCCCCATGTACATAACACTCTCCTAAGCAGATTTCCTCTCATTCTCATACATTAAACACCTAAATCGTAATAAGCACCAGACCCTCCCTCTCATTCCCCATACATAAACCAACTAATCTAATAAAGCAGAAAACCCTCCCTCCTTAATTTCCCCTACAGTAAAAACAAACACTATCTTTAATAGCAGATTTCCTCTCATTTCTCACTCAATACAGTAAAACGAACTATCTTATAGCAGAGAGCACGACCCCTCCTTCTCATTCCTCCATACAGTAAAACCACTATCATAGGCAAGGGACCCTCCTTCCCATTCCCTCTCATTTCCCCATACAGTAAACAACTAATCTATAGCAGGAGAAACCTCCTGCTAATTCGGCCCCATACAGTTAAAACACTATCTTCTCACGAGCAAAAGATTTATTCCTCTTCCCCTCATTCCCCTTCATACCAGTAAAAACGCCCGCTATCTATAGCCAGACAAACCACATCCCACTCATTTCCCCCATACCGTAAAAAAACACTATCTCGAGCAGGAATTTTCCTCCCTCCTCATTCTTCATACAGTACACTTTCTATAGCCCCAAGAACCTCTCCCGCATTCCCCCATACAGTGTACACTATCTATAGCAGACCCCCCTCTCCAATTCCCATAGTAACCCTCATCTAATAGCAGTAACCTCCTGTCATTCCGCCCCAGACATGTTAAAACACTATCTATAAGCAGACCTTTTCCCTTCCTCCTCTTCCAATTCCCATACAGTTAACAACTATCTATAAGCAAAGCACCCTCCTCTCTTCCCATACAGTAACAAGCTTTCTATCACTTCCCCCCCCCTATAGTAGAGCAGAACCCCTTCCTCTTAATTCCCCCATACAGGTTCCAAAACAAAAAACTATCTATAGGCATACTCCTCCTCTCCATTCCCCATACAGTAAAAACACTAAGTCCTATAGCAGACCTCCTCTGTCAGTCCCATACAGTAAAAACACTTATCTATAGCAAAGAATTTCCCCCTCTCCTATTCTCGAATAACGTAAACACATCTATAGCATGACCCTCCTTCTCATTCCCCCATACAGTAACCACCTATCTATAGCAGGACCCTCCTTCTTAATTTTCCCCCCCAGACCAGTAAACAACTAGTCTATAGCAAGACCCACCCCCCGTTCCCCCATTCCCATAGCAAAGTAAACACTAATCTATAAGCAACCTCCCTCTCATATCCCATACAGTAAAAAAAACACTATCTATTGCAGACCAAAGACCCCGTCCTCTCAATTCCCCCAACAGTAAACAACGCGATCTTAAAAGCATACCTCCTCTTAATCCCATACAGTTACACTATCTATAGCAGACCCCCTTTTCCATTCGCCATACAGTAACAAACTATCCCCTAATTAGCAAAAAGCAAGACCTCCTCGCATTCCCCAATACAGTTAACACTAATCCTATAGCCCAGATGTCCCCCCCTCCCCCCCCTCCTAATTCTCATTACAAGTAAACACTAATCTATAGCAAACCTCCCTCTCATCCCCATACAAGTTAACACTATCTATAGCAAGAACCCTCCCTCTTTAAATTTTTTCCCATACAGTTAAACACTATTCGAGTATAGTCATAAAAAACCCCCTGGTTCAAATTCCCCATACAGTAACACTAAATCTAATAGCAGACCTCCTCTCAATTGCCCATACAGTACAAACACTATCTAATAAGCCAGAAAGACCCTTCCTCTTCATTCCCCCCCTTACAGTAACGCTTAAATCTTAAATAGCCCAGAACCGTCACTCTTTATTCCCCAGACCAGTACAACCTATCCTATAGGCAAAAAAAGACCCCCCCCTGCTCAGTTTCCACCATAACAGTAACACTATCTATAGCAAAGAACTCCTCCTCCCCATTCCCCCAGTAACTGTTAACAAAATAAAAAAAACGCAACTAATAACACGCAAGACCGCCCCCCTGTTCATTCCCCATACGTAAACGCCGATCCCTCACCGCTCCAAGATCTCTCCTCTCATTCCCCATACTTACGCTAATCTAATAAGTCAAGACCCCCCTTCTCCCCCCCCATGTCCCAATACAGTAAACACTATCTATAGTCATGGACACCTTCCACTCCCTCATTCCCCATACAGTAAACGCTAATCTATAGCAGAAACCTCCTTCCCAATTCCCCATACAGAAAAAACACTATCCATAGCAGACCCTGCCTCTTCCATATTTCCCAATACAGTAAGTACAACATATTCCCTATAAAGAGACCAGAGAACCCTCCTCTCACATGTTCCCATACAGTCAAAAAAAAACACTTAACTAAATAAGCAAAACCCCCTCCCCCCTGGTCATACCCCATACAGTAAAAAACTATTCTAAATAGCAAAGAACCTCCCCTGTCCAATTCTTTCCCATTAAACAGTAACGCTAACAATCTATAGCAGACCTCCTCTCATTCCCATAACAGTAAACGACTAAACTCTTATCAGCAAGCACCTTCCTGCTTCATGTTCCCATACAACAGTACAACACTTCTCTGCAGACCCTCCTCTCATTTTTCCCCAATAACAGTACAACTATCTATTAAAGCAGGACCCCTGTCCTTTTTTCACCATACAGTCACACTCTCTAAAATCCCGAGACCTCCTGTCTTGTCCCATAACAGTAACGCTATCTATTCGCGACCTCCTCTATTCCCATACAGTAAACACTAAACATCTATAGCAATCGACATCCCATCCACTCTAAGGTTCACTCTCCATACAGTAAACCACTCTCTATAGCAACGCTCCTGTCATTTCCCATACACGTTAAATGGACACTATCTAATAGCCACCTCCTGTACCATCCCTACAGTAACCCTATCTATGCAGAAACTCTCCTGTTCATCCTTCCCTCCATCAGTAAACGACTATCTAATAGCAGACCTCCCTTCTTCCCATAACAGTAACACTTTCTATAGCAGACGCTCCTTCCTACAAACAATTATCAGACCCCGTCATTCATCAGTAACACTACTCTATAAGGCAGACCTTCATTCCTCTTACACCTATTGGAGTCGCTCGATCCAATAAATACACTAATCATATAGCAGGACCTCCTTCATTCCCATACAGTTTATTAACGTACACATCCTAATAGCAGACCTCCCTCTATTTCCACATAACAGCTTAAAAACACTATCCTATAGCAGACCCCCTGCCCTCATTCCCCCATAACATAACAGCTATCTATAGCAGACCTCCTCTTTCATACATACCATATCCTAGTAGAGACCGTCTTCATATCGTAACACTACAACAAGTCCACCATAGTAAGGACATCTCGACTCCTTAATTCCCCTACATTAACACCTATCTATATGCAAGACCCCCTGTCATTTCTTCCATACGCTAACCTATCTATAGCAAGAGGACCTCCTCTCATTCCCCGACAAACACTATCTATACAAGAACTCCTCTCATTCCATGACAGTAAACCTATCTATAGCAAGACCTCCTCTCATCCCCGATACAAGTAACCGCTATCTATAAAGCCAGACCTCCCTCTTTTATTCCCCATACAGTAATACACTATCCTATAGGTCAGACCCCCTGTCATTCCCCCCCCATACAGTGAACACACATATCTTATGCAATACCCTCCTCCATTCCCATACTGGGGGGGGTAAACGCTAACTATATAGCAGACCCCCTGTCATTCCCATACAGTACGCCTATCTACAGCAGATCTCCTCTTCATTCCCATACAGTAACGCTATCTATAGCCAGACCTCCTTCCATCTCCCATACAGTAACACTATCTAATAGCAACCTCCTCCTCATTCCCCATACAGTTAACGCTATCTATATAGCAGACCTCCTTCCCATTCCCATACAGTAACAAACCTATCCATATCAAGACCTCCCTCTCATTCCCATACAAACCTCATCTATAGCAGGACCTCCTCTCATTTCCCATAACAGTAAACAAACTATCCTTATGCCAAAGAGACCACCCTCCCCTGTCTTCCCATACAGACAGTAAACACTATCTATAGCAGAGACACCTCCCTGTCATTCCCTCACAGTAACGCATATCTATAGCAGACCTCCTCTTCATTCCCATACCTATAACACTATCTATAGCAGACCTCCTGTCATTCCCATACAGTAACACTTATTCTATAGAGCAACCTCCTCTTCATTCCCCATACAGTACAACACTATCTATAGCAGACCTCCTGTCCTTTCCCCATAATCAGTAAAACACTATCTAAAAGCAGACCCTCCCTAGACCCCCTCCTGGTCATTCCCCCATACAGTAAACCGCCTATCTCTAGCATAAACCCTCCTCTCAATCCCCATAGCATAACACTTAACATCTTATAGCAGACCTCTTCCTTCATTCGCCATACAAGTTAACACTTATCTATAGCAGACCTCCTGTCATTCCCATACAGTAAACACTAATCTTTAGCAGAACCAGACCTCCTCTTATTCCCATTACACTTAACACTTATCTAATAGCAATGAGCCTCCTGTTTTCATTCCCACTACAGTAAACGCTAATCCTATACAAAGCCCTCCTCTCATCTTCCCCCATAAACAGTACAACAACTATCCTAATAGCAAGACCTCCTGTCCTTCCCCATACAGTTAACACTATCCTATAGCAGACCTCCTCCCCATCATTCCCATACAGTAAAAAGCACTATCTAATAGCAGACCCTCCTTACCATCTCCCATCAAGTACAACCACTATCTATAAGTCAAATACCTCCCCCCTCTCATGCCCCCCAATCATAGTAAAACCTATAAAGTGTTTTACTGCCAACCATGGATTTTTTTTTTTCATTGGGTCCCTCCGACACAACATATTAAAAGGGAATGTAGGTTTTTTGTTAAAATGTACAATGATAGAAACTGCTAGATACTATTATACAAACTAAAGACAAGAACAAAATGATACTGCCGACATATATACAATATCTAATAAAGAAAACAATGAGAGAACTATTGGATATATACTAACTAAAATAATAAGCCAAGATAGACTGATATATACTAAATATAATAAAGGAACAACCAAAACGATAAAGACCTGATAATATACTTAATATAAAATAAAGACAATGATAGACCTGAAATACAATGAAAAAAGTACCCTGATAACAAATGATAGAACTGATACAACGAGTAGTCCCCTTGGGATATATACTGTTATATTTTTTTAAAATCTACAACAAACGTCTTAGAACTAATAAAAATAATAATGGTTTTTATTCATCCATTTGGAAGTCCCTTTCATCATTCCCCCCCCACTTTCAATCAAATGCTAACACGGTAACACACATTTCCCTCTGTATTAAATAACTGTAAAAATTTAACAACCATTGAGAATATTTTTAGGCATACCCTAACAAATCAACGCAATTTTGGCCACCTGGACAAACCCATGCTAAATATTTCAGTTTAAGGGGCTTTTTGCCAACACTGGAAAGGTCCAGTGGGGTAAAAAAGGTTTGTAAGCACAAGTGGGGCCCATTAAAAGCATTGGGGCAGGCCTTACCATTAAATGAGTTTAATTCCCCCCCCCCACGGAAGTGTAACGCAAAGCCGGTTTTGATTTCCCCCACCAGGACCAAATAGATTTAATCCTGGACCCCACACGCTACTGTTTGCCATAATCCGCTGGAAATTGTTGGGACCAATCCAGAAAGGAGGTGTTCTCTACGTCCCCTGACCTAAAAGATTTTTTTTAGTTTTTTATTTTACATAGTTTATGTGTGTATAGACTGGGGGGAAGACCTGCAGATGGAATGGAAAGGATAAATTATTACCCCAGGCATTGACCCACTTGGTTGTGGTAAAATTGTCTTGCGGCCCCCCCCCGTCTATAGCAAGTAGACATTGAAATCCTAGTGGCGATAACGCAGGGCTGGCCCACTGAATTTCCAACTGTGTGCCACACAGCCATTGCACATTTAAAATGAGCTGTTACTTTTGGAAGTCAATGCACAGAAGAGTTTTTTTGGGGGGTTTATAAAGGGAAATGAAATGAGGGTTTGGTTGTAATTTTAACCCTAATGTTGTTGTGGGGTCCCTGTTGGGGGGTAAGTGATGGAATTATTTTGACCACTAACCTTAAACCTTTTACCTTGTTCAGATCGTACAACCTGTTTGTTTCCTCCCCCCTTTTTTCCCCCCTTCCCCTCCCCGAGGTGTCACTGTTTTTTTAAGATCTCCCTCTCCCACTGGACCAGCCATTGGTTTTTTGGCGGTGGGGCAGGTAATAATAGGAGGAAATGGTACTGTCCCCCCCCTGGAATGGATTTTCCCCCTGATCTGATACACGTGTCCATTATGGGTTTTAAACTCCCCTTCCCGTCTTTGGTGTCCCCATTTGTAAGTCCACGTAATTCTTTCCAGAATTGTATTGTAACAGTGTTTCCAAGGGCGACCCAAACAGCCTTTTTGTCCACAACACGAGTTGGGGGCGAATCAAAACCATCTGTTTTTTCGAGTGGGAAACAAATCAAAGCCTAATTTTGTTTCTGTAAAATAGGTTTGGTTTCACATTTTGGGTATTAATATAAAAAGGGGACAAACTCAAATGTTGGATGTAAAAAGTGTTTTTTACCTAGTCCCCCCCCTGTTAAGCACCCATGGCTTTTGTTTTCCCCTCACAACAAACGACTCTCCTCCCCAACGCCTCATTCTATAAACAACAGATGGTTGGGTCCCCTAAATTCTGGGGGAAACCTCCCCCTTCGTTAAGTGGTTTCCCTCTACCCCTAAATAAAAAAACGGATTCCCCCAGGCCAATTGCCCTTGTGTGTTAAGTAGGTTTTTTCCTCATTTCATCCAGGTCTGGTAAATAAATCCTGTAAATATTCCCCCAATAACCATCCAAGGTCATGGGGTATAATCCTGGGTAAAATTATTCCATTCAAAATTCCATGGTTCCCCAGTGGGTATATCTGTAAATATATTCATATCCATCCAATCCAGGTCCATGGGGTTAAATCTCTGTTAATATTTCAGTCAACCCCAGGGTTTTTCCCATGTAAATAATCTGTAATATTCCCACATTTCATCCATGTCCAAATGGTCTATCTGTAATATTCCCTCCATCCGGGTCATGGTAGATCTAATACTTGTAATATTCAATAATCCCGGGACAAAACGGTAACGATATCCTCTGTAATATTTTCATTATCACATCCAGGTCCCATGGGTAAATATCCCCTGTTAAATTAGTCATCATCCAGAGGTTCATGGTAATAAATCTTGTTAAATATGCATTTGCATCCCCCAGTTTCCATGAGTTATAAAAATCTGTAAAATATTTTCATCCCATCCCAGGTCATGGGTATAATTCTGTAATATTCCATTTCAATCCCGGTCCCCCATGGTAATAATCCTTGTAATATATTATTCAATCCAGGGTCACGGTCAAACATATCTTTGTCCACTTATTTCATTCCTCCAGGTTCCCCACGGTATATTGTAAAATAATTCATTTTCATCCAGGGTTCCAACGGTACATTCCTTGTAATATTCCATTCAATTCCCATAGTTCCATGGGGATAATCTTGTAATCTTACATTTCATCCAGGTCAGTGGTAAATAAATCTGGGTATATTCCATGTCAATCAAATCCAAGGTCCATTGGTAATAAATACTGTATACAATTTCATAATTCATCCAGTTCCCAAATGGTAATATCCCTTATAATTATTCAATCCCATCCAGGTCCATGAGTATCATCGTGGTGTAAATATTCCAAATTCCATCCAGGGGTCAGTTTATTATCTTGTAAATATTCATCCATCCAGGGTTTTCCCCCAAATGGTCAAATCTATAAAATATTCATTCCAACCCAGGTCAATGGGTATATCTGTAGATAATATTCATTTCGCATCCCAGGTCCATGGTATATCTTTGGGTGATCCCACATATAATGATCCATCAAATCCAGTCCCATGGTAAATAAAGCTGTAATATTCCATTCCAATCCGGTCATGGATAAATATGAAACTCATTGTTAATAACAATCACCATCTCAATCCCAAGATATTTCAATGGTAATATCTGGTTAAAATACTTCAGTCATCCATGGTCAAGAATGGTATCAATCTGTTAAAAATATTTCATCCATCACCAGGCCCCATTGTAAATAAGTAATGTTATATCATGGTGTCATCCCAGTCCATGGTAATAAAAATATCTTTAATATTTCCCATATCCCATCCCCTTCAGGTCCCCCAATTGTTAAATAGATCTTGTATAATTCATTCATCCACGTCAATGGTAATCTGAGTAATATTTATATTCTAAATCCATGGTCCATGGCTAGATATCCCTGTAAAAGATTCAATTCATCCAGGTCCCCATGGTATATCTGTAAAATTTTCCATCCATCCAGTGCCCATGGTAACATAAAATCTGTAAATATTCATTCATCCAGGTCCCAAATGTTATTCTGTAAATCATCTCAGCCAGTTAATGTATATTCATTCATCCAGTCATGTATATATCGTGTAATATTCATCCCATTCGCAGGTCATGGTTAATATCTGTAATATTCCATTCAACCAGTCCATGGTATCTCTGTGATATTTAATTTCCTGGCATGGTATATCATGTAAATATTCATCGGGGTTAATTATTTCATTCATCCAGGTCCATGGTATATCCGGTAAATATGTCATTTATCCAGGTCATGTGTTATATCTGTAATTCATTCATCCAGTCAATGGAATCTCTGTAATATTTTCCTCCACAGGTTCATGGATATTATCTGTAAATATTCATTCATCCCAGGTCCAATGGTATACACTATGTAATTAAAATTAATTTATACCGGTCCCATGGTTAAATTCTGTAATATTCATATCAACCCAGAGTCATGGTATATCTGTACATCTTCATTATCCAGGTCCAATGGTATATCTGTAATATTCAATAATTCATCCAGGGTCATGTATATCCTGTATAATGGTCTGTGTGTCCACCATCCAGGTCCAATTGGTTGTTAATTATCTCCGTATATAAATATAACTTCCTAATATATGTACCACATTCCCAGGTAGGTACTGTATATTCACCTCAGTTGTAATCTTAATATTCATTCATCCAGGTCATGGTTCATATCTGTAATATTTCACAATCCAGGGGCACATCGGTAAAATCTTTGTAAAATTTATTCATCCAAGTTCATGGGTATATCTGTAAATACATTCCAGTCAGATATCTAAATTCATCATCAGGTCACGGTATAAATCTTGTAATATAATTATCATCCATCTGGATATCGTATCATTCTAGCCATGGTATATCTGGGTAAATATATTCCAATCCAGTCATCCGGGTCCCATCTGTTCAAATTAAATTCTCTGGTATAAATATCTCTCGAAATTCATAATCCCAGGTCCACAGTATATCTGGAAATATTCATTCATCACAGGTCACGGTATATCTTGTAATATTCATATCAACCAGGTCAATGTATAATCATCTGGTAATATCCTCATTTTCATCCAGGTTCCAAACGGTATATCTTATATATTCCATTCACATTCCAGTCACGGTATCAATCTGTAATATTCTTCATCCAGGTTCATGGTTTAGTATCTGTAAAATATTCACTTCATCCAGGTCAATGGTATAATCTGGTATAATATCCATTCAATCGCAGGTCCCCATAGTGTAATAACTGTAATATGTCAATTTCATCCAGGTTCCCATGGTAATAAATCTGGTTGTATTCTAATTGATCAACATGGACCTTGGAAGTTTTTAGGTTTTGAAAGACGTTTCTGTTAGTCATCACGACTTTTGCTTTTCTCCAATTCAAAGAGACACCTTTTAACAAGAATCTTGGGGGCACATTTATGTTACCCTGGAAAATCCCAATTAGCATATCACAGCCAGGTGTTAAGGGCCATGATTGCATAGTGGCTAAAGAGGTTGGGTTTTATAGGAACGCTCAGAGGTAAGGGTGTCAAAAACAAGCATTGTACATGGCAGACAGTTGGTGTCCGACCCCCCCCTCTATTAGGCTTGGTTTCTTTATTTTCACAATAAATGGCCCTCCTTGACACCTCTCTCTGAAACCAGTCAATTATTCCTTTGCCAATATGTTAACATTACAATATTCAAAGGTTATGTCCTTTATCCTTAAGATGCAGGTACACGGCTGAGTCCTGACCCGAGGAATTGGCTCTTTCTGTGCTGGGCCATACGTTGATGTAGTTGCTGTTGGTTCTCCCCCACGTCACAAAATAGCACTCCTTCACTGCGCTGCGCACTGCATATATGATGTCGCTTTTTCTTGTGTTTCGGTATTGGGTCTTCGGATGTACCAATTGCTGCCTCAAGTTTTCACAAGTTTTTAAGGGCTCCTCTGAGATGTTTCATTTCTTTAGCCTTCGCCTCTGTGCTAGTGGGGATGTTCTCAAGCTCTGTTTGCAGGGTTTCTGATGACACCCAGCTTGTGATCTAAAGGGGTGGTGGGGAGTCAAACATCAAATACTGATCTGTGTGTTGGTTTTCTGTAAACCTCTACTTCCTGTTTACCATTCTCCCCCTACTTTCTACCAAGCAGTCCAAGAAAGCCAGTTTGTTGTTTTGGCTCTTCCCTTGAAAATTTGATTTACAAAATGTCAAACGAAGTAGAAGGGAAAGAAAAAGAACATGAATACCAACAGTGAAGGGGGAAAGCAAGACAGGAAGAAAGAACATGGTCATCCCATATGTAGCAGAGGTCTCCGAGAAAATTAAGTAAGAATTTTCAAAAAACACGTATCCCTGCTGCTTTAAAATGAACAACACACTGAGGCAGCAATTGGTACATGCCGAAAGACCCCAATACTGAAACACAAGAAAAACGACATCATATATGCAGTGCTGTGCAGTGAAAATGCTCTGATTTGTATGTGGGGGAGACAAACAGCAACTGCATCAATGTATGGACCCAAGAGGAGCCAATTCCTTGGGTCAGGACTCAGCCATGTACCTGCATCTTAAGGATAAAGGACATACCTTTTTTAGATTGTAATGTTAACATATTGGGCAAAGAACTGACTGGGTTCAAGAGAGGTGTCAAGGGGCCTTATGTATAAAACTCAAAGCCAAGAGGTGGGGGGGGGGGTTTGACACCAACTGTCTGCCATTACAATGCCGTTTTTACACCTTACCCTGGGCGTTCCTACAAACACCTCTTAGTCCTATGCAATCACACCACCCTTAACACCTGGCTGTGATATGTCTAATTGGGACTTTCCAGAGTACATAATTGCACAGATTCTTGTACAGTCATTCTGAATTGAGAGAATCCAGTCGGATGACTAGCGAAACGTCTTCAAGAACTAAACTTCAAGTCCAGTTGATCTAATTGAATACAACGAATATACCCAGGTATTGACCCATTTACCCCTGATGGTTCCCATGCACTTATACCCCTCTGTCCCCGACACTAACTCATACCCCTGTACCCATCCACTACACCCCTCCAGGCATAGATATGCCTCTACATCTTGCTGGTCCCCTCACCCAGGAAACAAATTGTAGTTCAGTGCAGAGGTATGGTTCCTTCTCTGCTGGATTCATGCTATTCTCTCTGGTAAAGAGCTACCCATGACAAATATTACACATTCCAAAGACCATGGTAAAAAGAACATAGGTTCATGTTAAATTCTGGGTAGGTGTTCCCTCGTTAGACACTTACACAACCTGTCTGCCCCACTTACTGTACATTGTACCAACCTTTTATCATCCCGCCTTATAGCAATACTTGCAAACCGAGGTAAATGGCATCAATGTTCCACCTGCCCATACACCAATATAACATTCTAGGCACAATGTTTATCTGCCTGGAGATCGGTTACTTGGTACGTACCATAAACATTGATGTTCAAAAAATGTTCACTTTCTTCAGATCCATCCTCTATGACAATCACGTATCTTCCTTCATCCTCTCTCTGTACATTGTCAATGTGAAATTCCTTCTCCTCTACATTGAAGAGAATCTTTTATCTATGGTTCAGGTTCACTTTTGGGCTCGTAACTCTACTTGAACTTTGTTTTTTTTGATGATGATTTTCTTTAACATTAATTTAGAGTAATTTTTGTCCTGTGATATTCACTGGAAGAACAAGGGACTTTCCAAAAATTCCCTTCCAAAGTGTCTGTCTGGATTCTCCAATGCAACCTTAAGGAGAAGGGAAAAAATAAAATTATAACTATGGATGCAAAAAATTATAGACTCTATAGGACAAAATAAGACTACTATAGGACAAATATATAGACTACTATAGGACAAATATATAGACTACTATAGGACAATATGTAGATACTATAAGGAACAAATATATAGACTACTATAGGACAACTATATAGACTTGTAGGACAAATATATAGAGTAAACTATAGGAAAAAATATAGACTATTATAGGACAAATATATAGAGCTAACTATAGGAAAATATGTAGACTACTGTTAGAACACTATATAGACTACTGAAGGACAAATATATAGACTACTATAGGACAAATATGTAGACTTAGATAGGACAAATATGTAGACTTAGATAGGACAGATATATAGACTCCGATAGGACAAATATATAGACTACTGTAGGACAAATATATAGACTTCCGTTAAGAACAATATTAGAGTACTATAGGACTCTATAGGACTTCTAAGTAAATATAGACTACTGTCGGACAAATAATATAGACTACTATAGGACAACTAATAGACTATTGAAAGGACAAATATATAGACTCTATAGGAACAATCCATAGCAATATTACTATAGGAACAAAAATATAGGACATAATATGAACAAATATAGAACAACTATAGGGCAAATATAAGACAAACTATAGGACAAATATATAGACTAACTATAGGACAACTATATAGACTACTGAAGGACAAAATATAGACTACTTAGGACAATACATAGGTACTATAGGACAATATAGACTACTATAGGCCAAATATATAGACTACTATAGGACAAATATAGAGACTACTATAGGACAAATATATAGACTACTATAGGACAAATACATAGACTTCAATAGGACAAATATATAGACTACTATAGGACAAATATATAGACTTCTATAGGGCAAATATATAGACTTCTATAGGGCAAATATATAGACTTCTATAGGGCAAATATATAGCTACTGTAGGACAAATATACAGACTACTATAGGACAAATATATAGAGTACTATAGGATAACTATATAGACTACTATAGGACAAATACATAGACTTCAATAGGACAAATTATAGACTACTATAGGACAAATATATAGACTTCTATAGGGCAAATATATAGACTTCTTAAGGGCAAATATATAGACTACTGTAGGACAAATATACAGACTACTATAGGACAAATATATAGAGTACTATAGGATAACTATATAGACTACTGTAGGACAAATATATGGACTACTATAGGACAAATACATAGGCTACTATAGGACAAATATAGAGACTACTATAGGACAAATATAGAGACTACTATAGGACAAATAAATAGACTACCTATAGGACAACTATATAGACTACTGAAGGACAAATATATAGACTACTATAGGACAAATACATAGGCTACTATAGGACAAATATAGAGACTACTATAGGACAAATATATAGACTACTGTAGGACAAATATATAGACTACTATAGGACAAATATATAGACTACTTTAGGACAAATACATAGGCTACTATAGGACAAATATATAGACTACTATAGGACAAATATATAGACTACTATAGGACAATATGAGACTACTATAGTACAAATATATCGACTACTATAGGACAATATAGAGACTACTATAGGACAAATAACAGGACAAATATACAGAATACTAATAACAAATTCTCCCTAAAGTAGATTTATCACTCACATTTTGAAGACAATCTGCACAATTACTTGGAGGCGCATGTATGCTATTTAGATATATTGCTCTCTATTGCCCCCTTAAGGCAATGCACTAAGCCGAATGGCTCTCTATACATTCCGAATTTGTAATGTAATTTGTCGGTGTCAAAGATTCTGTCCTAAAAGAGCTGCTATCAGCTCTGTAAATTGGTTGAGCAACTTTTACACACCACCGCAACCACTGTTATTTCTGTCTTGATGCTGCGTTAACCCTTGGTACATCGGTTAATGTTGCTGTAGAGAAAATAGCGATAATGGCACTACGTAATTGCCCCAATTATATTTACATGAACAGATATTAGAATTATATTACAGATTTTTATTTTCAATATCTTGCGTGACCAATATTAGATTGAAGGTTCTGTTGTAATTTACCTAAACTCATACTGTCCAATTTTGGCATATGAAATCCAAAATGGTAGAAAAAGTAATTTAAGGTGAATGTAAAATTGTGTGTTAAAAAAAAAAAATACTTAAGGGCCACTGTGGTCTCCAAACAAGTTATGGTTAAATGAAAGCCTGCAGTATTTAATTAAAAAATGCGCCAACAATCACATCTCTGGCTGCAGCCTGTGAGAATTACATTACGGTGAATGTTCAAGTTTCCTGTTTCCAGTAGGTTGTGTGACATCACCTGACTGTCACATGACTACAAGTTGGTCACTGGCTAAAACCAGGAAGTGTTCAAGCAGGAAGTAATTTTGCTAAACGTTTCCAGCAATAACGTCTCACAATTTTATTTAGAGATGTGATTGGGGTTTATTTTGAAGGTACATGAAAGATTTTTATATATTCTTTACTAGTTTTGGAAAAACTGGAGACCACAGTTACCCTTTAAATATTATTCTGCAAATTTCTAGGGTGATAGAATTTAACTGCCAAGCGTACTTACTAGATATACTGTATGAATTAGAAGAATACTCCTACATTGCTGTTAGCTCTCCCTTGCCGTTCATGGCCGTAATTCAGTTGCTAAAAGTATGTCCATCCCCGATAACGAAAGGATTTTATCACCCAGTGTCATCCATGCGCACCATTCACAGAGCTATAATTGTCCAATAATATCGCTATATCTATGGTGACCACTAACCATTAGCAAAGGAGGTGTGTCAGATGGTGAGGCAAGCTCCTGGGTGATATCTTCTACCTTCCTATGAATTATAGAACTAATGTTTAAAACAAAGGTGTCAAACTTGCGGCCCCCAGATGTTTTATAACCACAACTCCCAACATTCCCTGGCTGAATGCTGGGAGATGTAGTTTTCAAACATCTGAAGAGCCGCAAGTTTGAGATCCCTGTTTAAAACCTAAAAATATGACTTTAAAAGGGCAACTGTGGTTTTCTGATAAGTTAGGGTTAAATAAAAGACAGCATCTTTATTTTAAAATAAGTTCTGGTTCATACTACTTGCTTGCGCGGCCTGTGAGAAATGATATGGAAGATAAGGTTAAACGCCTTGCTTCCAGTAGCTTGAGTGCATCACCTACCCCTCTGCCTTCCTCTGTTACTGGGGGCAGAGCATGCTCATTTAAGACTTAATGCTAAGAAAGACAGGAAGTACCTGTACAGACTTAAATGGCATTTCCACCCCCCAACTAAGTTGCCCCACTTTGCTCAATATGGTTGTCCTGCCGGGCCTGATGAAAGTAGAGGCAACTGAAGAGTAGGAGCCTATCTGTGTGTTATCTGTATCTGCCTCTTCCTGGCTCCCTTGAGAGGTTTGTGGCTGTGCAGTGGAGCTCTCCCCCCCAGTTTCCTTTAATAAACCATCGCTTCAGAGGCAAAATAAAATGATTTAGATTAATCAAATCCCCCCAACCCTACATGCTAAGTTAAATCCCCATAATCAGCTGCTTAGTGTATTTACCAGACTATCAGGGAGATTCATAAAAGTTCTTATCGTTTAAAATGGTGCTAATTTTGCCCCAACCAATCATGTTAGCTTTCAAATGGTAATACACATCTGATTGATTGGGGCAAAAATTAGCACCATTTAAACGATAAGAACTTTTATTGAATAACCCTGCTTGTTCCTTCAGCTCCCTCTGCTGCTCTTCCCAGGAAGGCAACAGAAGGGCTGGGCGTGTCAATGATGGCTTTTTATTTAACACTTTGTGATATATTGATGTATCTATATGATTTCTTTCTTGGATAATGACTGACAGTGTGTGTGTGTAGAGAAAAACACAATACACTACCCAACCTACAGCCCTAAAAAGCATTATAACAGTAATTGTTATTTAGGGAGAAATCTTTGGAAATAAATGTTACAGGCAGGAAAAGTGTAAAATGTATTTACAGCAAGATATTTTTTTAAAGGTTATTACCCATCCAGGTCATAGTATATCTGTAATATTCATCCATCCAGGTCATGGTATATCTGTAATATTCATTCATTCAGGTCATGGTATATTGTAATATTCATCCATCCAGTCATGGTATATCTGTAATATTCATCCACCATCCAGTCATGGTATATTCTAATATTCATTCATCCAGGTCACAGTATATCTGTTATATTCATTCATCCAGGTCATGGTATATCTGTAATATTTTTCATCCAGGTCATGGTAAATCATTATATTCACCACCCGGTCATGGTATATTTGTAATATTCATCCATCCAGGTCATATATATCTGTTATCTTCATTCATGCAGTTCATGGTATATCTGTAATCTCATAGGAGGTGATCGAATATCATCCATCCAGGTCATGGTATATCTGTAATATTCATCCATCCAGGTCATGTATATCTGTAATATTCAGCCATCCAGGTCATGGTAAATCTGTAATATTCATCCATCCCAGGTCATGGTATATCTGTAATATTCATTCATCCAGCCAGGTATATCTGTATATTCATCCATCCAGGTCATGGTATATCTGTAATTATTCATTCATCCTAGGTCATGGTATATCTTGTATATTCATTCACATCCAGGTCATGGGATATCTGTATATTCATACCATCCAGGTCATGGTATATCTGTAATATTCAATCCATCCAGGTCCATGGTATATCTGTAATATTCATTCATCTAGTTTATGGTATATACTGTAATATTCATTCATCCAGGTATGGTAATACTGTAATATTCATTCATCCAGTCACGGTATGAATCTGTAATATTCATCATCCAGTCATGGTATATCTGTAATATTCATTCATCCAGTCTGGTATAATCTGTACTATTCATCCATCCAGTCAGCGTATATCTGTAATATTCATTCATCCAGGTCACGGTATATCTGTACTATTCATTCCATCCCGGTCACTGTATATCTGTATATATCATCATGCCAGGTCATGGTTATATCTGTAATATTTATCTCATCCAGTCCATGGTAATAATATCTGTAATATTCATTCATCCAGTCATGGTATATCTGTAATTCTCATTCATGCCTCCAGCAGTCATGGTATATCTGTAATACATTCATCCAGGTCATGGTATATCTGTAATATTCATCCATCACAGGTCACATGGTATATCTGTAATATTCATCCATCCAGGTCATCGGTATATCTGTGAATATTCATTCTCATCAGGTCTGTATATCTGTAATATCATCCATCCAGGTCATGTATATCTGTAATATTCATTCATCCAGGTCACTGGTATGATCTGTAATATTCATTCATCCCAGTCACAGTATATCTAATATTTTATCCAGGTCATGGTATCTGTAATATTTCATTCCATCCAGGTCACGGTACTATCTGTAATATTCATTCATCCAGTCACAGTATATCTCTATATTAATTATCCGGTCATGGTGAATCTGTATATCATCCATCCAGGTCAGGTATATCTGTAATATTCATCCCATCCAGGTCATGGTATATCTGTAATATTCATCCATCCAGGTCCAGTATATCTGTAATTCATCCACAGTCACGGTATATCTGTATATTCACCATCAGGTCCGGTATATCTGTAATATCATCCATCCAGGTCCGGTATACTGTATATTCATCTATCCAGGTCATGTATATCTGTATATTCATCCATCCAGGTCACGGTATATCTGTAATCATTCATTCATCAGGGTTCATGGTATATCTGTATATTCATCATCCAGGTCATGGTATTCTGAATATTCATTCATCCAGGTCAGAATCTGTAATATTTCAGTCAAATATAGATACTGGACTTAAAGTTAACCTTTTCTTCTAGTCATCCGACAAGATCTCTCAATTTATAAATTGGATCACTAGAGAGTGTCTTCCAATTCGCCTCATCACAAGAGCAGTGATGAAACTTTAGGTAAGTGCCAACGCAATGTTAAGAACAATCCACAGGTGATGTTTAGGTTCTTACCCTGGGTGGTATATGTGGCAAGCAGAAGAGAAGAAGAGAAGGGAGTATAGTTCTCTTTATATCTGTTCGATGTGTTGCCCCAACAATAATTAGTTTTTTTGTTTAGGTGACTGAGAGAATGACCACTGGCAGTATCCTTAGTATATTTTTTTACAACAAATAGCTCAAACTACCACTCCTAATAATCATAAAAGTCAATGTAACATATAACCAGCATGTTCCATGTCTATTTATATTACATTCAAATACATTTTCTTTCTTCCGGATCTACTACTGCCATTAATTATCTAGATAGAACCTTTCATTATCGGTGTCTCTCCATTGTAATATGACTCATAACGTGGACGTTTTGAAGATAGAAAATCCAACTTACCAATGTCTAAGCTGATAGAGCGAGCAGGCACCACCGACAGAGACAGACATGGTTCTTTTACCACTTCTTACAGCACATCTGTTTTCCTGTTAGATGCTGAGCTGACAGTTGAGTGGTAAAAACAATTGACAGTAGGGTTGATTTAAATAAAGTATGATTGTGCATACCATGACATTTCCATGTATGCACTGCACGTATATAGCATAATCTGTCTATTTAATAAGAATGGCAGACATTTACCGTGTGCTGTTAATTTGGAGCAACGAATCAGAGTTTAACCTTTAAGACTTGTCTACTACAGTTTGACAATCTCTATCTTGCTTTGAGTTGGGTGTAAGATTAACAGCACAGGCAAAATGTGCTGCACCTCTATATTAAATAAGCCCCTCTGAGTTCTTAGAACAGGGTTCCAAGCTGTAGCTTTATAAGGGCAACAGGGAAGGGTTCTGTTTTAATTTTTATTTAATATAGTTAGCATAAACAAAATAATCCCAAATGGGGGCACACAATGGGACAAGCGCTTACACTATAGTAGGACCACCCTTAACTAGATAGTTGGACACCCTTTAACTAGAGTATGGGACACCCCTACATATCACCCTTAAAGATAGGACACCACTTTAACTATGAGTAGGACCCCCCACTCACTATGAGATAGGGCACACCCCCTTAACTAGAGTAGGACAATCCACTTAACTAGAGTGGACCCCCTTAACCTAGTAGAGGACACACACTTTACACAGAGTAGGACACCCTCTTAACTATGAGTTGGACCGAAACCCCATAACAGAGTATGGACACCTCTTATCTTATAGTTGAATGAAACCCTTAACTGCAGTAGGTATCACCACCTTAACCAGATAGACTAAGGACACCACCATAACTAGAGTAGGACAACCCCTTAACTAGAGTGGAAACCACTTACCAGAGTAGTGACAACCCCTTAACTAGAGTTGGACACTCCCAACTAACGTAGGACAGTAAGGACCAAACTCACCTTAACATAGAGTAGGATCCCCAACTTATACACTAGAGTAGGGACATAGATCCACCATTAACTCTAGAGGTTAGTGACAAACCCCTTAACTTAGATAAGGAAGCACGCCACCTGGGAACAAGTTGTACCCCCATAACTAGAGTAGGACCAACCCCTTAACTAGATAGGACATTGCCCACTTAACTAGAGAGTAGACCCTCTTACGTAGGAGTATCAGACATCCACCTTAACTAGAGTAGGACACCACTTAACTAGAGTAGGACTCAACCCTAACTAGAGTAGGACAACCACTTAACTAATTAGACACCCTTACTAGCATACGAAGATAGTAGGACACACCCCATACCTGAGACTTAGTAACCCCCCTTAACTAAGAGTAGACCCATTTTAACCTAGAGTAGGACCCCCCTTACTAGAGTAGGACACCACTTACTAGAGTAGGTACATACCCCTTAACTAAGTAGGACACCCACACCTTCCACCAGAGTAGGACACTCCCACTTAACTAGAGTTGGACACCCCTAACCTATAGATAGGACACTCTTAACTTGAATAGGACCCCCCCTTAACTTAGATATGAACCCCTGAACTAAGAGTATTATGACAAGTCACTTCCAACAACTCTAACTGACAGATCAGGACATAACCCCTTAACACTAAGAGTTGACCTCCACTTAACAGATTAGGACACCCCCTTACTAGAGTTGAGGTACAACCCTCATAAGCCTAGAGAGTAGGACTACAATCCCCTTAACTAGGTAGGTACACCACTTACTAGAGTAGGAACCCCCTTAACTAGAGTAGGACAACCCCTTAACTAGAGTAGGACACCAACTAGTAGACCTATAGATATGGACACCCATAACATGAGAGCTAGGACACCCTTAACTAATTAGGACCCCTTAAACTAGAGTAGGACCACCCCTTAACTGGGAGGTAGTGGTACACCCCTTAACTAGAGTAGGAAACCACTTAACTAGGTAGTACAACCGCCCCTTAACTAGAGTAGGACACCACTACTAGGACACCCGCGTAAACGTATGAGTAGGGCACCCTTAAACAGAGTAGGACAACCCACTTACACAGAGTAGGACCCCCCTTAACTGATAGTACAACCCCTTAGACTCCGAGTAGACACCCACTTAACTGAAGTAGACAACCCCCCTTACTAGAGTAGGACACCCCTTAACTAGAGTAGGACAACCAACTTTAACTAGAGTGGACCCCCCCATAACTAGAGTAGGACTAGCACCTCGCTTAACTAGAGTATGACAGACCCTTAACTAGGTAGGACACCCCTTAACTAGAGTAGGATAAACTAGAGTAGGGCCACTTAGCAACAGGAGTAGGTACACGACCTTAACTAGAGATTGGACACCACCATAACTAGAGTAGGACACCCTTAACTTGAGTAGGACCCCCCTTAACTAGATATTGACACCACTTACACTTAGAGTAGATACACCTTAATCCCAGAGTAGGACACCACTTAACGTAGAGTAGGACACCCCGTAACTAGAGTAGGCCACCTTCCCTTACTAGAGTAGCTGACAGGGCACCCCTTCACTCAGTATGGACACCCCTTAACTAGAGTTGGACAACCCCATAACCAGTACGTAGGGGGGCCACCTCTTATATAACCCTTGAGTAGGACCCCCTTAACTAGAGTAGGAGCACCACTTAACTAGAGTAGGACACCTTAATGAGTAGACGACCCTTAACTAGAGTAGGAAGCCACACTTAACTAGGAGTAGGACACCCCTTAACTAATAGGTACAAACGACCCCTTAACTAGGAGTCATAAGACACCACCTACTAGCTAGTAGGACACCTTAACTATAGTACTACCCGTAACTAGAGTAGGAACACTTAACTAGCGTAGGACCAACCGCCTTAACTAGAGTAGGTCACCCTATACTAAGGTAGGACACCCTATAATCTAGAGTGAGACACCCCTTAATCTAGAGTAGGACACACCTTAACTGATAGGCCTTGCAACTACTGAGTAGGGACCCACCCCTATAACTAGAGTAGGAACCCTACCCCTTAACTATAGTAGGCATAATACCCCTTAACTAGAGTGTATGGCACCCCTTTCAACTAGAGTAGGACAGACCCCTTAACCAGAGTAGGACACCCAACTTAATTAGCTATGAGTAGACCACACCTTAAACTAGAGAGGACACCCCTTAACGAGTAGGTAGCAACCCCTTAACTAGCGAGTAGGACAGTCCCTTAACTAAGAGTAGGACACCCCACTTAACTAGAGTAGGCGACTATAGACCCCCAACTTAGTAGAGAGCACTAGAGTAGGACACCCAATCTAGACACCTTAACAGTAGTAGGACACCCCTATAACTATGAGTAGGACACCCCTTAACAGAGTAGGACTACACCCCTTAAGCCTATGAGTGGACACTGATAAACAATCCCTTAATAGAGTATACAAAACGTGACCCCTACCCTAAGTTAGTAGGACCACCCCTTAACTAGAGTAGGACACCACTTAACTAGAGTAGGACACCACTTAAACTAGAGTAGACCCTTAACAGAGTAGGCACCCTTAACTAGAGTAGGACACCCCTTAACTACTAGTAGGACACCCTAACTAGTAGTAAGACACCACTTAACTAGAGTAGGACCACCACTAACTAAGTAGTGAACACCCTTAACTAGAGTAGGACACCCCTAAACTAGAGTAGGAATACCCCTTAACTAGAGTTAGCACTCCCTAAGAACTGCACTAGGATACTCCCTTAACAGAGTAGACACCCCTTAACTAGAGTAGGACACCACATTAACTAGTAGTAGGATATCCCCCTTCATAGAGTAGGACAACCCTTAACTAGGTAGGTACATAAGAGTAGCACCTCCTTACTTCAACTAGGTAGGACACCCACTTAAACTAGAGTAGGACACCCCTAACTAGAGTAGGAACACCCTAACTAGAGTTAAGACCACCCCTTACATATAACCCCTATGAGTAGACACTGTCTTAACTTGAGTAGGACACAACCATTACTAGATTAGAGAACCCCTTAACTAGAGTAGAGACACCAACAAGTAGGACTAACGAGTAGGAACCCCTTAACTAAGACCCCTTAACGAGTAGGAACCCACTTAAACTAGAGTAGACACCCATAACTAAGTAGGACACACCCCTTAATGATACATTAAGAGTAGGACACCACTTAACTAGAGTAGGACAACCACTTAACTAGAGTAGGCTACGAAGGACACCACTTAACTAGAGGTAGGACACCCCTGTAACTAGACGTGGACACCCATAATAGAGTAGGGACACCTCTTAAAACTTGATAGGACCCCCCTTAACTAGAGTAGGACACCACTTAACTATAGTTAGACACCACTTAAATAGAGTAGGACACCCCTTAACTAGGGAACATAATGGGACACCCCTTAACTAGAGTAGGACAACCCCTTAACTAGAGTAGGACACCCTAACCTAGAGTAGACACCTACTGAGTAGGACACACACCTTAAATAGAGTAGAACACCATAACTAGAGTAGGAAAAACCCTTAAATCTAGAGTAGGACAACCACTTAACTAGAGAGGTACACCCCTTAACTAGAGTAGGACCACACAAATACAGAAGGTATTATCTAGAGAGGATTTTTATATTATTATTATATTTATTATTATTATTATATTTATTATTATTATTGCCTTATTCTAGAACACTATAATCTTCTCAAACTCTCACTGTACCATTTTTTTGTTGATCATCTCTATTTCTTTATATTATCCCAACTGAAACATCTTATATTTCATCTGTCATCAAGTGCCTCTTATTATCTACTAAACTCTTGTGCAATTTCCATGGTAACTGGAATGGTGAGTCTGTTCTATGCGTGAATTGCGATTGTCTGTTAAATAACGTGAAATTATCTCTCCTCTCCATTGTGCTGGAAAGCAATGATTACTGAGCGTGTGAATTGACTCATGGGATAGTCAGTTTCCTGTGGGAAGGGGGGGGGGGAGGGTGGCTTGACAACAAAGTAATTTTCTTCAGTTGTACTAGGAAATAATGATCACCCATATAGTAAAGGGGAACTTGGGTCTCCAAACAGTATAAATGAAAGGCACAGTTTTTCGACCCTTTAAAACGAGCCATCAACCACCTGTACTACCGTGCTCCACAGCCCAGATATAAAAGGAATGATGACTAATGGGGTGGGCGGCGGACATGGTACATCCTAAGGTTCTCTGAACGTGCCGCCGGAACGGGAGCACACATGCTCAGGATCCCTCAGTGTTGAGGGAATACAGGAAGGTCCCTCCCTCGCTCTCTGTGTTGCCCCTCCCACCACAGCACTGTGAGTGTGTGCGGGAACCAAGGTGACCTGTTGAAGTGGGCCGGAACCATGGCATCCGCGTGAGGATGGAGGGGATTCAGTCACCCGACAGGTGGCGTGTGGCACAGCATCCCGTGAGTGGGCTGGGTCCCATCATGGGGCTGTAATGAAGGGGCCAAGGTGCTGGCTGCCAACTGGTAGGGGACCTGGGTGGGTCAATGATCGTGACCGGTGACCAGGGTGCTGCAAGGAGAGGCAGACACCGGCAATTGATCACCAGGTTTCAGAGCAGAGAAAGTGCAGCGGGACCTGGTGATGTGCTGGCTGCCGCATATACACCCAAAAAATGTAAATTCTTCAAACTATGTAAAACTAAACAATGAAATAAATTGCAAATTTCTCAGGAGCCATTTCTATCAATTTACCTAAAGTCATTTTTGGACCACACTTCCCCTTTAAAGGGCACTATCCAGCCGTAAAATAAGTGATGCATTAGAAAGTTTAATCACCCCACCCCCTTAATCTCCCTACCACGAGCACACGACACTCCACACAACAGCACCGACAACACTGGTTCACATTATCCACAAGTTCCCCTGTATGTATGGTCACGTTATTAAGTATAACACGGGCGATTAGCTATTTCAACTGAGTTGAATTTAAGTTAGCAGCTACTAGTGATCCTATCCCACTGAAATTTGTGGAATGCCATAACCTTGAACTGACCTATAACCAGAGCATTTCTGTCAAACTAAGTTTCCAGTATTCCCTGACTACCCCTTTAATGTTGCAGTGTTTGTGTATGTGGCATTGCTGTGTGTTGTATTTCACAAACATTCTGGAGGCATGGGGGCATCTATAGTCATTAAAAATAAAGTGATATGTGCCTAGCTCATTTATACAAAAGTGAATGAATTGGGAGAATTTAATTTTGCATAATAGATTAATTTAATTAATCTTCAGTTGCCTTAAGAAACTATGGCAATAGAAAATATCGTTTTATAAAGAGTATATCTTGCAAAAAGATCCCCAGGAAAGCATGTGCTGTGCATTGTTCATAGGTCAAGGCTTGTATTTTCTTTTAATCTCATTCCTCCCCAGAATTGTTAGTGGGTAATCGACACGCTGCCAGGATGATTGTCACCTGTAAGACCTGATTGGTCCGGGCAGGGTAACACGCTTGCCAGTATCCTTCCGTGGATCAGGAGTTTTCCTAGAACTCTCTGCGTAGTGGAGCATTTAAACACCGGTAGGCCAGCATTACCATGAGGGTTTTCCATCTTCTCCATTGTAATGTCTATGGGGTAAGTACAAGACAAACTCGAGAGAATGTGTGGTGTTTAGTAGGCTATCGCGTTCGCTGCATTAAAGCAACGCAAGTCGTAACTACTTTATAGAAGGATTAGTTTGCGTTGAAGTTCCCATCAGTGACTATGGTACGTATGTCCTTTATACAACCCGCCCAATACTATTATAGCTGAATCGTATTACTACGTCGCTTGAGTCTAATAACAAAATCACAGACCAGTACATTATACACATGTTGCCCTAAACGTGCGCCTAATTGATGAAACAGAGAGAGAGAGAGAGAGAGAAAGAGAGAGAGAGAGAGAAAGAGGGAGAGAGACAGAGGTGGAGCCAGAAAGGGAGTGAGAAAGAGTTTGAGAGAGAGAGAGTGGAGAGAGAAAGTGAGAAAGAGTTTAAGAGAGAGAGAGAGTGAGCGCGCGGGAGCAAAAAAGAGTGCGTAAGAGAGTTTGAGAGAGAGAGAGCGGGAGAGAGATAGAGTGAGAAAGAGTTTGAGAGACAATAAAACAGAGCGAGAGAGAGTGAGAAAGAGTTTGAGAGAGAGACAGGCAAGAGAGAGAAAGTGACAAAAAGAGTTTGAGAGAGAGTTTTAGAGAGAGAGAGAGAGAGAGAGATTACAAATCATCCAGGTATGGTATAATCTGTAATTATTTATTCATCTACGGTCATGGTATATCTGTAATATTCATCATTCAGGTCATGGTATATCGTAATTTCATCCATCCAGGTCATGGTTTATATCTGTAATATTATCATCATCCAGGCAGGTATATCTGTAATATTCATTCATCCAGGTCATGGTATATCTGTAATATTCATTCATCCAGGTCATGGATATATCTGTAATATTCATTCATCCAGGTCATGGTATATCTGTAATATATCCATCCAGGTCATGGTAATATCTGTATATTCATTCATCCAGGTCATGGTATATCTGTAATATTTATTCATTCCAGGTATGGTATATCGTAATATTCATTCATCCAGGTCACGGTATATCTGTAATATTCATTCATCCAGGTCACGGTATATCTGTAATATTCATTCATCCAGGTCAGGTATATATCTGTAATATTCATTCATCCAGGTCATGGTATATCTGTAATATTCATTCATCCAGGTCATGGTATATTCTGTAATATTCATTCATCAGGTCATGGTATATCTATAATATTCATCCATCCAGGTCATGGTAATATCTGTAATATTCATTCATCCAGGTCATTTTATATCTGTAATATTCATCCATCCAGGTCATGGTATATCTGTAATATTCATTCACCCAGGTCATGGTATATCTGTAATATTCATTCATCCAGGTCATGGTATATCTGTAATATTCATTCATCCAGGTCAGGTATATCTGTAATATTCATTATCAGGTCATGGTATATCTGTAATATTCATTCATCCAGTTCATGGTATATCTGTAATATTCATTCATCCAGGTCATGGTATATCTGTAATATTCATCCATCCAGGCCATGGTATATATGTAATATTCATTCATCCAGGTCATGGTATATCTGTAATATTCATCCCTTCAGGTCATGGTATATCTGTAATATTCATTCATCCAAGTCATGGTATATCTGTAATATTAATTTATCCTGGTCATGGTATATCTGTAATATTCATTCATCCAGGTCATGGTATATCTGTAATATTCATCCATCCAGGTCATGGTATATCTGTAATAATTCATTTCATACAGGTCATGGTATATCTGTAATATTCATTCATTAGGTCATTATTATCGTTAATATTCATCATCCAGGTCATGGTATATCTGTAAATTCCATTCATCCAGGTCATGGTATATCTGTAATATTATTCATTACCAGGTCATGGTATATCTGTAATATTCATTCATCCAGGTCATGGTATATCTGTAATATTCATTCATCCAGGTCATTATATATCTGTAATATTCATCCATCCAGGTCATGGTATATCTGTAATATTCATTCACCCAGGTCATGGTATATCTGTAATATTCATTCATCCAAGTCATGGTATATCTGTAATATTAATTTCATTCATGGTCATGGTATATCTGTAATATTCATCACCCAGGTCATGGTATATCTGTAATATTCATCATCCAGGTCATGGTATATCTGTAATATTCATCATCCAGGTCATGGTATATCTGTAATATTTATCCATCCAGGTCATGGTATATCTGTAATATTCATTCATCCAGGTCATGGTATATCTGTAATATTCATTCATCCAGGTCATGTAATTATGTAATATTCATTCATCCAGGTCACGGTATATCTGTACTATATCATTTCCAGGTCATGGTATATCTGTAATATTCATTCATACAGGTCACGGTATATCTGTAATATTCATTCATCCAGGTCATGGTATATCTGTAATATTCATTCATCCAGGTCACTGTATATCTGTAATATTCATTCATCCAGGTCACGTATATTCGTAATATTCATTCATCCAGGTCACGGTATATCTGTAATATTCATTCATCCGGTCCTGGTATATCTGTAAATCATTCATCCAGGTCAGGTAAATCTGTAATATTCATTCATCCAGGTCACGGTAATCTGTAAAATCATTCATCCAGTCATGGTATCTGTAATATTCATTCATCAAGGTCATGTATATCTGTAATATTCATTCATCCAGGTCATGGTATATCTGTAATATTCATTCATCAGGTCATGGTATATCTGTTGTATTCAATTAGATCAACTGGACTTGAAGTTTAGTTTTTGAAGACGTTTTGTTAGTCATCCGACTTGCTTTCTCAATTCAGAATGACTTGTACAAGAATCTGTGGCAATTATGTACCCTGGAAAATCCCAATTAGCATATCACAGCCAGGTGTTAAGGGCATGATTGCATAGTGGCTAAGAGGTGTTATAGGAACGCTCAGAGTAAGGTGTCAAAACAGCATTGTACATGGCAGACAGTTGGTGTCGACCCCCCCTCTATTTAGGCTTGGTTTCTTTATTTTTCACATAATGGCCTCCTTGACACCTCTCTTGAACCAGTCATTTCCTTTGCCAATATGTTAACATTACAATATTCAAAGGTATGTCCTTTATCCTTAAGATGCAGGTACACGGCTGAGTCCTGACCCGAGGAATTGGCTCTTCTGTGCTGGGCCATACGTTGATGTAGTTGCTGTTGGTCTCCCCCACGTACAAATCAGAAGCATCTTCACTGCGCTGCACTGCATATATGATGTCGCTTTTCTTGTGTTTCGGTATTGGGTCTTTCGGATGTACCAATTGCTGCCTCAAGTTTTCCACAAGTTTTAAGGGCTCCTCTGAGATGTTTCATTTCTTTAGCCTTCGCCTCTGTGCTAGTGGGGATGTTCTCAGCTCTGTGTTGCAGGGTTTGATGACACCCAGCTTGTGATCTAAAGGGTGGTGGGAGTCAAACATCAAAATACTGATCTGGTGTGTTGGTTTTCTGTAAACTCTAATTCCTGTTTACCATTCTCCCCTACTTCTACCAAGCAGTCCAAGAAAGCCAGTTTGTTGTTTTGGCTCTTCCCTTGAAAATTTGATTTACAAAATGTCAAACGAGTAGAAGTAGAGAAAGAAAAGAACATGAATACCAACAGTGGAAGGGGGAAAGCAAGACAGGAGAAAGAACATGGTCATCCCATATGTAGCAGAGGTCTCCGGAAAATTAAGAAGAATTTTACAAAACAACACCGTATCCCTGTCTGCTTTAAAATGAACAACACACTGAGGCAGCAATTGGTACATCCGAAAGACCCAATACTGAAAACACAAGAAAAGCGACATCATATATGCAGTGCTGTGCAGTGAAGAATGCTCTGATTTGTATGTGGGGGAGAACAAACAGCAACTGCATCAATGTATGGCCCAGCACAGAGGAGCCAATTCCTTGGGTCAGGACTCAGCCATGTACCTGCATCTTAAGGATAAAGGACATACTTTTTTAGATTGTAATGTTAACATATTGGCAAAGGAACATGACTGGTTCAAGAGAGGTGTCAAGGAGGCCATTTATGTGAAAATAAAGAAACCAAGCCTAAAATGAGGTGGGGGGTTTGACACCAACTGTCGGCCATTTACAATGCCGTTTTTTACACCTTACCCTGGGCGTTCCTACAAAACCCTCTTAGTCACTATGCAATCACACCCTTAACACCTGGCTGTGATATGCTAATTGGGACTTTCCAGAGTACATAATGCCACAGATTCTTGTACAAGTATTCTGATTGAGAGATCCAGTCGGATGACTAGCGAAACGTCTTCAAGAACTAAACTTCAAGTCCAGTTGATCTAATTGAATACAACAGATATCCCCAGGTATTGATACCCATTTACCCCTGATGGTTTCCCATGCACTTATACCCCTCTGTCCCCTGACACTCATACCCCTGTACCCATCCCACACCCCTCCAGGCATAGATATGCCTCTACATCTTGCTGGTCCCACTCACCCAGGGAAACAAATTTGTAGTTCAGTGCGAGGGTATGGTTCCTTCTCTGCTGGATTTCATGGCTATTCTCTCTGGTAAAGAGCTACCATGACAAATATTACACATTCCAAGAACCATGGTAAAAAGAAACTAGGTTCATGTTTAAATTCTGGGTAGGTGTTCCCCGGTTAGACACTTACAACACTGTCTGCCCACTTACGTACATTGTACCAACCTTTTATCATCCCTGCCTTATAGCAATATCTTGCAAACCGAGGTAAATGGCATCAATGTTCCACCTGCCCATACTACCAATATAACATTCTAGGCACAATGTTTATCTGCTGGAGATCGTTACTTGGTACGACCATAAACATTGATGTTCAAAAAAGTTCACTTTCTTCAGATCCATCCTCTATGACAATCACGTATTTCCTTCATCTCTCTCTGTACATTGTCAATGTGAAATTCCTTCTCCTCTACATTGAAGGAATCTTTTATCTATTGGTTCAGGTTCACTTTTGGGCTCGTAACTTGCTAACTTGAGTTTTTTTTGATGATTGATTTTCTTTAACATTAATTTAGAGTAATTTGTCCTGTGATATTCACTGGAAGAACAAGGGACTTTCCAAAATTCCCTTCCAAAGTGTCTGTCTGGATTCTCCAATGCAACTTGAAGGAGAAGGGAAAATAAAAATATAAACTATGGATGCAAAAAAATATATAGACTACTATAGGACAAATATATAGACTACTATAGGACAAATATATAGACTACTATAGGACAAATATATAGACTACTATAGGACAAATATGTAGACTACTATAGGACAAATATATAGACTACTATAGGACAACTATATAGACTGTAGGACAAATATATAGAGTACTATAGGACAAAAATATAGACTATTATAGGACAAATATATAGACTACTATAGGACAAAATGTAGACTACTGTAGAACAACTATATAGACTACTGAAGGACAAATATATAGACTACTATAGGACAAATATGTAGACTTAGATAGGACAAATATGTAGACTTAGATAGGACAGATATATAGACTCCGATAGGACAAATATATAGACTACGTAGGACAAATATATAGACTCCGTTAGAACAAATATATAGAGTACTATAGGACTTCTATAGACTTCTACAGTAATAGACTACTGTAGGACAAATATATAGACTACTATAGGACAACTATATAGACTACTGAAGGACAAATATATAGACTACTATAGGACAAATACATAGGCTACTATAGGACAAATATAGAGACTACTATGGACAAATATATAGACTACTATAGGGCAAATATACAGACAACTATAGGACAAATATATAGACTACTATAGGACAACTATATAGACTACTGAAGGACAAATATATAGACTACTTTAGGACAAATACATAGGCTACTATAGGACAAATATAGAGATACTATAGGACAAATATATAGACTACTATAGGACAAATATAGAGACTACTATAGGACAAATATATAGACTACTATAGGACAAATACATAGACTTCAATAGGACAAATATATAGACTACTATAGGACAAATATATAGACTTCTATAGGGCAAATATATAGACTTCTATAGGGCAAATATATAGACTTCTATAGGGCAAATATATAGACTACTGTAGGACAAATATACAGACTACTATAGGAATGAATATTACAGATATACCATGACCTGGATGAATGAATATTACAGATATACCATGACCTGGATGGATGAATATTACAGATATACCATGACCTGGATGAATGAGAACCTACACAAGCAATGCCTGGGGATCCGTATAGGGTAGAGGAACAATAAAAGAGTTTCCCAGAATTAGGGACACATCTGTTGTATAGAGAGCGTGAGGACAGCCATGTTGCTAACAGGACTAGGTAACTACATCACATTAGTGTCCCTTTTATATTAACAAAATGTAAACACCTATTTACAGAACAAATTAGCGATGTTTCCATCGAACAGATGGTGATTCGCCACCGTGACAGCTGTTTGGTCGCCCTGAACTGTACAATACAATCTGGAGATCACGTGACTTACAAATGGACACAAGACGGGAAGGAGTTAAACCATAATGACACCGTGTATCAGATCAGACTCCATCAGGACAGTACCAATTCCTCCTATACCTGCACCGCAACCAACGCGGTCAGTGAGAGATCTAAAACAGTGACACCTCGGGAAAACAGGTGTAGATCTGAACAAGGTAATGTTAGTGTCAATAATCCATCATACACAGACCACAACCTTAGGGTTAACACCTCTTTCTTTCCTTTAAAACCCCAAACTCTGCATGCTCCAAAGTACCAGCTCATTAAATGCAATGCTGTGTGGCTACAGTGAAATCAGTGCAGCCTGCGTCATGCCACTAGGTTCAATATCACTGCTATAGACGGGCAGACATACACCAGTGGTCCAATGGGTAATAATTATCCTCCATTCCTCTGCAGGTCTCCCCAGTCTATACACAAACTAAAATATAGGTCAGGACGTAGAGAACCTCTCCTTCTGGATGTCACATCAGAGGATTAGAACAGAGCGTTTTGTCCAGGGATTAATCTATTGTCCTGGTGAACTCGGCTTCTAACTCCGGGACTTAACCCTTTAATGGAAGGCTCACTGCTTAATGGCACTTGTGATTAACCCTACACTGACTTCCAGTGTGCAAAAAGCCCCTTACTGAATACTAGAATGGTCCAGGTGCAAATGCGTGATGTAGGGTATGCTAAAATCTCATTGTGTTACATTATACAGTATTAATAGAGAATTGTACCGTGTTAGCCATTGATGAAAGTGAAGACTTCAATGGATAATAAAACATTATTATTTTATATCTAAGACGTTTAAATATACAGTATATATCAGACTATCGTTGTATCAGTCTATCATTGTTATCAGTCTATCATTGTATCAGTCTATCATTGTCTTTATTATATAGTATATATCAGTCTATCGTTGTCTTTATTATATAGTATATATCAGTCTATCATTGTCTTTATTATTCTAAGCCAGACCCCTTCATTCCATACAGTAACACTATCTATAGCAGACCTCCTCTTTTCCCATACAGTAACACTATCTATAGCAGATTTCCTCTCATTCTCATACAGTAACACTATCTATAGCAGACCTCCTCTCATTCCCATACAGTAACACTATCTATAGCAGACCTCCTTCCATTCCCATACAGTAACACTATCTATAGCAGACATCCTCTTATTCCCATACAGAACACCTATCATAGCAGATTTCCTCTCATTCTCATACAGTAACGCTATCTATAGCAGACCTCCTCTCATTCCCATACAGTAACACTATCTATAGCAGATTTCCTCTCATTCTCATACAGTAACACTTTCTATAGCAGACCTCCCCTCTCATTCCCATACAGTAACACTATCTATAGCAGACCCCCTCTCATTCCCATACAGTAAACTATCTATAGCAGACCTCCTGTCATTCCCATACAGTAACACTATCTATAGCAGACCTCCTCTCATTCCATACAGTAACACTATCTTAGCAGACTCCTCTCATTCCCATACAGTAACACTATCTATAGCAGACCTCCTTATTCCATACAGTAACACTATCTATAGCAGACCTCCTCTCATTCCCATACAGTAACACTATCTATAGCAGAACCTCCTCTCATTCCCATACAGTAACACTATCTAAGAGATTTCCTGTCATTCTCATACAGTAACAGCTATCTTAGCAGACCTCCTCTCATTCCCATACAGTAACACTATCTATAGCAGACCTCTTATTCCATACAGTAACACTTATCTATAGCAGACCCCTGTCCATTCCCATACAGTAACACTATCTATAGCAGTACCTCCTCTCATTCCCATACAGTAACACTATCTATAAGCAGAGCGACCCTCCTCTCATTCCCATACAGTAACGCTATCTATAGCAGACTCCTCTTATTCCCTACGTAAACACTATCTATAGCAGACCCCCGTCATTCCCATACAGTAACACTATCTATAGCAGACCTCCTCTCATTCCACAGTAAACACTATCTATAGCAGATGTCCTCAATTCTCATCCAAACACTATCCCACAAGCAGACCTCTCTCATCCCATACAGTAACACTATCTATAGCAGACCTTTTTACCCTATACACACACACCACGCAGACCACTTCAACATACACATATCTATAGCAGACCCCCTGTCATTCCAACGTAAACACTATCTATAGCAGACCTCCTCTCATTCCATACAGTAACAATATCTAGCAGACTCTCTCATCCCATACAGTAACGCTATCTATAGCAGACCTCCTCCTTATTCCCATACAGAATACACTACTATAGCAGACCCCCTGTCATTCCCATACAGTAACACTATCTATAGCAGAAACTCCTCTCATTCCCATACTGTAACGCTAACTATAGCAGACCCCCTGTCATTCCCATACAGTAACGCTATCTACAGCAGATCTCTCTCATTCCCATACAGTACGCTATCTATAGCAGACCTCCTTCATTCCCATACAGTAACACTATCTATAGCAGACCTCCTCTCATTCCCATACAGTAACGCTATCTATAGCAGACCTCCTTCCATTCCATACAGTAACACTATCCTAGCAGACCTCTCCTCTCATTCCCAACAGTAAAACACTATCTATAGCAGACCTCCTCTCATTCCCATACAGTAAACACTATCTATAGCAGACCTCCTGTCATTCCCATACAGTAACACTATCATAGCAGACCTCCTGTCATTCCTACAGTAACAATTATAGCAGACCTCCTCTCATTCCTACAGTAACACTATCTATAGCAGACCTCCTGTCATTCCCCTACAGTAACACTATCTATAGCAGACCTCCTCTCATTCCCATACAGTAACACTATCTATAGCAGACCTCCTGTCTTTCCCATACAGTAACACTATCTAAAGCAGACCTCCTGTCATTCCCATACAGTAACGCTATCTATAGCAGACCTCCTCTCATTCCCATACAGTAACACTATCTATAGCAGACCTCCTGTCATTCGCATACAGTAACACTTTCTATAGCAGACCTCCTGTCATTCCCATACAGTAACACTATCTATAGCAGACCTCCTGTCATTCCCATACAGTAACACTATCTATAGCAGACCTCCTGTCATTCCCATACAGTAACGCTATCTATAGCAGACCTCTCTCATTCCCATACAGAACACTATCTATAGCAGACCTCCTTTCATTCCCATACAGTAACATCTATCATAGAGACCTCCTCATTCCCATACAGTAACCACTATCTATAGCAGACCTCCTCTCATTCCCAACAGTAACCTATCTATAGCAGACCTCCTCTTATCCCATACAGTAACACATCTATAGCAGACCCCTGTCATTCCCATACAGTAAACACTATCTATAGCAGACCTCTCTTATTCCCATATAACAGTAACCTATCTATAGCAGACCCCCTTATTCCCATACAGTAACACTATCTATAAGCAGACCCCCTTATTCCCATACAGTAACACTATCTATAGCAGACTCCTCTCATTCCCATACAGTAACACTATCTATAGAGACCTCCTCTCATTCCCATACAGTAACACTATCTATAGCAGACCTACTCTCTATCCCATACAGGAACGCCTATCTATAGCAGACCTCCCTATTCCCATACGTAACAAGTCATAGCAGACCCCTGTCATTCCCATACAGTAACACTATCTATAGCAGACCTCCTCTCATTCCCATACTGTAACGCTAACTTGCAGACCCCCTGTCATTCCCATACAGTAACCCTTATCTTACAGACAGATCTCCTCTCATTCCCAACAGTAACGTATCTCTATAGCAGACCTCCTTCCATTCCCTACAGTAAACACTATTATAGCAGACATCTCTCATTCCACTACAGTAACGGTATCTATAGCAGACTCCTCATTCCATACAGTAACACTATCCATAGCAGACCTCATCTCATTCCCATACATAACACTATCTATAGCAGACCTCCTCTATTCCCATACAGTACATATCATACAGAACCTCCGTTCATTCCCATACAGTAACATATCTATAGCAGACCTCCTGTCATTCCCATACAGTAACGCTATCTATAGCAGACCTCCTCTCATTCCCATACAGTAACACTATCTATAGCAGACCTCCGTCATTCCCATCATAACACTATCTATAGCAACCTCCTCTCATTCCCATACAGTAACACTATCTATAGCAGACCTCGCTGTCTTTCCCAACAGTAACACTATCTAAAGCAGACCTCCGTCATTCCCATACAGTAACGCTATCTATAGCAGACCCCTCTCATATCCAACAGTAACACTTTCTATAGCAGACCTCATGTCATCGATTGTCACACCGTCCAACTATCTATTAGAGCAGAACCCCTCATTCCCATACAGTACTATCTATAGCAGACTCTCTATTCCATACAAACACTACTATAGCAGACACTCCTGTCATTCCCATACAGTAACATCTATAGCAGACCTCCTCTTCATTCCCATACAGTAACACTATCTAAGCAGACTCCTGTCATTCCCATTACAGTAACACTATCTATAGCAGACCTCCTTCCATTCCCATACAGTAACACTATCATACAGACTATTCCCATAGACCTATCTATAGCAGACCCTTCATTCTCCCATATAGTACTATAAGGTTTTACTGCACCATGATTTTTAATTGGTTCTCACAATTTAAAAGGGAATGTATTGTTATGTAACTGTATACAATGATAGACTGATATATACTATATAATAAAGACAATGATATAGAATGAGTATATACTATATAATAAAAGGATACAATGATAGACTGATTATATACTAT